>JAAKBH010000301.1:0-600000 GCA_019776075.1 Amaranthus palmeri
CTGGAACCGGAAGTGAGAAATCCTCGAACCCCTTAACGATAGTTTTCTACCGTCACACTAATGTGGCCACGTGTAACAGGCATTGTATGCACTGTTTGGCCCACTTGGTTTGGCTGCGCCTCACCGAATGCAACCTCAGTTAAGTCGCCACCACGAGCAACGCCTAACTGAGGCAACAAAGAGAGCAAGGAGTCGCCTCCTAAAAATTTTCGTTTAGTATAATTAACATCATGATAAATTATCAAAACACGTTGAAATTTAAATAAATACGCGCTTGTATATTTAAAAATTAAATGTACCTTTATCACTGGCTCATCAGGTGTTGTTTCCGAAACCTGAGTAACGGAGTTCATGGTCTCCGGCGTTGGAATGTGAGGCTCGGGTGTGCTACGGGTAATGGGCTGGTGTGCTACGGGGGTAAGGGGCTCGGGCGATGGCTCCACCAAAGCCTTAGGATCCCCATGTTGACTTTGTTGGTCCTCGGCAAAAATTGGCCAAGTCGTCATGGTAGCTCCAACTTCTGCAATAGTGATGCCATCTTTGTCGAAGACGTCCTTAGTCCTTTTTGCGGTGACTTTGGCCTGTGATTTTCACGCAGCGTGCGTTTCTCTACTTCCTCAAGAGAAAGCATCGTTCTGGATCGAGGAGGGGGCGACTCTTTGGCCAAATGCTTTCTGGCAACGCCCACGGCGGACGCCTCCTTTGCCGACCGAACCGCCCTGATGGTCTTTGCCCTAAGACCATATGCATGGCATCAACAGTGCTTTTGGGGTGAACTCCCCGTAGGCCTCTTTTTCCTTCCAGCCCTCTGTTCAAATAAAAACGATCAATTAGTTTTAAACACATACCAATCAAGAATATAAGGCTAAATGATATGAAAACTCACCACAGCATCCGCGATCTTCTTCGTTCCAGGATCGGAATGGTAAATTTACCACTTTCATCTCGAGCATGAAGCCCGCAATACCAATATAGCACCCCGATCTCCCGCCTGGAGTACTCACAGATGGGTAGTCGTAGATGAGCTCGCGGCTGAGCTCTGTTTGGGGTACAATCCCGCATCCACCCACTCTTTACGGGCCTCATCATAAGTTCTTGACCCCATGTGATGGTAAAACTTCCTTTTCTTTGCCGACTCGGAAGCTTTACCACGTTTTTCCTAATTAATAAACATAATAAGTCAAATGTCATATATTATTAGTTTAATAATTAATCAAAAGAAGTAAATAAAAATGAAAAGCTATAATACTTACAACTTCATTAAGAGTTGTTTTCCTAGCAACAAATGCCTCCCACTCATTTTTAGATATGTGTGGCCATATCTCATACGGCATTTTGGAGGGAGCTTGTTCTCCATCTTTAATTCCCGTTTTGACCTTCTTGGTCAAACGGTGACGCTTCTTGGTAATCCAAACCACCTACGAGCTTCGCCTTGAAGTCTCTTAATCTTTCAGCAACAGCTGAAAGAAAAATACTCTTCTTTCTTCGTCGTGCTCGATGTGGAAAAGATTCTACAAAAGGAAAATATAATTAATATTTAATGTCAATTCAATTAATTTTAAAATAAAGTAAATTAATAAAAGACTAAAGTAAATTAATAAAAGACTAAAGTAAATTAATAAAGTAAATTATTACCATCGTATCATCCCAAAATGACTTCTTCAAGCCCTCTGGAACCTCGTGCCAGGCGTGTAATATGGAAATCTTCCGAACACATAAACCCACTTGTTTTCCATATTCCTTACGCCACTTTCCACACGGTTGACCCAAGGCATTGTATTCGAGGTACATGGGCTCTTTGACTTTGAGGTTTTTTGTAGGACCTCGCCCTTTTCGTTCTTTGAAGTTGTCGCTGTTTGAGTAGAAGCCGTCTCATCAATAGGAGGAGCATCATGAGCCAATTGCTCGTGTCTAACAAATGGATCGTCTTCCTCAACGGCTTGATCACCATCATCTATGTCCTTCTCCTTCGTCGGATCGTAGTCCTTATCCGACTCACTATGGACATCGTCATCCACAGTCGCAATCTCGGGCACAATGTCATCTCTGAAAAGATGCATTGTAGATCAAGTACCTGAAAGAGTGGAAAATAGAATTACATTAGAAAGTGACAAAAATCGTAAAAAAAAAACCGTTAAAAAAAGCAATTTGACCCTTAATTTCAAGCATATGACAATTATTTTCAATTCTAAAAACATCAACACAATTATATACATCAAATAGTGGTGTGTGCCAAGTTTCATTCATAACAAACAACGTTTAAGCTACTTTACGCACGAAAACGACAAAATTCATTCAAAACCGTTAAAAAACGCAACTTGACCCTTAATTTCAAGCATATGAAACCAATTATCAATTCTAACAACTTCAACACATTTATATATACTAAATAGTGGTGTGTGCCAAGTTTCATTCATAACAAACAACGTTTAAGCTACTTTACGCCCGAAAACGACAAAATTCATTCAAAACCGTTTTCATTCCGATACAATACACAATCATTCGGACACGCATGAATCTTCTGGTACTCTAACCCGAAAGGACACATTAGCTTTTTGGCATAGTATGTCGACTTTGGAAGTTCATTTCCCTCGGGAAGCATCTCACCTAACGCTTCTAATAACATTGTGAAACTAGTGTCACTCCAATTGAACTTTGACTTAATGTTGAAAATCGTCAAAACTGCTGTAAGCTTGGTGAACTTTGTACATCCAGGATACAAAGGCTTTTGAGAAGCCTCTGTCAACAAGTCAAATACACGAGGACGTTTTCCTAACTCATCCTCGACTCCCTCCATCATCTCATCAACACGATCCACATCCTCATCAACATTCTCTTCATCCACTACATCCTCATTAACATCGGCCACATTATTGACATCCTCAACAACCCTATTTTCCTTGTAAACTCCCTCCTCACCATGCCAAACCCAAACATGATATTGAGGCCTAAACCCACGTCGGAGTATGTGCTCCCTAAGCATATAAACACTATCTACCTTTGATACATTGCCACAATTGACACATGGGCAATAAAACCAACTCCCCCCGTCCTAATTTGATGTTCAAACCGCAACACTACAAAATTCTAACACGCCATCAATAAATTCCGACGATTCAATGCTTCCATACATCCAAGAACGATCTTTTGTCATCCTAAGTGTGATTATTTAATTCAAAACAAAATTAATACACAACCTTTTAACATATATACTTATTTATACCAAACACATTAAACCCTAATAAATAAAATTCATCAATTTATCCACAAAAATACATAAATATTAAGCCCTAACAATCAAACATATTCTAATTCTATATTTCATACATCAAACATCATCAATTCATCAATCATGCATCAATTCATGTATAACCAAACTTCATCAATTATATATTTCATAAAAATAAATCTTTTAACCATAAAAATACATATATTCAATTTAATACTAATAATTAAAACATATATACAATAATAAAACACATTTTAACAATATACATAAATAATTAAGCCCTAAAACACAATGAACTTGAAAACTTAAAATCCAAATAATACCTTGAGATTTTGTGGGTTTCAATGAGTGTAACCTCTACAATGTAAAACAAAAACAAAATTAATTAGTACAAAAACAACATACATAACTAAATAACTAAACCCTAAAAAACAATGAAAAAAAAAACTAATATTATACCTTAGATTTCGTGGGTCAAGAATGTCAAAAAATGCTCAATAAGCCCTAAATTTCGTGGGTCTAGAAGAACAAGAACAAGTTGTTTTCGAGGGCCTAGAGTTGGCGTTTTTGAAAAGAAGAAGAAGAAGAGCAAGATTAATTTCGTGGGTGTTTGAAATGTAAAAGTAATTGACAATTTTCGTGGGTTTTTGAAGAGAAGAAGAAGAAGAAGACCAAGAGTTTTCAAGATTTTTCAAGTGAAGATGAAGAGCAAGAGAAGTAATTTTCAAGCCAAATTTTCGAGCCAAAGTGAAGAAGAAGAGCAAGAGAAGTAATTTTCAAGTAGTTTTCAAGATTTCGATTGAAGAAGAGCCAAATTTTCGAGCCAAATTGAAGAGCAAGAAGGAGAGAATATGAAGAAGATGAAGAAGCTATAGAAATGTCGTGTGTATGAAAGAAACAGTAGCATATGATGTGAAGAGAAAGTGAACGTTATAAAATTAGGCGGTTTTAATTTTTTTTTTTATGAAAATGATAAGGGCTGCGGACAGGGGTTAAAAACCGCAGCCCCATACTCCATTTTATTTTTTTTTAATTTTCCTTAATAATTTGGTAATATTTAGGGCTGCGGACAACCTTAAAAACCGCAGCCCCTTCGCTTTAAATTTTTTTTTTTTATTTTTTTTATTAATATGGAATAATTAAGGGCTGCGGACATCCATAAAACCGCAGCCCCTTTAGTATTTTTTTTTTTGATGAATTTTTTAAGGAGTTAAGGGCTGCGGTCAGTGCCAAAAACCGCAGCCCCTTAATACTGTTCTTTTTTCCCGCTTTTTTAATTCTCATATGGGCTGCGTTTTCCTAACAACCGCAGCCAATAAGCAGCAGCCAATAGCTTTTTTTCCACTAGTGGTCGTGGGTGTTTTGTGATGGCTAAAGGAGGAACAACGGAGGAATCGTACCAGTGGGAGGTGCATCAGCTGTGTTTGAGAGGGAGGCGCGATTTCAGTGGGTTTTGAGAGGGAGGCGCAGCAGCTGTACTGTTTGAGTGGGAGGCCGAAGGCGGGATTTCAGTGTGTTTTGAGAGGGAGGCGGGATTATTATTTTTTTTAGAGGTTTTGATGGATTTCAGTAGGTTAATTGCAGTGCTTGTGTATTTTAGGGATTTCAGTAGAAGAATACATTTCAGTAGGTTAGGGATTTCACTGGGTCTGAGGGTTTTGGGAGGTGGGCGGGATTTCAATGGGGGGTGAGGGTTTTGAATTGATCGATAAGTTTATGGTTTTGGGCAACATTACTATATACGCGTGGCCCATAATATTATTTTGGGCGACATCGTAAGTTAATCGTGGCCCATAATATTAATTTTGGGCGACATCATAACTTATGCGTGGCCCATAATGTTATTTTGGGCGACAACGTAAGTTACGCGTGGCCCATAATGTTATTTTGGGCGACATCGTAACTTACGCGTGGCCCATAATATTAGTTTGGGCGACACAACTCATATATGTCGCCCAAAACACAACTTGTGCTTCATCCATTGTAGAGTGACGCCCTAAGTATACTTTGTGCCACACCTTTTAATGTGACGCCCATAAATTGATAATTTTGACGCTCAAAACTATTTTTCTTGTAGTGGCTATTCCCTTCTTCTCATTCATTTAGAACTATAGAGAAAATTAATGTTATTTAAGGAATAAAAAATAAATATTGATAATAAATGAAAGATCTGATAATAAATTTTGTGAATGAAAGTTTAGAGAGTCAAAATAAAGTGATAAGTCATGATCTAAAAATAAAAATGATGTAAAATAAATGAGATATATCAAAATAACAATTCTTGCAAAATAAATGGGATAAAGAGAGTATATTTTTAAAATTTCGAATACAAAATCATATCAATAACATATTTTAGTTCTTAGTCCAAAGACGGAACAAAAATCGTCAAAAGAACCCACTCAATTTTACAAAAATGATATTTTTCTAAAAAATTTGTATCTTTCAATTTGTATCTTAAAACTTTTGACGTGTATACTGCGTATTTTAATATTTAGACCCTAATTTCTAAAAATTTTATGCGGTCGAACATGTTAAACATACTAAAAATATTTTCTGATTTTACGCTATTTGTTATTTAATACTCTAATTATTTTTAACATTAAATATTTTAAAATATGAATACATATTTAACAATTATAATAAAATAATTAATCAAATAAAATTTTACTTAATTATATAATTTATATTATTATTATTACATATTAAGAAAAAGTGTAAAATAAAATTAATCTATATAAACTAATAAAACAATGAGTTTAAAAAAATAAATTAAATATAATGAATCATAAATGAAATTCGCTGAAATAATACTCCCTCGTATTCATCGTAAGTGTTTCATTTACTTTATGCACTATATCCAATGCACTTATTTGATCCTTAATATATCGAGTTATGTATAATTAAAAATTATAAAAGTTACTATTAATAATCTTTACATCAAAAGTATTCAAATAAAGATCCCACATGACTATGTTTTAACTTATAGATCAATCACAAAATGCATTTTAAGAGTGATAAATGCATAATGTCCCAAAAGTAAATGGGACATTTTAGATGAATAGTAGTATAAAGATAATTACCTGCAATATCAAGGGGGAAATGACCATGTTGCACCACCAAGTCAAAGTGATAAAAGAAAGTGAACACCGAAGCCGACATCGGAAAAAGCGAAGCCACCGGAATATTCCTTTTCTTTCCGACCTCAACCATCCAACTACTTAACCACGTGTCATATATAATAGCTGTTGGCGGCGGCTCAAGCCGATCAAGGAGCCGCTCAAAGGGCTCTTGAAGCTTTGTAAGAACAGCTTTAATGAAGCCGTTCATGTCATCGGCTCGGCCAACTTCGGAAGGAATCACCTGAGGAAGAGCGGCGTAACGAATATTAGCCGGCGGCTCGGGCTCCGAGCTGAGGAAGCCGAGCCACTCTTGGGTGACTACAAAGGTAAAGAGAAAATCATTGGATTTTGTAAGGATGAGTTTGCAAAGGTTGAGTAAAGGGTTTATGTGGCCTCTGCCTGGGTATGGCATCACCACTACATGGGGTTGTCGTTTCATGGCTGAGACTTTGCCGTTTTGGTGCATTTTGTGGTAGATTAAGAAAGTTCTTTGGTATTTGTTGGTGGCTTGACTAGTATAGATATATGTTGGAATGATTTAGAAACTAGGTTATCTATTTATAATAATTTATGAAGTATTTTCAGGGATTTTTTAACTGAAGTACTTGCTCCGTTTCATATTAGTTGCATTATTTGCTTTTTCACACTTCTTAATGTACGAATTTTGATCTTTAATCTTTAATATACCTCTAATCAAGTAATCATACATATCAAAAATTATAAAAACTTAAAATTAATAAATTTTGAATCGAGACGATTCAAAGAAGATCTCATATGACCATGTTTTAACTTTTAGATTAACGACAATATAAAAATCAATTTGATTGATAAATAGTACAGCAATCAACACTTTTGCAAGTAAAAAAAAGACGGCGGAAGTAATTAATTCTCTTTTCTTTTTTCTGAAAAAAAAAAATCATTTGTTAATTTTAAGTAGTGCTTTTTTGTTGTTTATGTGGAAAAAAGTTCTTTGATATATTTACACTTTTGGTGTATATTTGGTGATAGAAGAAGAAAGTTTTTTGGTATTTGTTGGTGGCTTGATTAGTATATGTTTTGAATGAGAAATTAAGGTTATCTACTTTTTCCGTTTCATAATAGTTGCTACTAAGTGTGATATGTTGTGTGAGAACATGTCACTATTAGTAGCAAGTTTAACGAAGAAAACATTTATAATAATAAATATTTTGTGCAGAGAAGTGATTTAATACCTCTCTTAGTTCCTTAAAAAATTTTCCTTTGTTATTTTTTAATGTTTTATTTGTGGTTCCTTAAAAAAAGAAAGTTCTTGATATTTGCCCTTATATATGGTGTATTCGGTGGTTGAAGAAGAAAGTTATGCAGTATTTGTTGGTGGCTTGATTAGTATATGTTTGGAATAAGAAACTAGGTTATCGATTTACGATAATTTTTTGAATATTTATAAGTATTTTGCAGTGAAGTAAAAAATATTTTAAAAGTTTTCATTTATTATGTTAGAGTATTTTATTTATTGTTCAAAATCTTTCTATAAATTTTTGACAAAATAAACTATGTTCATCTTCATTTTAATTTTTATAATGTTTATCGTCTCCACACATCTTCCACTAACTTTCTATTAAAAATTTATATTTTTTATGGCCCTCACAGATTTTCTATTAACTTTATAAAAATATTTTTTATTATTAGTTGTAGTTGTGTTTTCCATATTTTTTTTCCACTAACTTTCTTTTAAATATTTTTTTAAATGTTTATCGTATTCACTTTTTACCATCAAATTAATTTATTATTCAATATAATAATTATTCACTATCTAAAAGATTCTATTTTTTTAATTCTGTTGAATATTTGTAGTGGGAACTTTATTAAACAACGGATAGAATTATTTGTTAGCGCTTAGCAAATAGTACTCTCCAATAATGTCACTTGCCATTTTTTGGCCAAAAAATCATAATTTAGGGTTTTTTTTTAAGTCGTAACATGTATATATAATAATGAAAAAAATTAACTAAATTTATTAAAAACATGATAGTTTTGAAAACTACAACTAAAAGATAAATTTTTTTGTATTTTCTATTTTTATTTATAATTCTAAAAATAATAAAAATTGGAAAATAAAAAGATAGAACCAGATCATTTTATACTTCCTCCGTTCTAATTTACTTGCAACATTTGCTTTTTCACGCAGTTGTATAATAAAAATTATAAAAATTTGATATTAATAACCTTTTCAATGAGACAAATCAAACAAGATTTCACTTAACTATGTTTTAACCTACAAATCAAAAACTAATCACAAATTGAGAGTGATAAATAAATAGTGTTATTTTTCTTAATGTTGCATCTAATTTGGAACGGAGTTAGTAATAATTTTTGTAGAAACCTAGAATAGATCTAAGGGATTTTCAAGAAAGTAGAAAGTATCTTTTCAATTAGGTGCATGCGATTATGATTATGATTTTGCTTTAAAGATCTTTTGAAAAATTAATCATATATAATTCATGATTCTGATTCAGGATTTTGTACTACTTAATTCAATTACAGATTCTCTACGAGCAATCTCAAATATCAATAAACAGTTGGGCTTACAAGCCCAATCTGAACCTCGGTCATAATAAGTAGGCCCAAATAAATTCTTATAGGGTAAATTATAAGGATATTTGTATCTAATAGGTATACTCCACGTCTTGTATATGATCGTTTTATCATCATGAGATAGACTCATATAAATAATTTATTTTTTAATTGATCACTTTGAGATTGTAAATGATCATTTTAAGATAATAACTTACCACTTTAAAACTATTTCTTCCATGGTTCGAAATTCAAAATTAGGGAAAACTATTGAGGGTGTTCTGTGTAAATGGCTTATTATTAGTTTTTTTGTTGGTCTTTGGCTTTTAGCTTGTAACTTATAACTTATTAGTTGGTCAAAAAATAAAAAATTAAACGGTAAGTAACTTTTTAAACTGAAATTTAAAAGAAAGTCTAGTTAGATTTTTCATTGGTTTCTGCTTATTTGCTCATATTTATTCCAATAAACAGCCAACGACCCTATCAAACAAAACTAAAAAATTGACATTTGATTCATCTAGCTATCTTAAAAAATGATCATCTAGCTATCTTAAAAGCCAATGAAAACTACTAACACGTTCAATTAGTCAAATAAACAAACTAAAAAAATCCAATAAACAACAACTAATAGTCATTTGTCACCCTATCACACGAAAATGAGTAGTAAAGATTAGGGTGTTTTTGGTAAATAATTTTTGAGTTAAATTTTTGGTTAGTTTTTGGCTTTTGACATTTGATTGGTCTAAAAGCCAAAAAATTTATTTGATAAAGGGAAACGTGTCAAAAAGTACCTAATAAATTTCTTTCCAAAAAGTATCTGAAAAAAAGTTTTTTCAAAAAATACCTAACAAAATTTTTTCTTTTCCAAAGGGTACCAATTAACGTTTTCCTTCAGTTGATCGTCAAATATAATGGTTGACTAGTCAAAATCAAAAATTCTTCTTTCACATCTTCAATTTCTTTTCCACTTCAATTTTATCACTGTCATCTTCCTCTACGTTTTACTCAATATGAAAAGAAATTGAAGATAAGGCAAAAGAAATTTCGATTTTGACCAAACAACCATTATATCTAACGATCAACTAAAGGAAAACATCACTTGGAACTCTTTGGAAAAAAAATTTTATCAGCTATTTTTTGGCAAAGCGTTCTTTATTAGGTATTTTTTGGGAAAAAAATTTTATTAGACACTTTTCGACAATTTTCAGCCAGTTGAAAAAACCAACTTTTAAGCCAAAATAATGCTAATTTAATTGGCTTTTTTTTCATAAGATTTTAGCTTGTCAATTCATTTTTTCTCTAATAAACAGTCAAAAATAATTATATAATTTTACTAAATATCTTCTTAAACAATTATCTTATCTAACTAGCTAAATCCAACATAAAAGATAATACTTTTATTTGATTAAACAAGACAACATCTATTTTCCAAACATCCCATAACTCTTTGTTTTTTTTTAAATAATAATAAAAAAATGTTGCACACTTGCACTATTAAAATTCAACTTAAAAAATATGCCAAATTAAAAATTCTCCAATATAAATAAGGAACCAATTTGGTAAGAAAATGACGTATGTATGGCCCACAGTCCAAAGCCATAAAATATCTAACGCAAAAAAGTGATGATATTTCCAGAAAGTGAGAATTGTACAAAAGCAAATACGTGTCAGCAAAAAGTTTCAATATTACAAATATCTTCTTTGCCCAAGATATTTCTCTCTTTTAGTCTTTAGTCTTTAGACTTCTTCGGAAGACCTCTTTACAAACCGACCCTGCAAACCAATTAAATACAAATTACAAATGTTTTTTTTTCGATTAATATTAAAAAAAAATCAATTATTATTAATTTTTATTCATATGAATGGTAATAAAATTAAAGTTGGAATTTAACTTTATATTTTAAATGAAAAAAACAAATTAAATAAGAGATTATGTTTTATTTATAAATTATATAACTTTACTCATACTAATAGATATTTTAAAATGAAGTAAATAATTTCTAAGAAATTAAAATTAAAATATATTATTTGTTTAAATTGTTGATTTGCCAAAATTCACTTGAAAATAATTTTATATGAAAATTATATTTCAATTGTAATACAAATAAAAATTTTAATGTTGATCAAGAGTCCCTTTTTCAATAAAAGGACCTTAAAATATATATTATAACAAATTTATATATATAGATTATTTAACTCATATGTACTCTAATATACATTTTAAAATTACACTGTCTCTTATAATAATCTATAAGAAATCTTGTCATATAAAATAAAAGCAGTTGTTAATACCTTAAGACGAGGACGTTTATCTGCATTAAGTTTACGAACTTCATATCTTATCTTCTTCGAAAATAGTCTGCTTTGACGTTTTTCCTTGTAACGTAGAACACTACTTTCTCTTCTCGTTCTTTCATCTTCTAAACTTGGCACTTCTCCCATCTGTATAATTATTCAAATTAATATATTACTCAATAATTAAAGCGTGAATTTTATATTAAATAATTAATTTTTAAATATTTAAAATGTCATGAGTTTAATCTCATCTAGACACCCACCCCTCATTTTAATTCAATATTTTGCTCAATTACCAGAAACTATTGCACGTTATCCATTTTTTATCCTAAAAACAATTATATAAGCAAACGTGATATATATAGGCTCTAACCCATAAGTCAACTATTAATTTATATTTTTGATTGAAATAATCCATAAACGAGTAATGAATGTGGCGACATGGAAAATTATGAGTTCTAATCTCACCCAGACACTCAATCCTTATTTCAATTCAATATTTTACTCAAGTTCAGAAATTATTACACTTTATCCACACTTTTATCCTAAAAAACCCATGTGTGAAAAAGCCTGCTGATATAATATATAACATATAATTCAACCATCAATTTATACATTTGATTGAGATAATCCATAAACGAGTAATAAACATGACAATTAATTAGTTGACATGTAAAATAATAAGACAAATTAATGACATACAACAAATAAAATGGGTTAAAGTAAAGCATTTTGAAGAGATAAGAATTATACTAACATAGTGATTATTTGACATGGAATAAGAATGATGATTGTGAGCCCAAAGAGAACCTCTGTTGGACCAAGCTTCAAGCACTTCTTCATAATTCAAGTTTAGATTCAAACATGTTTTTGTCTCCTCCATCACATTTTCATTTTCAAACCCAATATCATTCTCGAATTCTTCATTTTTCACGAGATTATCAGTAACGCTAGATTTTAGCTCGTGCGATGCAGAATCATCCCTATTTTCGTGATTAATTGGAAAAAATTCTCGAGTTTCCCAATTCGATGAATTCATAAAATCCCACCCAAAAAATTCGTGCTCCACAAAATTATTATTCACCAAAATATTTTCTTGTTTTTCAAATTTGCAATATTTATTTGCATTTTCATCTTTTTCTTCATAATTGTTGAGACCCAAAAAACCTTTAATTTCTTCTAAACTCTCAATTTCTTGATAATAATTTTGTGGTACTAATTGTGTCTCTTCTTTTATGGGACTCTTTAACATAGAATTTTGCTTCATCTCAATGTGAATTTCTATGTCTCTCTTCACTAAGGAAAGTGCCCTTAAAATTATAGTATCAACTATGAGATGTGTCTTTAAAAATTTGGGGTGCTTACGTGGCAGCTTATCTTCTATTGATTGGTTATTTTATGGGCTTGCTGTGTCCTGATTGGTTGATATTGACAGAAATAAAAGGAGCTGTCAGTGGGCCTTCCAAAAAGGACTTGTTGTGGGCCTCCATTGAAAATTTGAAATATTAGGATCTTTTCAATATTGTAAAATTTTAAACACAAATTATAGTCAGAGACGGTTTTTTTGAGAGATCATCTCTAATCGGTTGGCTCATTAGGGAAAATATAGAGTAGATATAGGCTATAAATTTTAATGGATTGGGCTTGAGAGACGTCTCTCAAGAGACTTACTGAATCTTCAAATTTGAAGGAAACAACATTATTTGGGAAAAAAATTTCCAAAATAATTTTGGGAAAATTTATTTTTCAAAATAAGCGCTTTCTAATTCAATCTAAGATTTGGTTAATTGTGTTTGCTGTTACAAACTGCGGGCTACTACTTAAGCTGAGTCAATAAAAGCCAGCCAAAGAATTGTTCGTTGTTAGTAACATCTAAAGTCAATGACAATAAAAAAAAGTCAATAAAAGTCACCCAATTCCCCTCTTTTAGAAAGAGCGGACAATTACTTAACTAATTTTTTTGACTCAGTTTAAGTAATCATCTGTTGTTAGAACCATTGAACACAATCAAGCCTTAGTATTGGACTAAAAGGTGCTTATTTTGTGAAATAAAGTAAGTTTTATCGAAGCTTATTTTGAGTAAATTTTTTTCTAAATAAACTTGTTTTCTTCAAATTTCCGTAAAATCTGATGGTAAATAAGTGCTTAAAATTAAACAGGTGCTCTCTTGAAAGACCATCTTTTGTAAAGACGACTTTCAAAAGTCCAGCCCAAATTTATATTTAAAGTTATAACAATATATATTTAAAATTAGATTGGACTTTTAAGAGCCGTCTTTACAAAAGACGGTCTCAAGCAAGAATTTGTGAAAATTAAATGTTGCAAGTACATATAACATGAAGCCCAAGCCCATGTATTGACAACCGTCACTGGGCTAGCTGTCATGGGTCATGAGAAGATCCAAGTGCACTGGAGTATTTTTATGAGAGTTGTCCCATTTTGTTCTTTTTCAAAGGGTAGTGAAGATGTCCAAATCAACCATTAGCCAGTCTTTGTATGAAACCGTCTTATTATAAAATAAATTTATATAATTAGTCAATTTTTCAGATTAAATGTTTAAGTAATTAAATATTTTATGATTGAAATTGATGATACTCTGGTAATTTGTCCTTGTTAAGATTAAGATGATGACATTATTAATATTATTTCAATAAATTTGCAATAATAACATTTAAAGATCTACGTACTAATATTTATCTCGATTTGATTTTAGTTGCAATTTAAAAAAAAACAAGCCTATAAATATGTAAAAAAAAAATGTGTATGTAATTTGATTTGACGAAATATATAGTAGTTTAATATATACTGATATGTTATTCAAATGTTAGATATTTAAGTAGTGAAAATTCGACCTTATCTGATTTTAATTAAATTTTAGAGGAGTTGGGGTAAGCATTTTTGGTGCCCCTATCCCTATGGGTGGAGCTTGAAAATTTCAAATTGAAACAAACACGATAGAAAGTATAACAAATAGATTGAGGGTGTGCCAAAAATATAACCTCATGACTGAGCCTTTAAAATATGTTATATACTCTAAAACACCTCTTTATATGAGAATCTTTTTGGTTAAAAGTATGGATTAACATAGACCCTCCTCAAACCTAGCGCTAAATATTCCACTTTAAATGAGAGGTTGTTGAGATTCAAACCCGTGACATTTTATCTGATACTATCTCAAAAAACCAACTCAACCACAAACTTATACTTTTAGTTAAGACCTCAGAATTATATTATATACTCTAATACGTCACCTCACTCATATATTCTAATAGACAGAGAAAGTATAATGATACAAAAAAATATACTACCTTCGTTCCATTTTAGTTGCACCATTGGGTTTGGGCACAGGAATTTAGGCAAGTCAAATCAGTATGGTAAAAGTTTGGATGATGTATGATTGATGGTGATATGTAGGGTAAAAATAAAAAAAAATTATTATAAGTAGATAGTGGTTGTGACTTGTGGGTATATTAAATAATTAATGGGATGATGTATGATTGATGGTGATAGTAGGGTAGCCGGGTAGGAATAAAGTGAGGATAAAATAAGTAGATTATTTTAACCAAAAATAGTAATGGTGCAAGTAATTTGAAACTTTCTAATATGGTAAGTGTTGCAAGTATTTTGGAACGGAGATAGTATCATAGAAAGAACCAAGAAGTGTTAATGAAAATTAATATAAAACAATTATAATGCCAAAAACCATGCACAAAATTCTCAATTAAGACGTTACACAGTTTGATAGTCTATGTTAGGTTAATTAAATATAAAATTACATTTTTAAATTGATCACTTATATACTTAAACTTAAAGTATCATTTACAACATTAAAGTGATCGTTTTTAATTTTAAAGTGTTCACTTATAGTCTTAAAGTGTTCAGTTCTACCCTTTAAGTATAGATTTTCAAATATGACGTGAAGCATATATTATTTTGAAGGTTTAGGAAAAAAAATTGTATTTTAAACAGGAGTAAGAATTTCGACGAGGTCCTTCAAACAGAGAGAATTTTTATTTTGGTTTGAAAATTTTTTAGATATTTTATTTTGAATGAAAAATCTTAATATATTATTTTACATATCAGATATTTTTCTTTTGAAATGAAATATATTTTTGTAGATATAAAACCCAACCCAATATAAACCCAAATTTAATTTGACTTGAACAAAAATTGATCTTAAATCGACGTAATTCTAATTTAACCCGTTCATATCCCGTATACCGCACTCGATTTAATCCGAACTTAACCGATCCAAGTCAAATCGTTGAAATATCTAACAATGTTCCAGTCCAAAATTAAATCTAACCGAGCAATTGATTAGAGCCATAAATATTAGGAAAATTTACCTAGAATAATCCAATCTTTATAATTCCAACTTTTGATTAACATTAATAATTCAATTTTACGGTCACTTACCCAAGAACATTGTTGCCCAAACAGTAATCGATTTTTGTTGGTTAATAGCCACACAATAAAAGAAAAATAAATTAAAAAATCAAAAATATAATATTAAAGATTATTAAGTTCAAATTAAAAACTTAACTTACTCGATTCCTTTTTAATTTTTAAAAAATTTTCGGTTAATTTATAATTTACTTTTGCATTTACCTTTTTATTTTTTTATGCAAAATGACTTGTTGTATAAGTAAGACTTAAGATGTTATCGTGGTGCATTCAGCAAGCACTCTTTATAGTTGGAAATATTCATTAAATCATAATTAGTCAAAAATTGGTAATATTATATAAAAATCAGTAAAAGATTGAATTTTTCTTTTAAGTTCCATCAAATATTCAAATTAAAAGTATCTCTCTTATTAGCTAAAAATCTATTTATATATTTACTTATGAAAAAAAGAAAGCTTTACAAATTTTAAAAAGTGTCATATGCTAACGTACAATATAATATGTCCCCATCTCCTAAATCTTAAGCATAATTCAGTAGGATCTGTTATCAATTGGATGGGAATGGGACCTTAACTTGTAGTATAGAAAATAAATTCCCACATGATCCAAGTTTAAAACTTAAACATCAAATTACTTACACATGCACTTGAATTGACCACTCTATTATTATACTTCCTCCGTTCTATAATACTTGCTACTGAGTGTGACATATTTGTTAGGGTTTTATTTTAATACCGCAAGCGCACGGGTGTCGTAGCACAATTACGGGTCGGATCACGGGGAGACAGGATTAATAGAAGAGTTAATTAGTTAATCACTTGAGAAACAAAGATTTTGATTGTTATTTCTAAGACTATGTGATAACACTTTAAGAAATATGAAGAATTCAAGATAATAAAAGGACTAGGACATAGGAATTCCCCACTAATAGCATGTAATTATTTCGATAAGGATTGCAATTGATTCCGTTGAATTGAATTAGCGATCTAACTTAATCACTCCTTTTCGGGATGGTAATCAAATTAAAACAGATTAAATGGGTTCTCTCAATCTCAACTTTCGTATTTTGATCGATTAACATCACAAGAAAACATACTACTCAATCTCAACTTTCGTGATTTTGATTAAGAAGACATATTAACTTGATTTATCATCCAAGACTAATAATATTCTCATCCCTCAACTTTCGTGATTTTGGTTCTAAGAGAAATTAAAAGACTTTAACTTGAATGATCATACATAACAATTTAATCAAACCAATTCAACATCACAATCATCAATCCTCATTTAACAATCATATACATATTAGGGTTCAAATCCTATGCCCTAGCATACAAATCTACTCACTAATCATGGCTATGGAGATTTCTAAGACTAATATACTATCATGAAACAAGAAATAAGACATAATTTAAATACTTGAATAATAAAGAAAATACCTTGACAATGGAGAATTTAAGAACGGTAATGTAAATTGCAAATGAAATCCAAGAGTACAATATTGAAATTCCTAAAAGAAAACTTAAACTAAATCTATGGAATACAAAGAGAAGTACTAGGGTTTGAAAGAGACAAAAACTGAATAATCTAAATTAGGGTAACCTCCACTTAAATAGTGGTTCCAAAAATTAAGAGAAAAAACCGTTTAAATTCCCGTCAGACGAAAAGCAACGACTCGCCACATCGGGTGCGACGAGTCGTTACATACGTACTGGCTTGAAAAAGAGAGTTCAGAGAAGAAGCGACGAGTCGTTACAAAGGAGCGACGAGTCGTCGCATAGAGCAGCGAGTCGCCACATTGGGTGCGACGAGTCGTCGCTTCTGGACTGACTGACGAACTTTGAATGGCCGCCATTTCCTGCTCGGTTGTCGGATATGGACATATAATATACCGTTGGAAAGCTCTTGAAGTCTACTTTCCAATGCCGCAAACCTTGCATCAATGTGATCTCCCTATCAAAAGTTATGGCCAAAAGAGTGAGCATGTATCAAATTTCACTTCAAAACATTTGTCTTTTAATCACTTTTCTACTCTTTTCTCTTTTGCCCATCGTCATTGTACAACATTTTCAAGCAAGCAACGATCTCTTCACTTATTTAAGGGGTCTTAGGCTATTTCTCCAAGCCTTCACCCTCTTATAACTCCGTATACTAGTAAAAAGCTTCAATTCCGCCTCATATTATCATAAATCTACGAAATAAGCATACGAGACAAAAGTTGTAACAATCCACTACTATAATCCCTAAATACCACTATAACTTCGTTCATGGAGCGTAGAAATAAAACGGATAAGTGCAAATAATTGCACTTATCAATATTGTATGGAAAAATGTCACCATCAATAGCAAGTATTATGAAACGGATCGGAGGAGGTATTTATTGAGATTTGAGATAGAGTTTTTCACAATAGGTAGATCAAATTTATAAATAATGGGATCAAATATATATATATAATTCTAATAGACACATTTTCATTTATTGTGTTCACAATTACAATCATACCCTCATTTCTAATGTGTTTAACCAAATTCCACCATACAGTGAAACTAAATATTTCTAAAAAAATTCAACAACTATCAATTGCGAAAATTTAGAGTTAAAAACTTACTTGTATTCAAATATTTTTCTGGAAATGAAATTTGCCCTAAAATTCTTCTCGAACTGCCATCAAAGAATGAGTAAGGTTAGAAAATATTAGGCTACATAAGTTAATTAAAAGCCAGTTTTTGAAAGTTTGTGGAAGTTGAAAAAAGATGATAACATTAATTTATTTCGTAATAACAATTATAACCTGCTTAATGTAGGAAATAAATGGTGATATTGGTTACTACTTACTAATAGCCTTTTTTTTGCAAAAATGAATTAAAAGTTGTATTTTTATTAAATAATTAAAACGTTGACTCTATATTTGCAGATGACCCAAAAATTGACTAGTTTTTAGAAATAATTTTTCCAAACTTTTAGTATTATATAAAATGTCTAATGCTTAAACCTTTATTGATAATTATCTTACATACTTTGTTAAATTGTGTTAAATGTCCTACATGTCATAAACTCAAACAATCTGTAAGAAACAAAATTAAATCTCAACAGTGCATAACACGGATATAATCCTAGTAAGTATATAATATACTACATAATACAAGTGAGGCAATCTTAGAGGATCTAATTGAAACGACAATGAAGTAACCAAATTTGTAGCCTTGTAGTTGTCGTATACATTGTTATCTTAGATCAGAGCTGCTGCAATTTTAGACCCATAATTTTTCACACTCTTAATAGTACTTTACTTGATCCAATACAAAAAGGAGGAAGTATGATAAAGAAAAAGGTATACCAAATGTGAAAAAACACTTGACAAATAGAAACCTTATGAACAAAAACAAATAAGAAAGTAGAAAAGTCAATAAAAACTGTACTTGATACATACTATATTTTAAGTAGTGCATGATAACTTTCAAATCTATACCTATAACTAAAACAAAAAACGCTGACATCATCATACCCTTAAACTTATGAGGTGTCACTTTGTGGATTAAAATTTTCCCTCCAATATGAGATGATGATGTTGTCATCCTTAAATATAATGGAACTAGGTATTTACCCGTGCAATGCACGGTTCATAAATACTTTGTTTTCCACAAAAAAATATCCTATTAATATGAAATGTTAACATTTTATTAAAAATTATAAAGTATTCATATTAACTATTTAAAATTTGTATAAACATGAGCAAAAAATAAAACCAATTGGAGTCAGCATAAACGCCATTTGCTTTATCGGGGACATCAGGTTGCCGACAATACAACAATAACCTACAAACAATGATACAAATTAGAAAACATTTATTTCGTATATAAGTTGAATCAAAAATTATTAAACATATATAGGTCAATACCTCATATGTTTGAGAAAACTTCCTTGAACACAACATTATGAGTAGAATTATATGTGATGTTTTTATTATCACATATTAAAATCTTTAGTCCTTTCCTGCTTGTCACACGTGATACAGCTACATATAATTGACCATGACTGAAAACAGGTTTTGGCAGGAATAACCCAACATTTGACAAAGACTGTCCTTGACTTTTGTTGATAGTCATAGCAAAACATATGCTTATAGGAAATTGCCTTCTCTGTATCTTAACAGGCAGATTAACATTATCAGTTGGAGTAAGAGTAATACGTGGAATAAGGACAACATCTCCCTCTTTACATCCTGTAAGAATCTTAGCCTCTATAATATGTTCCCCCAGACGACTTACAATCAGTCTTGTGCCATTGCACAAACCAGCTGACTGATCAATATTCCTAAGCAACATAATTGGCACACCTTTTTTCAATCTGATTTCATGATTAGGTAAACCAGAACATTTTATTGTGTTTAGAAACTCAACTGAGAATGCATTGTTTTGATTGTTGACGAAACCATCTGCTTTGCTTATAGAATCTGAGCTCAAGTACACTTTTTCCTCACCGTGTATTAGTGACATTGCATAATCATTAACTCTGCCAACAATTTCATTTGTAGGAGCTAGAACAGCCCTGTCATAAAAAAAGCTTTCATCGCTCACTTCGCCTATTAGATTAGGATATGTGCTATGAACAATTGAAGCAATAGGATCTTGTACATTTTCCAGCAAAATATCTTCTGGGATGTCAATCGTAACTTCACCATCATTCGGTCCTCCAAGTTTCCCATCTCCAATTTTAAGTATCCAATCAGCAAATTCCCTTATTTCATCAGCATCACTTAAATCATTATGGAGCCTCATGTTTTTGGTTAATCGCAACACTTTGCATGAGTTCCATAAATATGAGGAATTAATAGCTGCAAATACAATATCTTGTCGAGTTCCTTTCGGAATGACGGGGAGTATCTGACGAAAATCACCACCAAATACAACTACTTTACCTCCAAAAGGGATATCTACGGGGAATCCATCAGCACCACGCAATGCATCCCGCATACTCTTGTCTAAAGCTTCAAAACAATACTTGCTCACCATAGGTGCTTCATCCCAAATTATCAGTTTGGTTTTCTGTAAGAGTCCAGTTAAGTCACTACCAGGTTTGATACCTGAACACATGGAATCTTGATTGACAGTCAAAGGTATACCAAATCTAGAATGAGCAGTTCTCCCCATGGGAAGTAGAAGCGATGCGATTCCACTTGAAGCAACGGGTAGTACAATATCTCCCCTTGAACGAATAGCAGCGCACAATGTTCGCCACATGAAAGTTTTTCCAGTCCCACCATGACCGTATAGGAAAAATACACCTCCTTTGTCAAGGGCAATTGCACTCATAATATCATCATATATGCTTTTCTGCTCAGACGTTAAACATGAATATAGTTTTTCATGTTCAACACGCAATGCTTCCTTGTCGTACCTCAATTCCTCCACAATGAGCTTATTACTACCATCTCTCACCAGCAACTCATCCGGACATAGCTCATTTGAGAAATTACGAAGTGTTGTTCCATTATCTTGTAAGATTTTTTCTATGTCCATTAAAGCATAGTTTTTCAGTTGGGTTTCATTTAGCTGCAAATCTAAACATAGCATAAATTATTACTAAGTACAAACTGTTTATGTTTCTAATTTAATAATTTGTAATATCTATCTAAATATAAATTTTCTTACCGTGTATTCCAAGAATTCTTCGCTGCTTATGGAGAACATCTTCTGAAATAACGTGCCAGGTTTGATTCCAAACATACTCTGGTCTTGAAATACTGTTGGAAGTGAGTAAGACTGCAAATAATTTGCGTAGATAATGTCCTGAAGCCCAAAAGCTTGCCTCCAAAATTCCATCAACATATTCTTTATCGTCATCAAGTAACCCCATTGCATAACATGCATCTTTAAACGTAGGGTATAAGATCCCATTCACGGTCCGTATATCTTCGTAACATGTTGGACCTTTTACATAGTTGAGTAGCATTCTTAGATAGTATCTCTCTCCACTCCCTGGGTATGCGTGGTATAGGCGACCGATCGAGAACCCTCGTTGGCGAGGACGCCATTCACGTTCCTTTTTTTTCCATACATATGTCCCTGGAAATTCAAAATACCTCAATTTTCTAGCATCAGGATACTTTGCATTGCATTTCATCCATTCTAGGAACATTGAGCGATCAACTGAAGTCTTGCTGATAACATCATCAATAGATTCTTCCTCGGTGAAGATAACAGTTTGTTCATTAGGCAAGTGGAAACTCAGCCTTTCAACGGAAGGGTATCTAAAATGGATTTCGTTACCGTACTTGATACATACTATATTTTAAGTAGTGCATGATAACTTTCAAATCTATACCTATAACTAAAACAAAAAACGCTGACATCATCATACCCTTAAACTTATGAGGTGTCACTTTGTGGATTAAAATTTTCCCTCCAATATGAGATGATGATGTTGTCATCCTTAAATATAATGGAATTGGGTTTTCCTTTGGTATTTATTAGTCCTAATTATAAATATTATCATAATTAATAATTGAAATTGGTGAGTTTTCTCAACAATGTCTAAATGCATTGGAATTGGTTTATTAAGTCAAAATATGTAAATGCACTATTAGAATTGGTTAATACAATCAACTTTTCAATAATCTATTTAATGTATCTAAAAGTAAGATGAGATATAAATTGGTGAATAAAGATTGAATGTCAGACAAACATGAAAACAAATATTTGCATTTGTAAAGCAAACAACTTTTGTCTTATATTTGTATTATTTATTTATTTTAATAGACACAATTACTTTAAATATTTTTTTATTCATAAATTAAGTGTCAATTACAACCTTATAGTGATTAATAAAATAATTAAGCTAATTACATAGATGCGTCTCAAGTCTCAGCATTCAAATAGTCTCATACAAGAGAAGCTATTTTTAATTTGATATTTGTATCATCATTTAAATTATTTTTTGTATATCAATGTTATTGTTATTTAAAATATTGATATTCAATTTAGTATTGTAATATATGCTCAAAATAATTTATTAATATTAGAATTTATTTTTGTTATGCTTACTTAGTAAATATTAAAATAATATTAATAACATCATACATAACTTTTAAAATAGTATTTTTAAAGCTAAAAATTAATTAAATATTAGCTATTATATGCAATATTAATTCATTGAAAATCAATAGCCAATAATTTACAATTCCTTTTCAGTTTTTTTAAATAATTAAAAACAATAAAATGAAACAAAAACCGTGCATCGCACGGGGATAATCTAGTTTATTAAAATAGTAAATATTTTTGAATTTTACTTGACAAATACTCATCTTTTTATTCTCATTTGCATGGTCACAGTTATTAAGGGTGGTATGGGAATCACTTAACAGTACTTTTCAACGTCTTTTAAAATGAGGCCTTTCCTTATGATAAAAGATAATTTTTTTCCGCTTTAAGAAAAATATTTTAAGACAAAATGTATTGTAACATTATATTACTTCAAAACCAAATAGTATACAAACAAATCATTTAAAAAGTGTTACCCGGAACCGGATCTAAATAGCACAATTTAATATTTGATGCCTTTTATTTCGAGGGGCCCTAGGCGGTCGGCTACCTAGGATACCCCTAGAACCGGCCTGTAAAAGTGAGTAATTGAGATATTTTAAATGATTATGTTAACAGTAAAGGTACTAGTTGGGGTGTTGTAATTAGTAAAAGTGGGGTATTTAGAACATTATTTTTGTGAACATGAGGTATTTAGGTAAAAAAAATTGAGATATTTTTGTGAACATGAGGTATTTAGGTAAAAAAAATTTTGACAAAAAGAAAGTGACAATTAATATAAATTTGCCAATAAGAAAATGTGACAATAAAAAAGACTATGGAGGAAATATAATTAAATACAGTTATTTAGAAATACTTACCATTAAAAGATATCAAGCGTATTTAAATAGGATGAAACAAATCTATACAAAAATTTTTATAAATTGAAACATAACATATCCGGGAAAAATATATTCCCAGTAAAATCCCATGTTACTCGGCAATCAATCCACATGCAATTGCTTAGTATTGACTCTTTTAATTAAAACCGTATTTATTTGTTTTAATAATCTTGTTAACGGACGTCATAATCTCACGAGGAACCACATCGATCCAGTTCTGTGTTCTGACTAGAGGTGTTCAATGGGGCAGGTTGACCCAACGGGTTAAGGGTCGGGTCACATTTTAACGGATCATTAGCGGGTTAGGTTAATAATGGGGCGGGTCATTAACGGGTCTTGGTGTAAAGGGTCGGGCCAGGCCGGGTCGGATAATTGTAAGTATTAATTGAGGAAAAAAAATTTATCACTTTTTTAAATGATATTATTATATACATAAGTGGGTCGACCCAACGGGCCATAAAGTATAATAAAAAAGCTATTCTATGAATTTTTTAAAAAAGGGTCAAAGTGGGTCGAATTTAAATGGGCTTGACCTGCCCCGGCCCGTTTATTATATGACATGACCCGCCCCGCCCCGGCCCATTTATATTTTGACCCGACCTGTCCCGACCCGGCCCATTGAACACCTCTATTCTGACATCATATCAGAATATGACAATTCGTCACATAATTTTAAACTGGACACAGGTCAAAAACGTTGACTTACATAAGCACTTGGTGAACTTTGTTGTTTTCCAAAATCATATGGTAGTAGAATGATTAGCTCACCTGATATATGTACAAGTTCACTACCCATTAGTTTATTGACATGAAATCTTGCCTCACATGTGAAGTATTTCCAACATTTAAAGTATTCATTAATATGGGTATTAAAATCAATTTTAAATACCCTTTGTTTTTTCACTTTTGGAGAAAGAAATTTAAGTTAGATTTTTAAAGTATATATTGAAAATAGATATATTCATGTAGGATCTTGATAGATTCGTTTTGATAAAAAGTTTTTTAATGTATAATTTTATAATATTTTATAATGCTTACTTTGAGATATTAAGACTCAAAATTTGTTTTAAAATGCATGAAAAAAAAAAAGCAAAGTTAGGCTAAAATTTAAAAATTAATAATTAATTTACACATTAAAATATAATTCTACCATATTATTTTTCTCTTTTATTTTATTTTTTAAATTTAATCTCTCAGATATATCAATTAGTATTGTTGAAGTGCCCCCATGTGTTACCCACACGTGAGTTGTCCCACGTTGATGAAAGAAAAGAGTATGCATCACTTTATAAACTCAAGGAGCAACTCGTACTATCACTAATTGGTTTTAGTAGTGAACCTTCTTTAAATTTATAAATGGACTACTTTTTTTCCTCCTTAATTATTTAAGTTGTCCAGACTTATTTTCAAAATTTTATCAACTATTTTGGTTCTCAAATATCTTGTGCTATGATTAACACTTTCCTTTCTAACCGACTTCAACGCCAACACTGATTTATTATAACAAATTCTTATCTTAATTATTTTAATTTAATTTAATCCTTTGATTATACGTTGTATGCACGTTTGCTTGTCTTTGGAAAGATGTAAAGGCATCATAAAAAGTCAAACTACCTCCCTAGTCCCTAATAATTAACTTTAATAAACTATTTTTTTCATATATTCTTCCATCCCTCGATAAGAAAACCACAATTATGGAAAAAAAAGTACGTATGTGAATATTGATTACCGCCATTTTGGAAGTTAAAGATGTATTATTAGCATGTATAAGCATATAAAAAATACTACCTTCTGCCTCCGTTTATATTTTAATATAGTTATATTTTACCGTTTTATAAAAGAGCTTTTTAAATTGTTAGTTAGTAATATGTACAACTTTATATAGAAAAGAGATGCATGATTTAGTTAAAGTTTGTTATAATTTAAATCATATTAAAATAAATAAATACATACCAGACTCTGAGATTTGAGAGGTATGGAGCTTAACATTAAATCCCTAACTATGTAATGTTGAAGTATTATTTTTATAATTTCTGAATGAGTCGTCCAAGGCATTGGCTCTCTTTGCCCTCTTATAGAACCGATCGACCATGTATAATATTAGATGAAATAATATCATATATTATCATCAAAAACAATATTTCATCACTCTAATGAATACTAAACAAAGAAATTATTTTCGATTGATCCTCAGTAGCAAAACTCGATCATGTGAAACTTCACTAAATTAAGAATGCACATATTAAATTAACTCATAGTATTTCATAAATTATAAAATTAATGAGTCCGTTCATGTGCTTCATTGTATTAGTGACGTTGAAATTTTTTTTCATAATTTTCAAGTATAATCAAGTGTTGATATCCATAACTACGTTTTATTGAAAATTATAAAAACTATATATAAGAAAATTTATACATTAAGATGAATCTAATAATATTTCACTGAACTTCCAAAAACGCGAAACAGATGAAGTAAGTGCTACCTACTCGGCTATAATACCTAAAATTGACCATCCTTTTTTTTTAAGACAATTGACCATCTTATATAGGTAAAGTTGCCTATAAGTACATTTTTCCAAGAAATTAAAAACCAAGGAAACTATAATTAATTTATTTGATTACAATAAAAAAAAAAAGAAAAAGCTATCTATGTCCAAAAAGACTCTGTTTTGAGAGGGTCTTGAATAACATTAGCATTAGAAGTAGCAAAATCATTAAGATAATGTTGAAGATTATTAAAGTTATTAGCAGTAGCTAAAAGAATAGATTTATCATCAGCAAAATCAGGAATCTGATTATGAATAAAATTAGGAGTATTAGTTTGTTGATTTTGCATTTGGATGGTCATAATTTCAGCTTGAGCCATTGCTAATTGCATTTGTAACTCTGAAACTTGGTTTTGCAACAATGAAATTGCACCAACACATCCGTAAACTGGGTCTCTTATTCTTGCATTTGCTTCGTACACTAAACTGCTTACTGCATCTGCTCTTTGTTCAACTGGAAGCTCCTACAACATTCCCAAAAAACAATTTTTTATTATTAAAATTATTATTATTATTAAAATCATCATCATCATTATTATTATTATTATTATTATTATTATTATTATTATTATTATTATTATTATTATTATTATTATTATTATTATTATTATTATTATTATTATTTATTTCTTTTTTCGAGATTTCGTAATTACTATCACTAATTCGAACCAATTTAGTTGTTCTATTTGCTTGGGCACGGTTATTAAGGATGGTGTGGGGTCCATTAAAGAGGTGGTAATTAGATATTTTAATTGATTAAATTAATTGTAAAATTGGTAGTTGGGTATTGGGAGTTGGAAAAGTGGGGGTACTTAGATAAAAAGAAGGTAGACAAAAAAGGAAATGAGACAATTGATATGATTTTGCTAAATAAGGAAATGGGACAACTAAAATGATTGGGAGGGAGTATAAAACAAACTGTTTCGTTTTGTTCTTTTTTGTTCTTCCCATTTACTTTTTGAACAGTTTTCAAAGCAAATTTTGAGCTTCAATATCTCTAAATATGCATTATAAAAAATTATAAAATATGTATGATAAAAAGTATACATTAAGACGAATATAATGAGACCTCACATGGATATATATATATTTTATCATCTATATATGTCTTAAAAATCCTAATCAAATTTTTCTCTCCAAAATAGAATATTTTAAACAGGGAAGAAACCGATGGAGTATTTTTTTTATCTCTTTTAAATTATTTGCATCTTTAATATTTATGACACCTCGTATACAACGTTATAATGGTAATCCTCATTTTTTAACTTTTGTGCGAAGGGTCATATAGCATCCTTTCAAGAACAAGAAAATATAAGGGCATTCTTATATTGGGAATGAATATTTAAATGTGAAATTAAAGTTAAATTATATGCAAATGAAGGTGAATTTGTATTTCAAAAAAAAAAATAAAAATGAAGGTGAATTTGAAAGAGAATGAAGTATAAAGAATATAATGATATAAGAAGGATGAAGGAAAAAAGATGAACACCTTTATTTTGAGTGGAGAAAAACGAAAATATTTTTCCTATACCCTCTAGGTTAAATATTTACTCAAAATGAAGGGATATTGACGCTTTAATTTTTTTTTATCACTTTAAAACTATTTTTACACTCAACAATAATACTCCCTCCGTTCCTTTTTGTTTTTCCACCTTACTAAAACGGGTAGTTCCATAAATTTTTCCACTTTAGAATACTTTCCATTTTTGGAAAGTTTTCATCCCACTTTTACCCCTTAAAACCCCACTTTCCTTAATTCACACTACTATTTAATTATTTTCTCTCTCATAGTTCCAATATAATCATTACATTACACTATTATTTAATTATTTTTTCTCTCATACTTCCAATATAATTATTACTTTCCACTACTATATAATTAAAATAATACCCACTACCACCAAAGATTCTATTTTTCTTAATCTTGGTGAAAAACCCAAATAGGAACATCAAAAAGAAACGGAGGGAGTAACATTCTCTTATCCTATCAAAAAAAAAATGTTTGATAGCAAATTAGGAGATATAAAAGAAAGGAAAGGAAAGGGAAGGGAAATGAAGGGGTGGAGAAGGGAGGAAAAGACTGTATTGTTTGTATAGGAAGAAAGGGGAGGGAAAACAAAAGAAATTTCATTTTCCATCCAAAATTTTTCTTTTGGAGAGATTTGAATGTTAACAAAATTAAAAGACGTAATTCTTTCTCTCTTAATCCTCTTCTTCCCTTTTTCCTATTCAAACAAAGGGATATCCATCCCAATAAACTTTCCGTCCAAACAAGACTTTAATTTTCTACTGAATAACCTTATTTTGTTAGTTTAACTTCTATTTCCTTATAAATAGTTACAACCAATTATATAAACTTAATCTAATTAAGTACTATTACCTAAATAAAAAGGTAACAAACTACTCCAAATTCATATTGATGTACAAGATTTTATCTTACTTAGTTTCTAATATAATTAATTAGTATACTATAAATAACTACTCCCAACAAATTAAATGTATTTTTAATGACTTTGAAAAGGAAGACTTTCTTAAAAAAAATGAAAAAAGGTGATAATTTAGCAAGAGAAGGAGAAGAAACCTGCAACATTTTACTGACATTGCTAGCACCAAAGACCTTATGAACAAGTGCAAATCTTTGAGGATCATCGGAAGGAAAATATGGTGCAAATATGCAATCCTTGGCGCACCTCCTTCTTAACAACTTGCATGATGCACATGGTGAACTTCCACTACCCATATATTTACTTATTATTACCAATATATCCTATATATTCATCCAATTAATCAAGAGAGATTATCAGGGGCCGGGGATAATTAAAGGAAATGTATTGTATGTATTAAGATGAGAATGAAGGATAGTATTAATTAGTTGATGAGGAATGATGAAAATGATTAGTGTAAAACCGAAATGAGGTTGCCCTGGCGAGTGGCGAGGATATAATATAAGTAGTAGTCCTACTTTAATAGAGTGGAATGGATCCCACATTAAGTATATGGAGTATAAAATAATGTCTAAAGTCTAAAGCACGGAAACAGACTTCATTTAAGACAAATCACAATATCAACAGACAGCGTGACTAGGCGTACGACCACACGTTCAATTGCATAATCATACCGCTGAGGTTGAGCCTCTTGGAATCAGGGGTTTTACAATATTTAATATTAATAATTCACTCCTCTCGTTTTCATATGTTTTTCTCAAATATAGATTGTGAACTTTATTGTCAAACTTCGAATAAGATTTCTCATCAATCTATATGAGAAAAATATATTCATATGAGATCTTAATAAATTCGTCTCAATATATATACTTTTTAATATAAACATTCTAAAATTTTTTAAAACTTACAACTAAAATTATTTGACTTTATAGGTTGTATTATAGAATCCGTGAAAAAAGTGAATGAGAAGAACAAATGAAAAACCAAGCTATAAATATATATATATATATATATATATATATATATATATATATATATATATATATATATATATATATATATATATATATATATATATATATATATAAAGTTAAATTTGAATTAATTAATTAATTAAGTAGATATTATATCATGGTAATGTTATTTTACTTTCCCTGCCATTGTATCTAACCTACTATTATTTCTTAGTATTCACACAAATATACACTACACTATTTCTTAATGGTATTATTAAAACGAATTTCACCAAAATCTATGGTTAGCCATGCATGCACTTAGCTGGGTACTCTTCTTTTGGCCGTGCTCTTCTTTATGGTTATGAGTTGTCGTCGTCCTTCCCTCTCCAGCCCCTGCCCATAGTTTTCTAAAAGCGAAATATCCTGAGTAGGATGATAATTATGATACACTTATTAGGATCATGACGATAAGCAATATTTTAACCAACTCAATCAGTAATATGAAGCATTGAGTTGACCACCGCTTGGGCGCGTGATAGGTTGGCATCCATGTATTTGTTTCAAATCCACGTTAATTCCTGTTTGACTATTTAATTACCCTACCTTACTTGGTAGAAGTACTTCCCACATGTGAAGTTGAATTAAAAAGTATATCTTTAAATCATAAATAGATTGATAATTAATGAGAAATGCTAATTAAACAGAGCAATTAATTAAGGTTACAAAAATAATCAAGCAAAAGGAATTTTAATTAATTTTAAAAAATCCTAGATTAAGAGACTTAATTAAGAGTTAATAAAATTGGTGTCAAATGTGAATGTTTGTTGGCAGACATTCACTTAAACTAAATCAAAATCTTCTTCTCTAATAATCATACACGTCAAAATTCCCTTGTGAGTTGTGACAAATGAATGGTATGCATAGTGAAATATTGTCAAAAATTGTGTGTGTTTTTCTTTTTTGGTCTTAAAGTTTATTCAAAACGAGGTAATAGTAAATAGTGATAACTATATTTTAATATAGATTTACAACTAAATTACAACTGTTAGATTGTTATTGTAAGGTGTATTTGATATAATTTAGAAAATGGGTCTGAGTAACTCAAACAAAGAGGAGAAGAAGTAGTCCACTCATAAATTTAAAGAATGTTTACTATAAAAAATCAATTGGTGATAGTAGGAGTTACTCCTTAAGTTTATAAAGTGATGTATACTCTTCTTTTTCTCCGATATGAGACAACTCACAAATACATGGACACTTCAATAGTATTTCAAATTTTCAATAATTATACCATAGAAATCTAAATGGACAAAAATTTATAAAACTGTGAGATTGGTCTGTTTTGAGTCAGTTCATTACAACAAATTTAGTTTTTTGAGACAATGGATTTAGTGGCATTAAAAAAATTCCACTGATTAATATTTTTAATGTAATAATTATTGGTTTTCATTTTAAGTTCCACCATAAAGTGATTTAGTGACACTTAATTTGGTCTTTAGTTGCATACTTAATTGTCACTATAATCTATAGTGGCATTTGTGAGAAATGTCACTAGATCCTATGTCGCTAAAAGCTTTGTATAACTTTTTAATATGCTACCAAAGGCTCTAATAAATGTCACTAAATCTTCTATATACACTATAAAAAATTTGAAATAGCGACATTTAAATTAAATGTAGCTAACTATATCCCACTAAAAGCAAATTATGTAGTAGTGGTTGGATTTGACTCAACGAATCATACATATATCAAAATCATATTATTAGCTCTATAAAATAACTATAAATTATATTTTGGAATTTTTTTTTTTTGAAATAAAAGATAACTTTTCTTATTGTATTGGGTTAAAAATAAATTTTTTAGAGTCATAGTTTTGCAGCATTGATTCATGTAACAAAAAATTAATGAAATAATAATAGGTAATATCTCGAAAAAAATTAATTTAAAACTCAAAAATTTACTAAATTTTAGAAACACGTATAGGTTTCTAAATAATAAGTATCTGTATTATGAAACCCATCTATACAAGTAATTAATCTGATTAAATCTGCATAAGTACTCACTCCCTCTAGAAGAATTTGCATCACCATGCTGTAAATAATTACTCCTGTTTATTTTTATTTGTCCACTTTACCTTCTGTATGTATTTTTTAGCAAATTTTAAGCTTTAATATCACTAAGTACGCATCATAAAAAATTATGAAAATTACATATTAAAAAACTTTACGTCAAGACAAATCTAACAAGATCTCACGTGAATATATTCCATTATCAGTATATACTTCAAAAATCTAATTTAAATTTCTCTCTCTAAGAGTGGACAAACAAAAAGAAATGAAGGGAGTATCAAGAAAATGGTCAGAAAAATCAAATTTTATAAATCTTATTAAAAGTGAAAAAAACGATTTATGCATTTGAATTAAAGAACGTAGTGAAAATAACATTAACGGAAAGCGTACTAAATCACATGTTTTATAACCACTCCATTGTTTTAAATATATTTTTTATTTTATATGTTGCGGCTATTGTGTTAGAAAAATATAGTCAAAGTATTTTTTTAAACCATCTAATTGAATACTTTGATAATATTAACTTTTCATAATTTTTAATTATCCACAATTCATTTTATAAATGATTAAAATAACACATTAAATTGTGTAAATAGTCGATTGTAGTAAATATAATAAAAAGAAGGAAATATTTATCCTAAAAAACCATTAAGCTACAACTAAAATGGTATTCAGCTAGTCTCTTGAAAGACGTATTTTAAATGCAGTCCATTAAAGATTAATACATAGTTACCGTATTCTTAATGCCTACTTATATCATACTTAATGTTTTCTTACTGTATCCTTAATGCCTACTTTCAATATCTTAAATGTTTATTTACATCATTCATAATGAGTATTTAAAATATTTTAAAAATTATATAATAGACCGACCTAATTAAAAATGATTTCAATCACAAAATTCTTGCGAATGCTATTTTGGCAAAAATGAATTTTAGAAGTTGAAATTAAGTTTGATCAAAAATCATAAGCACCGATGCCATGACTCATGATCAGAGGTATTCAAAACAGACTCGATAGCCCAATAGGCACCCGACTTCGTAACCGAATCCGATTTGACCCGACTTAAAAATGGATCTACAATCATGTAAAAACCAATGTAAACACAAAATCCGATTTTAAACCGACCTGAAACACCAGATCCAAAATCAACCCGATGATCCGAATAAACACCTCTACCCACGATTGAGTATTTATTTGTCAAGCGTGATCATTACATTGTTTGAAAGAACTCCAAATGGGTCAATAATTAGTAGCAAACTTGGAAGAAAATGATGAATTCTAAGTCTATAAATGTGGCTTATGAGCGAAATACAAGTACTAGCTTCTTCTATTATGCATGTTTCTAGTGTTTTCTTTAATTTTCTACATAGAGAAGATAAGCCTGAAAGGAAAATGCACATGGACTAAACTGAATTCGATTATCCTTAGTCAAAATTCATATTTATAAAAAAAATGGTAAAATATATACATGATCCCTACATCTTTTACTACGTGTTTGGTAATAAAAATAAATCATCGGAATATAGTGAAAATTAATGTAATTGTGATAGAAATATCTCTTGACAAGTATACAAGCTAGTTTCATTATCATTTAAACATGAGGTAGAATATTGGTTGTTAAAATCGCGATTCTACGATTTTACGATCTAAAAATAAGCGAGCGATTTGAATCACAGTTAGAATCTTAAAGTTGTAGAATCTTACGATTCTAGTTGGAATAAAATTTTTAGAGGTAAAATCATAACACGATTCTACGATTCTACGATTCAACGATCCGATTCTACTAATATAGTATGAATTATTTTTAATTTTTCTTATGTATCATATTTTACTAATCTCTTTCACATATACACATAAATTTCAAATTTTCCATCATGAAAACTTTTTAAAACAAATTTCTTAATCGGTATGTAGATTTAAACTAATTATTGAAAAGTTTTCGTTATATTCTTAAAAATAAAGTCAAAGAAACTTTAATTCATAAATTTAAATTTTTGAATTGGATAATAATGATAAGAAACTAGATATTCTATTATTTTTAAGTTTATTTGTATAATCGTACGATTTTACGATTCGATTCTACCTCTTCAAACGATTCTAAGTAGAATCACGATTTTAACAACATTGAATGACATGATATATATCATGATAATTTACACTACAAACGATTTTTATTCCCACTGTTAGGGCTATATATATAAAAAGTTAAAAGTAGCAATGTTTAGTGAAAAAATAAGTATTAGTTACGTAGATATTTGTGTCAATTACATTGAAATTATAATATTTCGTGAAAAACAAGTATTAATAACATTAATAATGTAATATTCAAAAAAAAAACATTAATAATGTAATTTACATTGCATTCAAAAGATAATTCAATCTTTAAAAAATATACTCTCTCCTATTCAGCTTAGGTGTCTCATGCATTTGTATTTTGGGCACTATTCAATTCATCCTTTACTCTTATTCTTTGTATTTTATTATTAATCCATAAGTTAAAACATAGTCAAATGAGATCTTGTTTAATTCTTCACAATGCAAGAATTATTCATATTAATTTTTATATAATTTTTAATTATGCACAATTAGATATTTAGAATTGAATAAGTGCAAAGCAAATACAATACTTAAGTTGATTGGAGGGAGTATATAATACGTATTTACAGTGTAAAAGCTACTCCTATATATATTTATATTAATTTTGAAAGGAAAATTTGTAAATATATAATCTCAATTATTGTTCATTGACTCAAAATACTTTAATATCATTTAACCCTGTATACCTCCAAGTATTGGGATATTTAACCTTATATGCCCCTAAATATTGCTAATTGACTCAAAATACCCGATAAAAACCGATTAAAATTAATGTGTATAGTGTTCAATGTTAAGTATTAGGGTATATAGAGTTAAATTAAATGATAATTTAGGATATTTTGAGTCAATCAACAATAATGTAAGTTTTTTTTTTTTTTTTTTTTTTTTTTTTTTTTTTTTTTTTTTTACAAATTTTCCTTTTATTAATGAATTTTATCTATTTTAGTTTTATTAATCACCAAAGAACATATTTCTTGAAGTTTGAAAAGATTTATAATTTATTTACAAACGAGAAGCTAATAGTTAGACAACAATTTCTTTTGAACATACTCTTACTTTAACTTTCTCTAGAAATTCCAACGTCAACTTTATACTTTCATTTTTGAATGTCGGTAGTCGGTAGAGCATAGTGAAAAAAATTAAAAGACAAAAATACATGTTACAACACAAATGATAATATTATAATGTGTATAATTTGAATATATATCTTATTGCTAAATTTAAAGAACAACAAAATAATATAACTAATATGTAATAACAATCAAGTTCATTTCTAAGATTTAAATAGCCTAAGGCGATATCAAAAATAGAGCCCTTTCGATCTCTGAAGGATAATAATAGCATCAGTTCGTTTTGTATGAAATTGTCTCATCATGAGACAAACTAGGAGTTGAAAGCATTATAGTAAAGGGTAAGAGGAGTCGAAGAAGGCCTAAGAGAACATGGGATGAGCAAAATAAAATTGACATGCACGAGTTGAATCTCTCTAAGGACCTGACTAGTAGTATGGGTAGTTGGAGGCGTCTTATCCATGTTTTAGATTACTGATTCCTTGAGAGTTTTTCTCCTTATCTTTTCTCGAGCCGGGGGACTCCTTTTAGTCGTGCTCTCCTTTATGGGTAGGATGATCATGAGACGTGCAAGTCCATATAATTAATTAATTTCTCTGATTGTTCACTTTAGAATAAAAAGTGTTCACTTTAACATACTTCCTCCGTTTTTTTTTACTTGCACCATTTGCACTTTTTACACTATTCATCATTTGATAGTGTTTTGCATAGTGCGGCTATTAAACGATAAAAAAACCTAGTCATGTGGGATCTTGTTTTATTCGTCTCGTCGAATACTTCATAATATCAAATTTTTATAATTTTTAGTTAAGTATAATTCTAGATATAAACAACCCGACAAATGCATTGGACTGCGTAAAAGTATGTTTGGGTGCAAGTAAAAAAAACAGAGGAAGTACTAAATATATATATGTTCATCCCAATAAAAATTATATGATAATAAGATCCACTGATTTAAAAATTTGTGTAATTTTAAGATATATTGTCAACAAAAAACAGTATATTAAAAAAAGCGCAATAAGTATATAACATTCACTTTGTTTTTTGTTTTATAGTTTGAAATTTAACAAGAGACATTACTCACTTGACCATTCAACAAGATTGAACATCAAACAAAGATCTAATGATTATTAAATTAAAAAAAGGCACTACAAGAAGATTATATAATTCTATAATTAGCTTGAAGAAAAACTCAAATAATGAATAATAAATTGTACAACCCTAAGACTTAAATGTAGTGTAGCATTTAATGCACTTCACATGATTCCAAGCTTCCTAATCTTTTGTTCCAACAAAAACAACACTCATTCCACAATTGTAATTATAAATTGAAATGACTTCCTTTAGATATTATATTTGTATTACAAAATATTGATTATATATTTGAGATTTTTTTTTATATTTTTCAAATATAATACATATTTTAATAATGATAAATAATATACTTTATAAAACTTATAAAAAATCTTTTAAAATTCTATTTAAGAAAGTAAATGTAACAAGATCCTTAATAGATATTTTAACATCTTTATATTCTGAAAAATTTAATTTAAAAATTCTCTTTTTATGTATCGAATATCCTATATATAACCAACGTAACAATAAGAAATAAAAGAATCTCCCTAAAAATTTTGTACCATATGTTTGCTAAATTTATTATTTTTATTGCATTTTTACTTGGTTTTTTATCAATTAGAAAAAATTAAATTGATAAGATTTATAATAAAGTAATTAAGATTGTATAATTGTAATGGTTGACTCTTAGCAAACCAGTCAACCATTGCCAAATTACCCTTTGATGCACAATAAATATGAAAATTTTAATTTGAGAGAAAAGAGTGACTACATTATTTTTATTATAGACGATCTCTTAAAAAAGGCCTAATAACATAAATATCGCTTGCATTTGGTGGCTTGGTGCTAATAATTCAACTCAAGAAAGAAATGGTAGATGAACACTTTGATCCTGCGACATTTGATTATAATATCATGTGTTGCTAATTTAATAAAAAAATTTGAAGCCCCCTAAGATCATAAATCTTGACATTTACATAAGATGTTTTTTATCTCACTTTTACCCCTTAAAACCCCACTTTCCTTACTTCACACTGCTATTTAATTATTTTCTCTCTTATACTTCCAATACAATCATTACATTACACTATTATTTAATTATTTTTTCTCTCATACTTCCAATACAATCATTACTTCCCACTACTATTTAATTAAAATAATACCCGCTACTACCAAAGATTCCATTTTTCTTAATCTTGGTGAAAAACCCAAATAGAAACATCAAAAAGGAACTGAAAGAGTATGAGTTAATATCTTTAATCTTTCTAAATCTTCAATGTGAGATCATATATGACACATAGGTTATTTTTTCAAAATAAAATATCTTATATGTCTATCAACTCTAACATTATAGATTTAATTTTAAAACCATTAAAAATAGGGGAAAAGCATGTTTCATATTAGTCCAATGCTATGAAATTTGTGTTAATTCATAGAAAAAATGAGTAGCAGTTTGAGGTCTAAGTTTCCAGCCCCCAAAGCTCTAGGAAAAAGGGAAAAAAACGGAAAAACAGGTTTAGAACCTTGTAAAGTTAGGTTGTCTTAAGTGTTTTTTATTTATTTATTGATTGAACAATGTCAAAGAAAAAAACAGACATTTCTCACAACTTAAGAGAAGAAGAATCCATGATTTCTCCAATGCAAGCATTAAATGAGCTTTGGTGATATGGAAGATTCCATTCTTGAAAATTGTATATTCACTTTATTCTAATCCATGCAATTTAGACTACAAGCAATCTTATTATAAAAATATTCCATTCTTTTTTCAATTACAAGTAAGCCAATACTAAATTGTAATAATAAATTAACAGCTAAATCTTATACTCTCTGTTCTTTTTTGTTCTTTCCATTTATTTTTTTTACAGTTTTTAAAGCAATTTTCGAGCCCTAATATCTCTAAATACGCATTATACAAATTTATAAAAAAAAACATGATAAAAATTTATAAAAAAAGATGATAAAAAAAAGTATAAAAAATACTACCTCCGTTCCATTTTAGTTGCATCATTGGGTTTTGGCACAATATTTAAGGACTGTCAAATCAGTATGGTAAAAGTAGGGATGATGTATGATTGATGGTGATATGTAGGGATAGAAATAAAAAAAATTATTATAAATAGATAATTGTTGTGACTTGTGTGGGTATATTAAATAATTTATGGGATGATGTATGATTGATGGTGATATGTGGTAGGAATAAAGTGAGGATGAAATAACAAGATTATTTTTGCCAAAAATAGTAATGTTGCAAGTAATATAAAACTTTCAAAAATGATAAGTGTTGCAAGTAAAATGGAACGAAGGAAGTATGTCTTAAAAATCTTGATTAAGTTTCTCTCTTCAAAATAGAATATTTTAAAAGGGGAGAACATTAGAAATAAGAGAGTACTATAAATTAAGGGATGTTATTTATGTTTGACTATTTCTAGATTTAGGCTTGGAATAAGTTTAGAGCTAATTAATTAACTTAGATTTAGTCATTATATATTAAAAAAAATTCTTTTTGTTTCTTGACATTATATATAACCCATCAATCTTCATTATTATTTAGTATTTGTTTTATCTCCATGACATTAATAAAATTTGTTCTCTAGACCATCCTAATAGATGTAGTTAACACATTATTAGTAAACCACGTTAAATCTTTGTATGATTTTTATAATTAATCTGTTTATTTTTTTTTCTTGTAATTTTTTTTGTGAATTGTGACAACTTTTTTAGAGTAGTGTTCAAATCACCTTTTATCCAAAGGGGTATTTGGGAATGCTTGTATGGCTTATGACTCTATGGATAAAACATTTGCATCTGATAATCCAAAGCGCTTGTGGCTCAATGGATATAGCATCTGCATGTGGAGTAGGGTTTGGGGTTCGACCCCTACTGGGCGCAAGTATTAATTTGGGGGTTTCTTGACTGCACGCATCTCTCTTTACTTCCTCCTTAGGGGAATGGGTATGATATATCTGCATCTATCAGAAAAAAAAAAATCCCACTCGCACCCTATATTGTGCGGGAAACTGGGAGTCGCACTTTGCATTTGCCTTTGTATAGCTTATACAAGTATTTGTAATCCACCCGTTTAGGTAAAAGGTGATTTGAACACTTATCAATAAGTAACAATTTTACGAGTATATTAATTAAAGTAAATGTAGTGTGTAAATGACTCGAATCTGAACCAAGCAGCTGGCTGGTATAAAAAAAACACGGAAAGTTTGACCAAAGTTTGTGAATAGGTAGCTTCCCAGTGAAACATAGCTTACACATACAGATAATGCATCAATAACAATATTAACATCATAAATAAATAGAATTATGTATGAAGCAAAAACAACTGTTCACATGCTTACTGAATATAAAAGAATCTCTTTCTAATTTATCAGATTACATTTTTCAACATATTATATAGTATGTTAGTAATCAATGCTTATTTTCATAAAAATTTCGTTTGACCGGTGAATATACATTTCAAATAAATGGGGTCGTAAAAGTTGATATGACTTGCTAATTTCATTTAATTTTATATTAAAATAAGCGGATTTGAATTGTTTATACTTTTAACTTAATTAATTAAATGGGTTGATTCGGTGTGATATGTTTATTTAATAAGATATGTTTAGTTTAAAATTTTAAGCTCAAAACCTATGTTACTTGGACTCAAGTACTGATGTCGGGTACTGATACGTGTTGAAGTATCGTCGGATATGTCTAAATATTCCTTTTACGCCTAAATTAAAGAATCTAAGTGTCATGCTAATGTCTGAGCATCTAGGATTAGACACGGGTACATGAAACAAATTGAGAAGTCTGAGTAACATCGCCGGAAACAAAAACTTGTATAGTATAGCCTATTTAATTAAACAAGTTGAATCCGAGTTATATATATAAGTCTTGTATGAGATGGTTTCACCGTAACAAACCTCGTACATGAATTAAATAGTCTAATAGTACAAATTATTAGCATGTAAACTTTTTGTTTCAGATTGAGTCATCAAAAGACACTGTTTTACAAGTTCGATTAAACATATGTGGTATCTACATTTTGTTCTTGAAGGCAATTGATAACACAAATTTTTCAATGAGACGGTCTATGAGTTGATGTGATAAATATATAATGATTCAGCCCATCTTATATGAGACCGTCTGAGCATGAGACGAGTCCAAATAAGCAAGCCTATTTCTTCAAGTGATTACTTTGAAATTATAAATAATCACTTAAAGGTTAATTGATTACTTTAGACTATAAAAAGTCATCACTTTAAAAATAAATGTATATTGGACCAACCCAATTAAAATGACCCACCATAATACCGTCTCATATAAGAATTTGTGAGGTTGATTTTAGAGGTATCTAGCTGGATTTAAACTTTTATGGGCTTTGCCCACTTGTACTTTTTCTCCTTTTAGGAAGAGTATTCTAGTATGGGTCAACTGCAAAAAGGAAAGTTAATCGGAGGCCCAATATTATTGTGCAAAATATTGACCACGTCATCGTGTAGCAACCGTAACCGCAATTAGAGATGCTTATTCAGATCAACGGGATGAATTTTGAATTAGATATTTTGGGTCGGTTTAAAATCAAATTTTAATTTTATAATGATTTTATATAATTATAACTCATTTTAACAGCGGATTAAATTAAGTTCGATTATAAAGTTAATTAAATTTTGAATCATTAGATTTTATATTTCAAACACCTCTAAGGCTCTAACCACAATCTATTTGCATTGACCACAAAAGGCATTATTCATGACATACTCAAACAATAATTTGTTTCCGAACACGAGCATAAAGATATAGATGTTTTTTTTTACAATTTGATTTTATTCCATTTTTTAATGTTAGCACGATTTAGATGGTTATACGTAATGGTCAATCATTTTATTGTGTCATCCACACAAGTAACATGAATTCATTTATAGTACCATACTCTCTCCGAACTAATTTAATTGTTACATTTTTTTAGTTGACAAATTTATATTAATTGTTACATTACATTTTCTTTTTTGTCAATTCCTTTACCTAAATACCCCATGTTCACACAAGTAAAGACCAAAATACCCCCACTTTTACTACTTATTACAATACTCCAACTATTACCTTTACAATTAATTTAATCAATTAAAATACCCCAACTACCACCTTTTTAATAGACCCCACACCACCGTTAATAATCGTGCCCAAGCAAATTGGACAACTAAATTGGTTCGGAAGGAGTACTATATTAGATACTGTCCCATTAATAATTTTTACTTTTTTTTTAATATTTATAAAATTCTAAAAAATAAATTGCAAGAAGTAAATAATTAGTGTTTAGATTAGATAGTATTCAAGATAGCAAAAAAATTACCCTAATAAATTATAAACAAAGTAGTATTTTATCAATGTATTCAATGCAATATTAATTTTAGTTTTTTGATGAAAAAATATATATATTATTGTTTATATTACATAAAAAGAAAATTTAATGATGGCAACATCATATTTAATTTTGAGGCAAAAATTCAATGACAATGTGACACATATGCTTAAATTTGTATATCTGACTTTTAGCCGGGTTTTAAATATAATATTTTGAGTCAAGTTAATTTTAATTTTTGAGTATAACTAATTAGTAAAGAGTTTATATGAAAATTAATTTTGAAATATTTTTAATAGAATCAATTTGGACAACTTTAGCTAAGCTGTTTTAGAGGTGGATAATGTGACTTGAAAAGCATATCATAGAAACATGTTGCGTAAATGTGAAATTCAGCATTAAAAGTTCAAAAAAGTGTAGTACGAAAAAAATATACTTTTAGAATATGGCTTGCCAAATATCTTCTTTTAAGCTACTTTAAATTTTCATTTATAGTTTTATTTAAATTAATAATTGAAGAGCCTTTACTAAAACAGATCTGAGGATCTGTTACATACTTGATTTTAACTCGACATTAAAATGAATTTAAAATTATTTAAAAATCAACGTGGACATAAGACTCGATTTTAAACTAACTCGAAAAACATATACCGAAATAAGTCCGATTTCCCGAATAAACATATGTACAAGTCCACTAATGTTGTCAACTATCACTATTTAAGTTCTATATAAATATACCTATAGATACTAGTATGTGTTATAATTAAGTTGTAAAAAATTTTCTTGTCACAACATTAATTTTGATTGAAACCTTAGTATGCACGTTTTTCAAGTGTTTTAAAACAATTGACCTTTGTTGGAATATTAATTAGTTCACCCAAAAGGATAGTCTGGTTGATGAGATAGTCTAACTCAACGTCAATTACATACATAATCGATATGAGACAAGTCTCATACCTTGCAATGGACCATATCAATCTACCCATAAGGCCAACGTCCTTGTTGGATCACGACTAAAATGGTTTACGCCTTTACGGTTACGTTGGGTCACGGCTGGCTTTTCTAAGCCACGTACTCCAACCCCTGCTCTGATACCAATGTTATACAGCAAATAGAAGAACTCATTCAAAAGTCTTATTTTACAGGTGAAAGAAATCCCATAACTTGCTATGGACCATAACACTAAAAACCAAATCAAATCATGAACATGTCGAGACTCGAGTAGTATATTATATATAGTTAAAATATCTCAAGTATTTCAAAATTCAATCCCACATCTTTATGTCCTAAAAAGCTAGTACAAAAACACAAATTATGTCTAGCTCCAATAAATTGGAAGATCAAAAGGTTCCCTTTTTGAAGAACAATGATCAATCACATGATGATCATAATCTTCAATCACATAATTATCATGAAGAAGAAATTAATAATGTTGATGAACAAAAAAAAATATATTTAGAGTCGAAGAAATTGTGGCACATAGTAGGGCCAGCAATAATCGGGCGTGTTGCAAACTACGGTATGCTGATTGTTACACAAGCTTTTGCCGGCCACCTTGGTGATCTTGAGCTTGCTGCCTTTGCCGTCGGTGTTAATGTCGTCGCCGGCTTCGATATCGGTCTTTTGGTACTACTTTTTTATTACAAATTGATAAATTTATTTTGGATTCATAAATTTTTTTTTGGAAAATTTTGAGATTATTTTTTTTTTTGAGTCTGTACGATTGAGTTAGAGTATATAATATATCTTGAGTTCTTAACCATCAGCGAAATTACTTTAAAGAAAGCTCAAAAGTTTAAGCTTAAAGTGATGGTTAAAGTTTCAAGATATATTATATATTCGAACAAGTCTACGCATACATTAGCCGTTTGGGTTAGAATTGTGAATATAGCATAGACCATTTTGATACCTGGTGGTAAATATTCCTCTTTTGATGAGAGGTGATTAAGACCCCTTGTCACGTTTGTTTCTGATACCATGTTAAGGAATCAACGATCAAACAAAAGTTTAAGCTAATAGTTTAGACTCAAAACGTGTTATATACACTAACAAATTGTCGGTATTAAATAATTTGAGCAATAATTCAAAGTATAATTTTGAATTTTTGATACGAAAGTCTCTTTATAAGTTCAATAGTCATCGTATTCTCTATATAAAATTCATTTCAATGAATTATTATTTGAAAAAGGTTAAATTGGGTGATGAAAAATTATTAAAAAAATAAAAACTTTTTTTAATAAAATTTCATTACCATAAAAACACGTTACATTTTATTAAAATTTGCACAGCACAAAGTTCTTATTATCACTATTTAATATTTACAATCATCTATCTATCTATAACTAATAACTAATACTAAAACAAAACACCGCTGATATCATCATTTTTTAAAATTGCTTACGTGTCGCTTTCTTAATAAAAATTTTCCCTCTAAAACACAATGATAATGTCATTGCATTTATTGCTGATATTTATAGCTTTGACTTTTTTTAATTTCTAATTATGACTAATATTATCAATATTGATTGATTTTTTTTTACTTTTTAGGTCATATCATTATAATATATGATAAAATCATATATTTTATTTTATTTTCTTTCAATTATTTATAAAATCTTTATATTGTAATTTATTGAATGAGTAACGAGTATTTTGATAATATTAAAACATAAATCCATGATTTTTTAATTTAAATAAATATATCAAAAAATTTAATAAAACCGTGCATCACACGGGCATTATCTAGTATGTCTAAAACTATATAGATAATTTATTTAAGTAAGTTGCTTTCATTACTTTAGTAAATAGTAATGACATATATAGTAGATTTCATCAAAATTAAAACTAAAAGGCATTTCTAGAATTCTAGTACCAATACGGCAATACCAATATTTAATATATGTTGAACCAAACGAGACCTAGAGTTTTCATTGAGCGTTAGAAAGTGAAGAGTATTAAATTGGTAGGGAATGAGTTGGTTACCATGGTCCATCACTCATGAAGGTGACTTGACTATAGATTTGGACTTTTATGGGCTTGGCCCACTTGTACAACTGGTATCCTCGAGGCCCAATTCAATTGTCATTTAGATGTACAAAATGATGTTTAAAGACCAAAAATTGGAAAGAATAAGCTTCTTATAAAAAGATCTTAAAATAAAAATTTGCTAAATTTAATTTTTAAAATAAGCGTGCCGTCTTCTTATCTTAGCTTAAGGTCAGGTATGTATCCCTTCCAATTAGAGGTGTTTAAAATAGACTCGATAACTCAAAATTTACCCGATCTTAGAATCAAATTTGATTTGGCCCGATTTCAATAACGATTTACATTTATGAAAATAAAAAATAAATTAGACACAAAATTCGATTTCAAACCGAACTGAAGCATTTAACCCGAAATCAATCCGATTACCCGAATGAATACCTCTACTTCCGAAGCTATGACATTGTCTCCCTTTTATTAGTTGTTACCTATTAATGTGAATGAACAAAGAATATGATCTTTTTACTGTTTGCTTTGTTCGTTGTTAACAGAAAACATACCTGACTTAAGTTTTGGCATAGAAACACTTTATTTTGGGAGTTAAAATTTTAAGAAGCTTACGATGGAAATATTTTTTGATAATAAGCTTATTTTTTTCCATCTTTCCTATAAACTCTATGTGAAAAATATTGAGCCTATCATCTTATAGCAACAGTAATACTTCCTTTGATTTTAAATAGTTATCACAAATTTACAATTCTGTTTTTTACATTGTCCAATTTTTAATTTCAATCTTTAATATCTTTAACTTCATATAATAAAAAACTATAAAAAGTTAAGATTATCTAGCAAAAAAAAAAATAAATAAAAAGTTAAGATTATGAAAATATGCATTAAGTTGAATAAAATGAGATCTTACTATGTTTTTATCATACATAGAAAAATTTATGTCAAATAAGATCAGTTAATGAATAGCTTTTACTACAGAAACTGTAACAATTAAAAAAATCCAGAGAAAGTATTCAATATGTAAATCAAGGTAACCGCAAAGCCATCTGTATTGACCACAAAAGTCATTTAGCGACCACGTTATGATGACGTAGTCAAAACTACAATTTGTTGCCCAACATGAGTATAATGATAATGATATAATATAGATGTTTTGATTTTATTCAATTGTTAAATCTAAGCACGATTCAGATGGTTGTGAATTGTATCAATTTCCAAAAATATATTAATAGTCAATTATTTCATTTTGTCATCCTCGTTCCACACCAGTAACATGCATTCATTAATTAAACTGTATGACTACATATCAATTATCAGCCATAACCTTATTAATTAGGGCAGAATGAGTAATTATGATTTAGTGATTAAGAGTATAATTTTTAAATTAGAAATTAGGGGTAGCGATGAGCATGAATTTAGACCTTAAAGGTCTAGACCCAATTCTACCCTAATTTTTTTTTTGAAGAATTCTACCCTAATTTAAGAGTGTTGATTCACCTATTTATGAACTCTAAGAGTTCGGGTCAAATCTGAATCTATAAACTTAGGGTTTGAATCCACACTTGTGAGACCCAATTCATCTCAGATCCGATCAATAGATCTCTTTACTATTATTTTTTAAATTATATATATATATATATATATATATATATATATATATATATATATATATATATATATATATATATATATATATATATATATATATATATATATATATATATATATATATATATATATATATATATATATATATGGGGTCAAGTTCCAGTGAGAACCAAGCTTATATGAGAACCGTGAGAACCAATCTCTCCGATAAAAATGTGTTACTTTTTCACAGAAAAGATGTTACTTTTGAACAAAAATATGTTACTTTTGTTTTTAAAAAAATATGTTACTTATAAGCAAAAAAGTGTTACTTTCAGAAAAACATATAAATACAAAGTAACACATTTTTGTCGAAAAGTAACACCTTTTTATGTTAAAAGTAACACCTTTTTGTGAGTTTTTTTTCAGAATTTTTTTCTTAAAGTAACACATTTTTGCCTAAAAGTATCATTTTTTTTATTAAAAAAAAGTAACACATTTTTGCCTAATAGTAACATGTTTTTAGTAAAAAAGTAAAACATTTTTGTTAGGCAAATTGGTTCTCACGGTTCTCATATAAGGATGGTTCTCACTAGAACTCTTTCATATATATATATATATATATATATATATATATATATATATATATATATATATATATATATATATATATATATATATATATATATATATATATATATATATATATATATATATATATATATATAAACTATTATGTGTATTAATTTGTTTAATTTAAAACTTTGTTAGAATTTTGGATATTGAGTGATTCAAAAATTGAAAATTTTTAATTTACGTAATTTGAAATGTAACCGTATTTGTAATCGAAAAGCTTAATTAATATTTCATTTTAATAACTTGAAGGTTGGAAAATTTTATATATTTGATCGCTTAATTAGGATACATTATTAGAAAACCCTTGTAATTAGTTGAATATGTTTAAACAATATTCTACAAATGAACGAAAATTAAATACTATTTTTTATAGTTTTTTTAAGAAACATAGTTTGAATCCAAGTGTTAGACCCAATCCAAATCTGACTCATGCTCATCCCAATGAATCTGAATTTAGCTAAACTTGATCGAGATCTAACCCATGCTCATCTCTAATTAAGGGTTCAAATCTTAGCTCACTATTTTTTTTATTTAAATGATACTTTGACAAAAATATAAAATAAATAAGATTATTTATAAAAAAAAAGCATACAATAAGATCTTAATCAAACTTATTCCAAAACCAAGTGTGTAATCTGCAAACCTTAGGTTCGGGCTGTTTGCAATTAGTAAGTGCAAACAAACGGGAATTTTGAAACAGGTTGTTCGTTGTTACTAACAGCAAACAGCTTGTTTTAGGTTTTCAGTCTGTTCGCACTTACTAAGTGCGAACAACTCTTGTCATAAATCAGCATGTTGACCCTGTTTGACCTGTTCACAGTTACTAAGTGCGAACATACACTTAATTTTTTTTGACTAGTTTATTACTGTTCACACTTACTAAGTGTGAACAGACCCGAACCTGTGCTCTGGGGTATCAGACGCTTATATTTGAAATAAGTTTGATTTGGATCTTATTACATGCTTTTCTTTGATTAAGAGTCTTATCTATTTCAAATTTTCTACTTTGACCCCATTTATAGAATACTCTAAAATGGGCTCCTGCAACTTCAAATTATTATGACGAAAGGAACAAAAATGTCAAAACAGCATAGAGGAATGAGGATCAAAAATGGTAGTTGCGGTACATCTTTAAGAAATTTGATAGAAACTTATATTGAGAACTGCAAAACGTTTGAATACTTTATTTGCAGAATGGATAATCAGAATCAGAACATATAAAAAAAATCCCATCTCCAAATAATTCTTTGATGAGGTTAATATAATATGCCTTGTTCTCTTCATAATTATGTCCGCCAATAAAGGTTTAGTCAACAAACTTTCCGAAAAAAAAAAAGGTTTAGTCAACAACACATTGGCTTAAATAAGTTGCGAATAATACATTCATATTTGTGTTTAGATTATTGATTGATTTTACAAATTAAATGTATTGACCGAAAAGCTAAATAAGCTACTAGTATATTAATCCGGAGATGTTTGATAAAAATTATTTACTGACCGCTGATTGTTTAGTAGAATTAAAGTAGGTCAAAAAGCCAAAAACTAATAAAAAAAATTATAACTAAACAAAGAGCTAACACAAATTCTTGTGAGAGATAATCTCTTTGAGAGACCATTTTTTATTGAGCCGACTCATTATATTTTTTTTTGAAATATTGTAAATAGACATTAAAAATAATGTAAATAGGCATTTAAAATATTGTGAGTATGCATTAAGAATACGATAAGTAGGCATTAAGAAAAATGTAAATAGGCACGAAGAGACTAGCTGAGGAGCTAAAAGCCAAAAATTAAACCAAAAACAAATAAAAAAAAGGCTAATAACACCCATAGAATATATAATATTGTTTAAAATCGTCACTTTTATAATAAATAATTCTGATATTAGAGAATTGTATAGACCAGAAGGCCAAGTCATACCTATTAGGTGAAGCAAGTTTATATAATGTGACCCATGAACATCTTTCAACATTCTCTATCTCAAAACTTAATCAAATTAATCACAATTTGTATGTCCTTAAAGAATAGAAACTTGGGACATTAGTATTAGCAAAAGTCATGGCTAGCTCCAAGAATTTGGAAGAACAAAAGGTTCCCTTTTTGCAACACTCAGATGATCTTCAACCATCAAATCAAGTATTGCAATATACTGATACGACTATTAATAATACTAATCATGGAGATGATTATGATGGCGAACTTAACACCCTTGTCGAAAGGGTACGTTTAGAATCCAGCAAGTTGTGGCACATCGTTGGCCCGGCTATCATCAGTCGTATTGCAGGCTACGGTATGTTGATTGCTACCCAAGCTTTTGCCGGCCACCTTGGTGATCTTGAGCTTGCTGCTTTTGCTATTGGTATTAATGTCATCTGTGGCTTGGATTATGGTTTTTTGGTACTATTTCTATCACAAATTCATATCTTATAAAGCGTTTTTTTGGAAAATATAGATAGTTTTTCTACCTTTTAACTACAAATTACAGTATGCTGATTGAGGTGGTGAGTTAAGAATACTGATTTGCATCATGAGCTAAGCTTGGCTAAAACATTTCCTTGATTGACGTTTACCCAATATAATAAGTGTTAGTTTGATATGCTAAGGGAACATTATTTTATCATTCACAGGTCAGCATGATTGGAATGACGTGTTTTTGTCATTTTTATGAGTTATTAATCATAAATTCTTCTATGAAACGGTCTCACCGTGATACATGTCTCATACTTGGGTTAAATAACTCAATAATAGAAACTTTTAGCTTATAGGCTTCTTATTTTGAAATTGTATCACCGTGAGACAGTCTCATACAAGACGGACTCTGTATTAATAGCATGTCAAACACTGTTTTATAATTTACCATCTAATCTAAGTTGCTCGGTATAAATGTGGGATATTCACCTTTATGGTGTTAAGGTCGTAGATTTGGATTGTCACATACTAGCTGGTTATGTTTAGATAGCAAATTAGGAAAGAAGAGAAAGAAATGGAAGGGGAAGGGGAACGTTAAGAAGTGGTGTTTTATCTCTAAATCTTTTTACTTTAAAAAGAGCTTGTATTTTTAACAAATTTTCATATTTTCCCTCCAAACCCTTCCCCTCCAAATTTCTCCTCCCTTTTTGTTAACCAAACAAGGGATCCCTTATCCTTTCGAGTCCATTCCCTTCCTTTTTTTTTTCCATTTCTTTCTATCCAAACATAGTGTTAACTTTCAGTGAAGAAAATACCCCCAAAAGGCATGCTACAAAGAATAAAATACATCAACTATTGAACTAAAGAACAAAACTAGTAGTCATTCATACCTAACTTTGAAGAAAAACACACTACCAATCATATTTCATGTCTCTGAAATTTTAAGACTATATAATATAACATATTTGTTGTTTTCCTAAAATAACTTATTTGTTGTTTTCCTTCTTTCTGTTTTCCTATTCATAAAGCTGGGAATGGCAAGTGCTTTGGAGACGTTATGTGGGCAGGCATTTGGAGCAAAAAGACCCGACATGTTGGGAGTCTACTTACAAAGGTCATGGGTTGTGTTATTCCTATGCTGCATTCTACTATTACCCTTATACATATTTGCAACCCCTATGTTGAAACTACTAGGCCAACCAGACGATGTCGCTGAGTTAGCGGGTGTTGTGGCCCAGTGGATGTTACCATTTCACTTCAGTCTTGCCTTTCAGTTTCCTCTACAAAGGTTCCTGCAATGCCAGCTTAAAACCAGAGTCGTTGCGTGTGTCTCTGTGATTGCACTGCTGGTGCATCTATTTGTGTCCTGGTTGTTTGTGTCGGTGCTCAAGTTAGGAATTATTGGTGTAGCCATCACCCTAAACTGTGGCTGGTGGGTCTTGGTTATCGGGTTGTTTAGCTACACTGCTTTAGGAGGGTGTCCCCACACTTGGACTGGGTTTTCTATGGAGGCCTTTTCTGGTCTCTGGGACTTTTTCAAGCTCTCCATTTCTTCTGGAGTCATGCTTTGGTAATTTTCTCCCTCTTTGATTATTATTGCATTGTTTAGGGATGTTGATGACACACCCTAGTTCACGAGCTTGTGATTTCAGTTACATTATTGATTATACATATTGCTTATAGTTAATTAGAATATTGATCATCATAAACAGCTTAGAGAATTGGTACTACAAAATATTGATACTGATGACTGGAAATCTGAAGAATGCAAAGATCGCCCTAGATGCATTATCCATATGGTATGGTGTCTCTTTCCATTGTCCTCATATTATGATTAATTCTTGCTTGATTTTTTAGTGCCACTTTTTGTGTTAGGATCTGTTTAAATAGATGGAAATGGAAGGAAAGGAGGTTGAGAATTTGGATGGATACAGGATTTCTTGTTTGGATAACAAAAAAGGAAGGGAAGGATTCAAAGGGAAGGATTTCAAGGGAATACAATGTTAATTTTTGTTAAGGTTACAATCTCTCTATAAAGGTTGAAAGATTCGCACTACGTTTGGATTATAAATTTGGAGAGAAAAAAAAGAAGGAAAAGGGAAAGGGGAAGAGAAATGAAACGAAACTAACTCTTGTTTGTATAAGGGGGAAGAAGGGAAGAAAAAATAGATGAAATTTTTCCCTCCAAAAGTAGAGAAATTGAGATTTTAACAAAACTTATTTATCTAATCCCTCCCTACAAATTCCTTCCCTCACATTTTACCATCCAAACAAGTGATCTTCAAATCCCTCTCCTTTCTTTATACTCGCTCTTCCGTTACCTCCTATACAAATAGAGAAAACTTACGTTCTATTTCTCTCCCTCTGCTTTACCTCCCCTCCTTTTCTTTTCTGTTCTTTTCAAAATTATTATCTAATCAAACACGCTTGCTTTTGGTTCCTTAGTATGAACATCAATTCATGGGAGATGATGATTCCTTTAGCATTCTTTGTTGGTGTTGGGTAAGTTAATTCCTCCACTTAGCAAAATTAATTTGTACTTCACACATTACATATTTACAACTTTACCTTAAAGAGTAACATGATTCTCTTTTTTATGTTAATAATATATGTTAAGAAATTTTTTGTGTTTTTTTCTCTCATATAATTGCAATTTATAATTACAATTCATTACTCCCTACAATTAATAATTACACAAAATTAAAAATTTTAATATTTTATTATCCTTCTTGTTTCTCCTCATACTTCGAGTACCCATAAGATATAAGATGGTTTTTTGAATTATTTAAAAAATTATTATAAATAGTAGAATCATGAAAATTTTTCTTAAACTTTAACTGACCCACTCCTACTGAGTAATTCAACCTGAACATCATGCTACTCTAAAGAAGTAATGGGCCAATGAGTTAGAATGGTGTTAACTTCACCCGACAACAATGGTAACTCAACCTCTCAAAACTCTGCTTAAGAGGGAGTCCCTTAATAGTATTATTAAACCCCTTAAACCCCGTCTGGAAGGAACACTTAATGACATTTAGTTAATAAAATAATGTATTTTATAAGCCTAATAGCATGTTCTACATTTGATTGATTTATTATTTTTTCGTGGATTGGATCGATTAAATATTTGATTGCGAAATTCTTTTTTTCAATGATGGTATGGCAAATGAAAAATGAATAGAGTAAGAGTTGCAAACGAGCTAGGAGCAGGAAATGGAAAAGGTGCAAAATTTGCAACCAAAGTAGCAGTGATGACTTCAGTTGCAATTGGACTTTTCTTCTGGATTTTGGTCTTGTTTTTTCACGAAAATATTGCTTATATTTTCTCGACCAGCCCACCTGTAATTGAGGAGGTCAAGAAACTCTCTATCCTCTTGGCCTTTACCATTCTCCTTAACAGTGTCCAGCCAGTTCTCTCAGGTAATTTCTCTATCCTCGATTGTTATTGTCTTTTGCAAAATAGTATATAAGCATTTGGTAGATAATTAAATATAACAATGCAAAATAAAAACTAAGAAATTATGCAAGAAGTCACGTGAAGTTGGAAGGTTGGAAAAGTACCCCTTGGAAACTATATAATCCCATCAAAAACAATTGGGATTGGTTGTATTAATAATTGTTCAGTATTGTGAGCTTGTTAGGTTGTCACTAACTAGCAAAAGAACTTAAAATCCCTATAAAAGGATCAAAATATATTGTGTTTGGTTAACAAAAACAATCAATGACATAAGGATTTAATATTTTAAGGGAAGTTATTCCCACAACTTATATAAATTTAATTATAATGACAATACGTTAGTTAATAATTTATGTGTTTGTTGCAATTTCCAAGATGCTAACCAAACACAAAAATTTGCTTCCTAATCACTAGTGGTCACGGAAACATCCCTTGACAACTTGCTTGCCCAAACACACTTAAGAAACTTCATCAAGCTCTAGCTCGTTCATCACACACTTAAATTAGGTTATACTTATAACCATCTTTAATGCAAAAATTTTCATTTAGATCTTGCCGTCTATTTTCTTATTTGTATCTCAAGTAGATCTTGGTACACTAAAGCTAGTAGCTAGTTGTGACTTCGATTTTTGATCAGCGTCCTGCCTTCCTTTTTAGTAAATAAATCAATTCCTTAATTCTAGGACAAAGACGTTTTGTATTTAAAGCTAATACGCTCACTAATATGGCCTTTCTAATTGTAGGTGTTGCAGTCGGATCAGGTTGGCAAAGCACAGTAGCTTATATAAATCTCGGATGCTACTATTTACTTGGAGTGCCTCTTGGGATTTTGTTGGGGTGGAAATATAATCAAGGAGTTATGGTAAATACTTCACTAGTTATCTCATTTTTCTTGTAGCTAACTTCCAAACTTTTTGCTCTAAGAACCAACAAATTTGTTTGTTGGTCCTTTTCCCCTAATATAGAAAATCCATTTGTTTGGTTAGAACTTAGAAATCTTCTAATTCTCTAAAAAAAATGAATTGCTGAAAGTTTTTGATGAATATAGGGCATGTGGGCTGGAATGATTTTTGGAGGAACTGCAGTCCAAACAGTGATATTAGCGATCATCACCATGCGTTGCGATTGGGAAAAAGAGGTATTACTAATAAAATGTGGCTAACAGAAACTTAATATAAAATGTTACACGAAGATAGTGACTAACTGGATTCTTTTCATTCTGAATTGTTGCAGGCTCAAAGAGCAAGCATGCATGTAAAGAAGTGGGCAGAAAGAATTTAATACAGGAAAAAAAGAATAGAAAAGATGAAGATTATTAATAACTAGTGATTGAGCGGAGAAGGAACTGAACTTCATGTCAGAATAGTTATATTCACTTAAATCTCTCTTTTTGGTCGATTTCTCCCTCCTTCACGTCCCTTTATATGTATGTTTTTAGTAGCCTACATGACTGCTTGTATGGTGTTACTTTGACTGCTATTAGACTTTTGTCTCTCTTGTCTTTTCTAGGAACAACTGGCATCAAATCCTTGTATTCTTTCTCCGAGATTAAAAATTTCAGGATTATTGATAATGCCCCCAAAAGAGAGAAGGGGAAAACTTATTGGTTTGCCGTGGATTATGATTTTCTCCAGGTTAATTCAATGATGGGAACACTCAGTATAGGGCTTCATCTATTAAACTGTCGATGGACTTAACCTAATACATGCTTGACAGGACTAGATTCCATATAAAATATTTGGATAAGACATCCTGAATCAACTGAAAATTCATGCTGATATCTGGCTCTTATTTTTCTTTGATGTGAAAAGTGAAACAAGCTCGTACATTTGTTTCTTATCAATAATTACCAAGCATAAAACGTCATCCACAATCTTTTCTTGCAGCCTTAACAGATTATAACTACCTTGCTGAATGCCAACTTCCCTTTCAAGCTTCATTTATGAGTTCAAACAACCTCCCTCCTAAGGCTTTCATGTTTAAAAATCAGTTTCAACAAGCTAATCTCCTTCGCAAGCTATGATTTCATTCAGATTAATCCTAGCTGTGGGGTGAGGGGAGTGTTGAAAAAAAAAGGAAAACTTAACATTAATTTGTTGTGCGTTTTATTGTATTTACTGTCTTTACATTTATTTCTCCTAAGACTATTCTTATCTAATCCTGTGATGCTGGATTGCTGGCTACCAACATCATTGCCCTTCACCTAACTGTGCTTGTGTTTTGTATATATCTATAGCTTTACACCTTTTAACACACACATTCAGCATATTCAATGAAACAATTAGGCTAGAAAAATCCTGAAAACCAATTGGTGTTCTTCAATAATTGAGATATATTTATTGAAATCGTCATGTTGTCAAAAGCAAGATTGAGAGAACAATTCACCGGTAATCAAGCTTTTATTCGTTGTTCAAAATTGACTCTCCCCTACCTCCATAACATGACCTTGGAAGTTGAAAAAATACATTCTTGAATCACTTTCCTCATCTTTCCGTGTATTTGTTTTATAGCATATCAATTTACAATATTAACGACATTGAGGTGAAGTGCAAAATCAAGAAAATGGCATTATCATATCATAAATTCTAAATAATGTAACTTGAATACAAGTAACAAGAAATGTTTACAACAAACCTGAAACCAATGGAAAGCTTACATGTTGAAGGTCAACTCATCTGAACAGTCCAACTGCTTAACCAAAGTTCGTCAATAAGTTCCCAATGGAAGATATCCTACACAAACAGAAACTGTAACAATGGCATCATAAATAAATTCTGTAAAAGCAATGACTATTACATGTTTGCTGAAGATGAAAGAAATTTTATGAACCTTTGACTCCTTCGGAAATGAAAAGTGGTTAAATGAGAATGTTTATCAGCAAGAGATAATCAAGTGCGCATTCCATTTTCAAACCAGAATAGGATAATTAGGCTTCGTACACCGGATCATATAAACAAAATTTAAAGCATCTGAAGTCTATACCAGTCTTCAGATCCACAAACATACATGAAGTGTCTGTACAAGAGAAGTTGGTAGGACCTGACAAGCATCAACTGAAGTTTGGAGTCTCAGAAGATTTGCTACTGATATTTAAGACGTAACAAGTTGCGTATGTTCTTCTGTTTGATTCCATCTCTGAAGCACATGCTTGCTGTACTCTCTGCTTCTTCAGAAAATGAAGATTGTTTAAGTTTCAAAGTCTTCTTTCTCATGTACTCTGCAGCTTGACCTTGAACTGATAACCAACAATAGAAGCTCGGCAATGTTAAAAAGGTACAGGTTAACAAACAACAAACCATATTTCTAAGGGTTACAGTGAAAAAATCATTCAGCCAGATAACAGAATTCAGATGAGAGATTACCGTTTAGGGAATAAAACTATTACATGTGTATTTGTTGTAAAGAAAACATACAGAAATGGAGTATACATGAGCAATTTAGCTCATTCAAAGTCTCATACCCTATAGAGCATTCTTTATCACTTTATATATTGCACCTGACACATCTATAAATGCTGACACCCACAAAAAGCAATTTGGTCCCAGACCAGTTTGATCTGTTAACTATTACAATGTTTTTTCTATAGGGCACAGCTGAGGCCTGAGGCATTTGAGTAGTTGGCAGTAAGCTTTGCATGTTAATTTAGAATCAAATCTTAAAGACCTTACAGATGCATGTGGTTAGTTTGTGGCACATGTAACTTTGAGCTACAGTTATTAGTCATATGTAAGGATTATTAGGTCCAAATGACAAAGAAAAACTATAAAATGGATGGTCTGACTAGGTGCTCACTCTAGCAAGTAGCACCTGATTGATTCATGGATATGCTGGTTTTAGCAATTTTCCAGCCAGTGTTCTAGAAGATCCTGCCTACTCCGCCCTAATCATGAAAAACGATCTTCAACCATAATTTAGTTATTGAGATGAAGTTATCATACGAGTCAAGGAGTAGACAATAGTCATCAACATATATAGGTCTGCCATCACAAATTGTGCCATATGAAGCCTCTTACCTACTTCAATTTCTAACTTGCACAAGCTACAGGGTTGAGAGCCTATAAATTGTCCTACCAACATCGCAAATTGACATGCCATGAAGCAAACAGTGATACTAAATGAAAAAGTGATTTGCATCGGACATAAGTTGTTTGATCAAAGGTTTATTTAGTTGAATCCCCATGTCTTAGAACTAGGAATAAGAAGTAATCAAGGTGAACACTTTCATTAGATGGAATTCAAGAACTAGCAAAGAATGACTCAGGATTTCATCTGGACAAACGCATGACTAGACTGGAAAGTGCACCAGATCTAAATTTGCAGAGATGGTCTGGGGCTTTCATTAGTGATTTGTTAAGAATTTGATCCTCAATTTTCAGGAGCGGCCATAGCCACCAAAGTAGTAAAGGATATGGCCCTCAGTGACTGGCCATAAATGAGGTGGCTTACAGGCTGCTCATTTAAGGGTTACAATATGACATATTTGTTCTGTAAATCCGGTAGAGTTTAAGACATCAAGAGCCAGAGAGCTTCAACAATCACAATTAGTGCCCTTGTGATGAAGCAGAAAGCAACATTAGGAAAGTGAGAAAGTAACCAGGGAGAAAGATCTTAATGCAAAGGACTACAAAACTTTGAATCAAGGACAATAATCAAACTGAGTACATTGTAAGTTGTTTTACTAAGATGAGGTAAGAGTAGAACTAGCCTATTTTGTGGCATTAAGCAGCACAGAACCAGACCCAATAGCTTTGACCAGAATTGCGGGAAGACCGTAAGTCCACTACTCAGCCAACTAAGCTCTTAACCTCAATTTTCAAGTTAGTGTTAAAAACTAAGAGTAACAATTCATCCATCTACAAACTAGGCATAAGCTCACTCACAATCAAGAGCTCTAGTGAAGAATAAACTTTTGAGGATGAACCATGGGCAATGAAAAGAATCAAGGAGGCATAATTGCAAATATCAAGACAAGTGACAAATGAAGCATACCAGAATGGGATGTAGATAATCTGATAGCCATATCCTTAAGGCTCTGTAAGTTCCTCATTGTTTTTGCATTTCCAGCAAGTTTGTCACAACTGAAGTCGCCATTTACATTAAGACACAAAAGAGCATTTTCGCATGCCTGACTAGATGCATGCGCCAAAGATGATCAGATATTACAAATCAAAGAGAAAATCAGGTTGTTTCTGATTTTCTGCAAGAGTACTTGAAGAAAAATATCTGATTCTACTAAATAACCAACATTTTAAAATATGTTCTTTCAATAAGATAGAATGTACGATATTCAGTACATGCCACTAAACTTATCTACTCAAACAAAGATAATACAATTCCTTGTCAATGCCATAACTCAATGGACGCAGAATGAAAGCATCATTAGAAATCAGTCAGAAAAAATAACAGCACATATACAAAACCACAAATATATGCCCATCAATATCAAGGACAGTAAAAATACAAAGCCAGTACCGTCACCCAAGTGCCACTAGCAAGATTCCAAGACGTTTCTTTGATGTTGATAGAAAAAGGAGGATCAAATAAATGAGCATTAACCTTTCAAACAAAGAACATACTATCATCAAACCAAAGAATAAACTGGGCAGTCAATGCTTCACCAAGTTGTGAAAAGAGTTTAAGATTAGGAATCTCAATTTAGTTTATCATCTGAAAACGTAGACTCTTCTAAGGTCTAACTTTTAGTTATACTGTTATAGAGAAGAAATGCACAGACTGACTAATTAGTGGTGGACAAAGACCCAAAAATTAAGGATGCACTAGATTTTACTTGCATAATAATCTAAAACATTTTTTCATGGGTGCTTACTTTTAAATGTTCACTTTCATATTGATAAACACATCATGAAAGTGTTTGTATTTATTAAAAAAGCATCTCACATCAAAAGGCTACAACTAGCTAACAAAGTCCACTACCATTTGTACTTTGTCAATGCAAGAGCCAAACTACTCATATTTGGAGATGACTTTAATCACATCTTAAACAACTCACTAGCTTGCCTTGATGAAGGAAGTCAGGAGCATGCCAGAGAGGAGGTGTAGATACATTAAGGAGTTTCAAAGTGCCATGGTGATGGAGCAACGAAGGGCAAGGAAGGGGTTGCAAGGGGCTGCACCGAGACAGCAACAGCAGCAACACATAAGCCAGACAATCTGCTCAAAACTGTCAGGATTGGGATTCTACTTGTAATCCTTCAGAGAAATGGGATCAAATCGTAGAATCGTACGATCCTACAAATAAACTTAAATTTCCTGTTAAAATTACCTAGTCATTTTTTCATTTGTTAAAATTTGTGCATTAAAGTATCGTTGACTTCATTATTTTGAAAGAACGGAAAATTTTCAATAATTAGTTGAAAACTTCATATCAATAAAAAAAAAAAAAAAAAAAACTCATTTTCATAAATTGTGAATATGCAATATTTAAAACATGTGTGTACGGAAAGAAATTAGTGAAAGATCATACATAAGAAAAATTAATTATAATTGAGACTAAATATGTTGGATCGGATAGTTGGATCGTAGAATCAAGTTATGATCCTATCTCAAAATTTTATTCCAATTGGAATCCTAAGAATCAACCAACATTACGATTTCATCCACGATCCGAATGGTCACCTGTTTTGGAACATAAAATCGTGATTTTAATAACAAGGGGTATTGTCCTTGTAGGGAATCTTCCTACGTTGATATTGTGGGTTATTTAAAAGCTCGAAATTAGTATAAGATGATGTGCAGATGCTATTACAGAGAGAAATAGGATTTGGAGAGCCTAGGGTGTCTTCTTTGTATTAGTATGTAAACTACATTAAAAGAGTGAACTTTGAGCTCTAGTGAGAGAGTTTATTGATTGTGAGTGGTATTTCATTAATGTATTATTGAATCTTAATGAAATATAATCTCTTTTGAGGGGGCGTGTATTTGGAGGAATTGTTGAAGTCATTGAGGTTTGTTGAAACCTTTTAGAGGAGAAAGACAGTAGGTATACAAGAGAGGAGTTTGATAATAGATTTCTAAAGAGAGTAGGAGAGCTTGTTAAAAAATGTGGAAAAATAAAGACTAGCGATAATATATGATATTGAGTTGGAAAACTAGAAGAAGCTACTAGGTATAGTAGTAATCATAGTGCAAAAACAAGGTCGTACTATATCGTAACAGTCATATCATAAAGGTTTTCAAATTTACCGGTATTTTCAGAATCGTAAAGGTGTAAAAAAAACATGTGTTTGGGCTGTTATTTGGCGATACCACAACCACAATATCCTTGTTACTGCATCATTGTGTTCGCTACTGCTACCGCTACCGCATTTCTGCACTATGGTAGTGATGGTAATCAGATACTATCTACGGAAGATGGTAAGATTATTGATGATTTTCCATCTATAAATGAAGGAAAAGTAATTGAGGAAATCCCATCTAAGGAGGGTATTGGTGAGAAAATCGGAGTCAAGAGGACAAGAATAGGATATTGGGATAAAGTGTGTTTTTTTTTTTTTTGACATAAGAGAGGCCATATCAATATGTATGGAGCAAGTTGAAGAAAGACCTTCGAAAGTTGAAGCTTTTAAGGAGTAACTATGGAGGGCGGCGATGGAGAAAAGCTCAAAGGGAAGAAAAGGGAAGTTCCAGTGAGAAGTTGAAGGACAACAACTATAAGAAAGAAGTTGCAAAGGAGAGTAAGCTCCCAAACAACAGTGATGAGGGGCAAGTGATGAAAGCCAAATATAATGTAGATGATGATCATATGTTAATAGCCAAGTGTGACGATAATGGTGCTACGTGGTATTGGACACATATTGTCCTTGTGGGAAATCTTCCTATGCTGATATTGAGAGCTATTTAAAAGACCAAAATTAGTATTAGGTTATGTGTGGAGGCTATTACAAAGAGAGAAATAGGGTTTGGAGAGCCCAATGAGTCTTCTTTACATTAGTATGTAAAATCTATTAAAGAACCGAACTTTGAGCACTAATAAGAGAGTACATTGATTAAGAGGGGTATTGCATGAAAATATTGTTGAATCTTTGATGAAATATAATCCCCTTTGAGCAGAAGGTGTCCAAGATACTATTCATATTGTTGTGTGTGCTTTGTTCATCAAAGCTTTCATCTTTTTTCGCTTGTGTGTATATTCAGTTTTTCTTCATCATTCAACACCTTTTTCTCACAATAAGAGGGCCCAAAAACTTTTCCTTTAAGAACTCATAGCTATTCAACCAAAAGGAGTTTTCAAACATCGCAATCATATATAGACAAAACACAGTCAATAATATAAAAGTTGCAATATGACAGTTAAATATGAAATCTATCTAAAACCAGAACATGCATTATATAAACAGTAAGAATCATAATATACCTTTGCAGTGACAGAGTAAAAACTGCTGTTAAAAGCATCTTCAGCAAAGCTCATCCATTCACCATACGAAACGTGAAGCTCTGGATGATTCATAGTCCATGATTCACGAAAATTCAAACCTTCATATCTCAAAGCCAAACAACTCTACATTTAAAAAAAACACATTTACAAAAATTATAAATTATGGTATTATCATATAACATTATCAAAATATTTGAATTAAATATTATTATCTATTGTTAAACGTTAGGATAAAATACTTTTGTAATTTGAAGCTTTGAAATTCTATTTCAGGTGTATATCCCTTTTTGTTAGCTAAATACACGAGAGTTTATAGGATCTTGTATAACTATCTTAGTTTTGTTAGCTTTCTACTTCATATTTCTCTTACTCTTATATGGTATCAAATTTTTTCGATCTCTAAACGCTTTCAATGGCAACATTTGCCACCTAAAATATTCCCAACCCACAGATCCAACCACACCTTTTGTGACAATCTCCATTAGCATTTCCATAAAACTCACCTCTAAAACTATTTAGATTCGAAGCTTCAAATCACTGCCATTCTTAATGGCCATGACTTGATAACCTTTGTTAATGGAACTTGTTCCCACCACCTAATGACCTTTCCTCCTCCAACTCCTTTGCCAAACACAAATGAGCTTTCCTCGAGTCCGACAACTTCTCAAAACTCTTCCAATAAACATGGTCCATCTTGTCTCCCTTCCCCATGACCCTACCTAAAAAAACTTCAAAGCATATGATCACTAGACTTTAAAACAACATTCAAAAACCAGTAAAGCGACTGAATTTTATGGCCCAATTAACATCTTAGGAAGTTGATCCAAAATCCATTATTCAGGTTCTTAAGATTCTAAATGGAAAAATGCTAGGCATTGTGAGTTTAATGCCTAACTGAAAACTAAAACTTGGGACTTAGTTCCTCATGTTCTACACAAAATGTTGTTAGCACAAAATGGGTTTATCTAATCAAGCGTAATGCTACTAGTGTTATTGTCGAGTACAAAGCTCGACTTGTTACTTAAGGGTTTCATCAACAGTGTAGACTATAATGAAAAACTTAGTCGAGTTATAATTTTATAAAGCCATTTACCATTTGAGGTATTATTATTATTATTGCTCTTGTCAATGTCTAGAAATTGAGATAATTATACATTAATAATGATTTTCTCCAAGGTTAGTTACATGATATTGTGTTTGTTAGTCAACCTCATGGGTAAAACTGATACTACTTATCTGCATAATGTCTGCAAGTTGAACATAGCACTATATGGGCTTAAACAACCTCCACGAGCTTGGTTTGAGTAATATAATAGTGACGGCTAGTGATGATATTTTACTTGTACATGGGTTTCCAAAACTCTATCTTCGACTCCTTGTTATTCATTTATATATAACATGATCTTCCCATGTATCTTCTACTTTACGTAGATAATATAATAGTGACGGCTAGTGATGATATTTTACTTGGAAATTTCTTTGCCAAAGTAGCAGCTTAGTTTTCTTTAAAGGATCTTGGTGATGTAACCTACTTCATGAGAGTTGAGATTCGGCGTACTAATCAAAGGTTGGTTCTCAATCAAAGACAATTATCCTAGCATCCTTCACAAGAGTAAAATGTTGATGCACAATTGGTCTAGCCTACAATATTTTGGCTAAACACGTCCAAATATAGCTTTTGCATCTGATGATCAAGGAAAGCATTCAAGAAGATAATTAGTTGGCACAATTAATTATGGCTTAGTTCTTCGTAAAGATACACCTTTGTCTCTTCATGTTTACTTTGATGCGGATTGGGCTAGAGATAAGAGGACTACATTTCCACCTATGCATATATGGTATATCTTGGCTCAAATCCTACCTCATGGTCCTCCCAAAAGCAAAGAACTAGAGCACGGTCCTCAACTGAGGCTGAATATCGAGTTGTAAACTCTACCATAGTTGAAATACTTTGGCCACAAAGTATGTTCTTAGAGTTAAATCTACACCTCAACTCTAAACATACATTTGGGCTTAGATTATCAATTTGTGCAAGAAATGTGCAATGTGGTAATTTACGTGTCTCCTACATCTCCACATATGACCAGATTGCTGATATGTTATAAAGCCACTGCCACCCCGTACATTTCGGAAATTTGTCAGCAAAATTGGTCTTTCGAACTACAAGTCATTTTGGAGGAAATGTTTTGCCCTAGGATTAATACTTTTGTAATTTGACTTTTTTGGAATTCTATTTCTGTTGTATATCCCAGTTTGGCTAGATAATTGAGCGTTTTTAGGATCTTGTAGAACTAACTCTTATCTTAAATTTAGTTTTTGCATTTAAACGTATTTTCAATTCATATTTGTCTTAGTCTTATATACATAAGAGGTCAAATTACAAGCAACGCAAAATTACCAACAATTGAGTTCCAGAATTTCATCCGGAGCATAATCAAAAAGAATCATTTCAAAATTCAGCTAATAAAAATTACTGAAAACCGAACAATGAGATCTAGCAAGGCAATCGAGAAGAAAAAACACCTCTACATCATCGACGATCGCAAAAGCACGAACGAAAAAATCGAGAATCAGTAATTTATGTTCAACTGATTTGTCTGCAACTTCGCGAATGGCAATGAGAGATTGTGACCTTAAAATTTCCTTCAGATTATTCCTGAGTTCGAGCGATAAGTTCACGTTTTTCGCAGAAAGAATTAACTCCAAAATTCGCAGCGTTGAATCGTCAAATCTGCTGCAAAAAACTAGAAATTTAGACGAGAGTTGCATTTCAATGGCTACAAAAATTTGTAAAAAAACTTAAGCTGAAGAGAAACAACCTTCTGAGTTTGATTTGGGAACAGAATAAAGAGACTTGTTGATGATGGAGAATATCGGGCGCCATAGTTGAACTTCAAAGAAATACAACAGTGCAATTTGAAATGCTTCTGTATGTTATTTATGGTTAAATATGTTCCGGTTTTGGTGTATTTTTCGCAGCGCCCGCAAATAATGTGGGTCCAGACTCGAGAGTTAAGACCACTCTCCGCTAGAAATATGTTGGTAAAATTTAGGGAAATTTTCATACTTACTCGTTCCATAATACAAGTTACATTTAACTTTTTCACGCAATTTAACTCAAAAAAAAAAAATTTTTTTATGCAATTCAATGTACTAATTTATTTATTTATATGTCGAATTATACACATTTAAAAATTATAAAATATTAATATTATGAAAGTATGCGATTAGACAATTCAAATAAGATTCCACTTGACTATATTATTACTTACATATTAGCCGCAATATATAAAATAAGCTTAAACGATGAATAGTACCCAAAAACAAAATGTAGCAAGTATTTTGGAATGGAGGAAGTAGCATTCAATTTTAATGAAATGTCAATGATAACATATTTTTAAAAAAGTTCTACATGGTAGTATTCAGTTTATGCGCTATTTAGTTGTTGTAGCATTTTCCGTTAACTTGTTAAATTCCATTAAATTCATCATTTTGTAAGTTTTTTTCCACGTGATAGCATCCACTTTTTGTTTAATTCACCATTTTAACGTTTAATTCATCATTTTAATGTTTAATTCACCGCTTAATTCATTAACGCTCATAAATGTTTAATAATTTTATTGAAAAATTGTAACTATCTAATCTGATCGAAATAAGTACTTATTTGTCTATTTTCCTAAACGTAAACCGAAAAAGATATTTGACGTCATTTTTACCCATCATAACGATCTTTTTTTCTGAAAAAACAGACGCCGCTACTATCCTTATGGGATAACTCTTTCGAAAATTCGATCGAAACAAGTACTTATCCAAAAGAGTACTTGTTGCGACCGATGAATTAAACATTAAAATGGTGAATTAAATGTAAAAATTAATATTTCGTAAAATTATTTAACATTTATAATTTTTCCATTAAATTATTAAATATTAATGGACGTTAATGAATTAATCAATGAATTAAACAATAAAATGGTGAATTAAACGTCAAAATGGTGATTTAAACAAAAAATGGATACTACCATGTGGGAAAACTTACAGAATGATGAATTAAACGAAATTTAACAAAAACTTAACGAAAATGCTACGGCAATTAGATAGTGCATAAACTAGATGCTATAATGTGGAATTTTCTTTAAAAAGTGATACATTGGCATTTCATTAAAACTGGATGTATCATGTGGAATCCCAATTGCCCTAAATTTAAGGTTGGATTATTTGATTATCCTATGTGGAATTCCCTTATCATTCTCACATTCTTATATAGATCTATATATATATATTTTACTATATATATATATATATATATATATATATATATATATATATATATATATATTATATATAATATATATATATATATATATATATATATATATATATATATATATATATAGATATATATGTATATATATATAATATGTAATATATATATTTATATAATATATAATATATATATATATATTATATATATATAATATATATATATATATATATATATGTATATATTATATATATAATTTCATAATTGAAATCTATAATTAAAATAAATACTTGTTCCCAAACACTACATAAGATTGTTTCGAATAATTTCACGATAAATAATAAATTTATAAATACAAATAAAAAGGGTCTACTTTTAGCCGAAAATTATCATTTTAAGTCTTGCGCTTTCCAAATCATTTGCCAAAATCACTACAATAGTTTTGGCACATGGAATTTGGGAAAGGGAATGGGAAAGTCCAAATCTTTGTTTTCATCGATTTTTCCAAGTCCTTGACATGCCAAACGAAAAATAAGACTTCTATATGTCTAAAGTCTCCACTTAAAAGTCTCATTTTAAAGTCCGGCAAACCACCCCCTAAATCCATTTAGGTCGAATTAGGTCTAGGCAATCAGACTCGGCCAATGACGAAAACACAGAGAAGGAAAGAAAAAGTGATGGCCGGAAGACAGTCAGGCGGAATCCGACCACAACGGCAAAGAAATCATCCGCCATCAATACTCGGCCCACACAATCTAGATAGGCAAGCCCTTCTTCTGGACCAAAAAGAAATGGCTGCAGATTACGCTATTCTAAAACACCAAATTGCTGCCGCCCATCAAGAGCTCCGGAAACTCGATGCAACTGTACATCAAGTTAAGGAAGAGAAAGAATCTCGTGTTAAACAACTTTTTGAAAAATCCCTTGATTTAGAGCGTGAAATTCGTGCTATTGATGCTCTTAAATCTGAACATGCTCAAGTTGTTTCTGATATTCAGAATTTGACTGAGAGTAAAATTCAACTTGCTGCTCAATTTAAAGCTCTTGATGCTGAATTGTGTCGGGTTAAAGAAGATGCTTCGCAGCTTCCTCTTATTCAGTCTGATGTTGAGAATTTTAAGCAAGAAATTAAGAAGGGAAGGTACTTTTTAATTAGAATTGTTTTATTTTCAAAAAAAAAAAATTAGAATTGTTTTATCTTTTGTTATTCTTGATTGGGTTTTCCTTTTTTCTTGATGGAGTTGTATTCTGGAGATTTTGCTATGTATGAAATGAAATGGGTTTTAGTTGTTTTGTGAAATTGAATTTTATTTGGTTTTGTATAATCATGAAGTTTTGCTCGGTGGCACTGTGATTTCTGTGTTAATTGAGATGCTATGAATTGTGTATTCAATAATTCATAAGTGATAGAATGTGGAATGTGAAATAATGTGTTCATGGGATATTATTATTTGGGTTTTCTATGTTTCACAAGATTTTGATTTGAAAATGTAAGATGTAGATTTGGGTTTCGATAATTCATAAGATATACAATTTGGAATATGAAATGTTGTGTAAATGGGATTTGGAAATAAGAAATGTTGTATCAAATGATTAAGCAGTTATTTTCATCAGGTAAGTTAATTTTATGAAATTGGGTTTTAATTCTTTACTGTATTATTGTATTTAAAGGAATAGCATTGTATCAGGCATTTTATATTTTGTGCTTCATTGCAAAAAGTTTTGTTGAAGTTCTCATGTTTTGGGTTTATTTGACTTGCTTCTTACATGTTTACACTATATATATACATGTATGAGATTTTGTTTACTTTATGTGAAGTGAAATTTGTTTCACATATGATACTTAATGATGGAGGGCCTCTAATGGGTTGTTTGCTGCTATTGATGGACTGACAGAGCTGCAGTAAAATTTGAAAGGAAAACTCGGTTAGATAACCTTGAATTAAGTCGTGTTTTGGAGGGTAAAATTAATTCAATGCAACAAGAAATTGAGATGCTACGTGCTGAGCTTTCTAATGCGGAGAAACGAGCAAGGGCAGCAGCGGCTGCTGCTTCAAATCCAAGTATGAATTTTCCAGCCTTTCATTTCATGTGTTTGCTCATGCAATTTATGTATCTTTATTCTTGAGTGGTATCTGTGTTTTCCGATTGATATGTGCACATTTGTTATGTTCAGATCCTGGTCAAATTGAAAACTATGGAAGTCATAGTATGACGTATGGAGGTCCATATTCGATGCAATATTCTCTGAATCAGGTATGACATGCCTATACTTGATAGACATGCTATAATATACTCTCTTCTTATTTGTTGTTGGTTTCCCAAACATGTTTAAAAGATAGTTGAAGCTTAAATGATGTCATGATAATCCTACTCTTAGGAAGTTGAAGATAATAGCTGTTTTAGAATTACTTAGAAAACAATTATTGGAGTATACAAATTGTTCGTTCATATTCCATAAGTTAAATCGGTTTGAATCAAGTCTTTTTGGTCAAATTGGAACTTTGACAATGCTTTCAAGGTTCTAAAGACACGCAGAGCAAATATTTCTTTCAAGTGTATGTTTATTGGGTAATGACCTTATTGAACGGAGGTTTGACATCCACGATTTTTTAATGGGCTGGCGTTAGCCTAGTGCTTGAAGGCTTTCCCTTCATCCTTATGACAAAGGTTTGATTCTCACCACTTTCAGAATCAATTAATCCTCTTTCTCCACTGCCTGTTGCAATTCTCTAGCTTGCTCCCGATAAAAAAAAAAAAAAACAATCTAAGGCTCATTTAACTAAACTGGTTGGCTTAGATGAATATACATGAGAATAAAGGCGTGTGACGGGGAAGGGTGATGATACTTTTTGACAATCTTCCAATTGGAATCTGGAAATTGAGGTTCTGTGGAGAATAATTTGGTTTTCAAGAAACCTTAAATGTTGGTTGTGAAGAGGTGGCATCAACAGTGTGGATGTAAATGGGTTTGTTGGGAAATTTTTAATGGGATCTTTGCCATTCCATTGGAGAGGAAACTCAAAATTTCTATGGATAAATCTTTCCTAAAAAGAGTTGTTTTGTTAAGATTATGAAGGAGTTCCTCCTATTTACTTCCCTTCCTCTATTGGTATCCAAATGAGGAAAATGAAATCCTTTAATCTCTCTCCCCTTTATTTCCCTCCATTTCCTCTATCCAAACATAGTGTTTTTTTAGAGAATCGGGGATGATGAATTAATTAAGAGGATTCTGCTATTTCTACATTGGAGTAGCTTACTTCGAGAAGGAGTGAGTAAGCAGACCGGTAAAAAGAATATGGTTCTCATCTAGTCCTATGCTGGCTGTATTGTGGTAAAGTATTTGAAATCAAAGCATGTTTTGGAAAAGATTTTACATTTAGAACAATTGTTGTATGTCTTTTATGGTTTCTTGTGACAAATCCTCTCATCAGATAGGAACACCCTCATAACCCTTAGTTGTAAAAACCATGATTTGTGGCATCCCTAAGGCATTTAGGGTTCCTCGAGCCTAGGTAAAGTTGCTAGCCTTTGGGTGTGAGGCTCTCCAAAATCCATAAAATAATTAATAACTCTTATGGGCTTCTTTGGTGTTGGGCTTCTTCCGAGCCTCGCCAAAAGGGGCTTTAAAGTGCTTTGAGGCACTCGCCTCAAGAATTTTCCTTGTGCAGCCCTATTAACCCAGCCCGTCACCCACTCAACCTCACGCCTAGACGTGCTTTCTAAAACTAATTCAAAAGCACGACACATGTTTCCTATTCTATAGCAGTTGGATGATGAAGTTCATTTATTTTGTAGTACCCTTGTTAAATTCAACAATACATGTTTCTGTGAGCTTGATAATTAACATAAGTATAAAGCATTAGTTAAAATGTCGAATGGTGCTTTATAAAACTTTTTAAGATCACATCTATTAAGAAAGCTGAAAGTCACTAACTCATGATGGTGCAGTTGCAACATCTCTTCAGTGAAATCCATTTTATTCATATTCACGAATATGTATTGTCAGCAATGTGAGGGCTAAGCAATCATTTAAAATCCGATCATTTGAAATCCGTCTGTCGGTTGTATTTCAGGGACAGCTAACTCCTGATGGTCCTTCCTCAGCTGTTTATGGACGTCCACCAGGTAGTCATGGTTCTCATGGCGTACAACATCCTCATCAGCCATAATCAGATTTGCTATCCGTCATTTTGAAGGTTAAATTCAAGTTCGGACTGTACAAATCATCTCGAATACAGATTTTAGGTGAAAGTAGAAACAGGTCTTGGGTATTGGCATAAAGCAAATGAATAGCCAGTTAGCTTCAAATGCGGAACTTTAGACAAGAACAATTTTTTTTGCTTCCGTGAACGAAGCGATGCCACATTTTGGTTTACTTTGAGAGACAAGCTGCGATTAGAGCTTAGACGATGGTAATATTCTGTTGGTGTTCATCTTATTCTGCGAATTCCAGTTGATATCAAAGCAAATCTAATGTATTTATGTAATTGTTTGTTGATTATGGAAGCAACTAAAAGTCTAAAATTATTGATACATCATACCTTACATGGGGCTAGAAGACATGGCTTGTTCCATAAGCTTCAAAATGCCGGCTGGCTTTATAGACATTGAGATTTGGCCGTTGTAGTTCGAAAAAAAAAAATTGATAATGATTTGTAAAATGCCTTAATAGTTATTTTGATATTGAACATAAGCTTGAACGATAATACAGATGATATTTAATTTAAAACTATATCTGAACAACTCTACTGTGTAGTTTTTAGTTAGTAGTTACCTAAGGTTTATCATCCCTTAACAACTCATATTTAGATTTCTTCTATCGAAAAGGTTTTAGAAAATTAGTTAACTCAAATACGGATTATCATGCACTCAAATTCAAGTTAGCCTCAACAACCTTGAAATATAAAGTTGGAAAGAATAATGTGGGTGATTTATATAACTTGAGTTAATTTGTGTAGATATAGTTTCACCATTTAAACTTGTCAATTCATAACTTATACTTTGATACAATGTTTGACTTTAAATGGTTACTAATGGATGGAAACATGGTTTGAATCAAACAAATATTTATACACAAAATCTTGCTATAGACCGTCTATAGCATAGACAAGTGTAAATGGGTCAGCCCATAACTCAAAACAAAGAATTTGGCAGTTTCCCACGCATGAATAGCAGTTACTCATCTTTTATTTTTTTTCTTTTTTTTTACGCTTTCCAAAAATAAAAACTGAATTTGTTTATAAATTGGGCTGCTGAGAGTGTCGTCTATGCCATAGACGATCTCTCAGGACACCTTGTTATTTATAATGTCATGTGCATTTTTTTATGTTAAGGTATTCTATTGTTTCACGTCAATACTTAATACAACCTTCTCTATTTTAAATATGTAACTATTATATTATTTATTGTTGGGACCTCTATTTTTCAAAATTCTATATAATCGAAAATATCAAACATACATTAACTCCCAAAAAAAATTGTACTTTAATGAGCATTATATGGAGTATATGGTCTTCAGTTAAAAAAGCTTTTTGGCCAAAAAAACTACTTCCTTTAATATTTATTAGTTGCTACAAATAGTAACATTTTGTGATAAGAAATATCACTTTCTATAACAACTAATAAAAACCAGAAAAAGCATTTCTTCCTATGTGCTTCTTTTTTTGATATCACTCTTTATACTACCCACTTGTGTTTATATTGTTCTCTAAGTCGTTCCCATGTTGCTAATTTTCACCTAAAAGCAATGGGTGCTAAATGAGAGGAACAAAGAAAGTACAACATTACAAGCACCAAATTTGAATATTATATAAGGAAAAAACCAACAGTTTGCTTTAAAGTTAACTGTTTAAAAGTGCCAAGTTACCCCGAAGTCTAATTATACATTTTAGATTTAAAAGGAAGTTCAGAGACAATTAACAGGATACAATGTCCCTAAAAACAAGGTTATAACAGTGACTCTAAAATAAGGCCTGCATTCATAAACCATCCTATTCTCGCCTCTGATGCTACTGCTCTGCTAGACAAGAGTCTTCAAGTCCACTCAACCCTCCATTTTTAAACCTTCACACACGTTGCACCAAACCAATGTCGCATAGAATATCAAAACTTGTGATTCTCGGGTTCCAAAGCAGCGCTACAACTAACTAGTTTGTTAACGATTCAACTTATAATGACCGCGAACCAAGGACAAGGATCACATCATTAACAATTATCAGTACAGAACGTCAAACGATTGGATCTCTTTTTGACACTAGAATGCATCATACTTCATACCCAACAAAGACCCACTTCAAATTTTTTTGTATTTCCGGGATCTTGATGCTAAAAATCAGATCTCAAACAAGAAAAAGAACCAGCAAACTCTTAAATGCATCATATCATACCCAACAAAAACCCGCTACAATTGAATATTTCCGGGAACTTGATGCTAAAATTCAGCTCTCAAAAAGAAAAAGAAGCAGCAAACACCAACAAAAGACTACTAGAATTGATTGCACTGACAAAATATGGGGCAAACTAGTAAATGTAATCTAAATCCTGACCATATGTCCATAAGCTGAAGTGCCAGGACAAGCCACTACCAAATCTCCTAAACAAAAAGATGCAAACTTAAAAAGAGCAGCACTCACCTGACATGTTCAACCTACCTTAGCAGCAATTTTGAGATTTATCCACTTGCCTCTATAAAAGACAGTAACACAGTTCAAATCAATCTCAACCCTAGATGAAAAAATCCTCTCAAAGTTAACAACTACAAATTACTAAAGGAGTAAAGGGGCAGGGGCATTGCTCAAAGCAAGTGAACAACCTACCTCTTTAGCTCCTTTTGTGAACAAACCCGCAGCGGGACTACAATAACATTCCTCAAGACTATTTTTTTCTTAGTACATAATACATGCGGGAAAATTCTCAGTATGGACGCGATCGATTCCCGCCATGGGAATGCCTGTCAGGGCCACCTCCATCTCTATAATCTCTTCGGCGATCTCCACCTCCATAACCACCTCTACCACCGCCTCTATTGTACACAAGAAAAAGATATCATTAGCAAAGAAATTGAGATATGAATAATAATAATAATAATAACAAGAGGTTACATACATCACAAGAGGATGAACAATTACTCATTAGAAAAATCACAATATAATTGCAACAGAGAAATCTGAAGCAACTTGACGCAGCAAAAAGAACCAAAAAAAAAGCCCCAACATCAGAAGCAAATCTTCTTTTGAAGGCAAAAACTTAAGTGTATAAATATAACTCGTTTTTCCAACACACTAAAAACACAATCCATATCCATAACTTTCATTAGTGAACATTATAAGTACTTATATAATATAACGAGGCTTTTTTTTGAGAAACATATAATGAGGATTGAACAGAAGGAAAGCCAACTAAGAGATACGAAAAATATAATCAAATGCTCATTCCCAAGTGACGCTCATCCAGAATAGTGCACCATCTATCAAGTTCATGGAGAAGAGCTTAAACAAGCACACAATGTAACTCTTTCTAAAAACTAGACCCCAGCACAAAAGAGGTAAGTCAGCTTCAGCTTTAAATTTAGACAACTGCACAAGAAAATTAAACTAGAAGTAAAAGAGTAATACCCATGGCCAAAAGACTGGGGAGCCCTTGGAGCAGACTTCTCTGCCATTGCAACACTAATTTTATATCCTCTTATATCATGACCTATAACAAAAGTAATCATATTATATGAACAATGGACATATTCGAGTGTCTCAAAAGAAAAATTCACTTCAAACCTACCGTTAAAAAAACCACCAGCGGAATGAGCAGCTGATGGGTCTTCATATGACAAAACACCATCACCCTTGTTCTTTCCACTATCATCAGTGTATAACTTTATGCTCCAAGGCCATTGATCTTTGTAGCCTCTCTTTTGCTTGATTCTTGCAACCTGAAATGCAAATACAATGTTATTGACACCAACAGATCTCACTTTTTTGGGCTACTTATGTGCATCCTATCTCTACAGCTTTGACACAGTCTCATAAGTAATACAAAAAAATGAAATCATAAGGGATGTTATAGAGTGAAGGATAGTAATAGGACCTCAACTTTCCTAAACCTTAGGGTTGAGGACCCAAAATTCTCTGTTTAGGTTAATTACTCAAGATTAATGGTAGTTATACCCTTACTTATGCGACTATGCATAAACAGTAATAACCCAAAAGAACGATTAAAAGACCAAATATTCTTCAGCTTAGCTTTTCTATTTATAATTAGAGTGAAACTAACATTAGATAATGTAATCATTTAACAAGAGCATCAACTTGGCAACTGGAAGATATAATCCAAAGAAAACACTTGAATACATCATAGTGAACAAAGGAGAACAAAACATAACATTCTGAAGGGAAAAATAGATTTAAACTACGTAATTATCATATTATTTTAACATGGTGACCAAGAACCAAACCCCTTAACTACCCAAAAAACACCATCATCATCATCATCATCATCATCATCATCATCGTCATACCCAATGTATCCCGCTCATAGAAAACTATGATCAGCCAGATCAGGGTCTAGGCAGGGAAGAACGACGACAACTCATACCCATAGAAGAGAGTGCGGTCAAAGAGCCCCTCAACTACCCAAAAAACCTAACCAACTAATTTTGAGTATCAAATATCAACCACAATTCAGTGGATGTGCCATAGATTTACGTCGAACATCAAACCCAAAATTTGAGAAATTATTTCACTTGTTTTGAATAAGATGTTTAACACCCCAGGTTATTTTAATTTCAATATATAAACAATAATAATAGAAATTAAAGTATATTTCAAAATCAAAGAGGCTGAAACAAAAGGAAAATTTTTAATTTGCATGTATCAAGAAATCCTTGCTATGTACAGTTCATTGCACCGAGGAGAAAAAATTGTGTTTTCTTTTTTCCTTTTCCTATCTTTTAACAGAGAATAGTAAGGGTCCATTGTCTAGAAGACACTAAAACTAAGAGAGCTATCTAAAATCCTCCCACTATTGGGGGGAAATATTAAATGTATTGTTGTTCTTTTTTGTTTTTTATGAGTTCTAATTTTCATTTCAGTTACCAGCTGAGGTCCTTCAACCTAAACAGGTGGGGTCCTTAACCCTTAATTTTAGAAAAGTTAAGGTCTTAACAATATTATTCGTTCAAGGTGAGGAACATATAATTGGTTCACCATTCGCAGCATGAAAAACAAGCCATTGTTTGCAACCCTCAATAAATAATAAGATGCACTTTCCAATCTATCTGCACAAGATTTTCTCAATTATTTTTTTAATTAGGTGATGGATGCTTTTTGTAGGGACATGATAGGGCATTAAAATTAACATGAAACGTTAATCTTCAAAGTGGAATAATAAGCTTTTATCACATTTTAGTCATTGACACACAACAAGAAGAGGGAAACATTGAAGAAAACCACTACCAAGTCCGATTCAACACCGACATGGGAATAAGAATCGAAATCAAGAGTCTGGCCCTTCATTTTTCAAAGCAAGGAACACTCATTTAAAAATAACCTTTCTTATTTAACACACACTATTCAGCAAGAAAATGATCTAAATATCACATAAATTTAAGCAAAACCATCATCAAAGAATCTGTTTAAATCTAGCAGGAAAATTGTGGAGCCAGAAGTGTGGAAATTTCAATTTCTAGTATGTATCAAGAACTGGCAATGCAGCGAGGGCCTAATTAAACATTTAAAACACCAATACTTGAGTATTGAAGAGAAGGAAAACATCTTACTGTTCCAATGCTGCCAAAAAGTTCTCTAAGTTCATCTATAGTAACATCCGGTGGCAAATTTGAGATGTAAATCCTTGCGTTATCACATGAATCCCCACAATTTTCATCACATTGCTTCACTTTTACAGGTGCATCAGCCAATGCTGGAGCTTCTCCACCATAACCACCACCTGAATGTCTCTGACCACCACCATAGCCACCACTAGGTGGACCACCTCGACCACCACCCCTATAATCTCCAGGAGCATCAGCACCATACCCACCTGGTTGTGCACCATATGATGGATATGATCCAGGGCCACCAGTATAGCTTGCCGGGGGAGGGACAGCAGAATCATTGCCATATGCAGGGTTCGCTCCATAAGGGTTCTGTGTAGGAGGGTAAGCGCCGCCAGCCCCGCCATAAGAAGGTGCAGGTGGGGGAGCTTGGCCATGTCCCCCGTCATTTCTACTCTGTCCATATCCACCGTCATTTCTTCCTTGGCCGTACCCACCATCACTTCTACCTTGACCATACCCACCATCACTTCTACCTTGACCATACCCATCAGACCCACCCCTGCTACCACCACCTCTCCCACCTTCATAATTGTTATCCCTACTACCCCTATCTCCTCTATCACCTCCATAACCTCCACTTCCTCCTCTATTGTAACCACCGCCTCCACCTCTATAGTCTCCACCACCTCCACCGCCGCTGCCAGCGCCAGCAGGAGCAGGAGCCCCACACTTGTTACAAGCAGTTCTTCTAGCAAAGTTCAGGTTCCCACAACTACAAAAATATAGTTTTCAGGTGTCATAGGCTAAACTGAAGTCCAGAAACTTTAGTAACCAAGATCAAAACTTGTTTAGAACCAGTAAGTAACAAACTAAACCAAAATGATTAATCTTAGACAAATTACACCTAGCTTAAACATTCAACTGTAAATAGCTTTACCGTGTATCAATATAAAATAGAGAATAAGTGAATAAGGCAGATAGTTACAAAGCTTACAACTAAACTTCAATGAGAAAAAAACTTAGCAAGACAAATATAACCAGTTTTATCGTCTAGTATATTCAGAATACAAAACCACAGAGCAAGAGGATCGTTAGAAAAAAACTTGGAAGAATATCGTGGAGTCAAAGATATACCCTGGATTGGGACAGGACCAGTCTCCATCTCTGCCACTTCCTCCATGACCACCACCGCCACCTCTGCCTCCTCTTCCTCCACCACGACCTCCTCGATCTCCTTGATATCCACCACCTTCATACATCATCAAAACACAATTTCCAAACAGAAATCAATTATCACATTAAATTCGATGCATTTCAATCAACTTGAAACTTCAATAACCAAAACTCACGATATTCAAAGAAAGAAAAGGAAGGAAAATTAACTATCAAATACTACAAATTTCAAGCATCAAATTACACAATCACAACCACGGTAACAAACCTACCTGTGGTGTTTTAAGGGTGATTAAGGGTGTGACTTTGGCCTTAATCCATGGTAAATGTATTGTTGTGAAAAGGGGTAAAATTGATACAAGAATCAAAAGGCTTTCAGTGAAGAATTGTCACTTGGAGACAGAATTGAAGTTCTTTTACTTTGTTTCTTGTTTTAACTTAGGATTATATGTAAGTTTTTAATCCCAATGTATTAAATAGGTCTGAAGGTGAACCCTTTAAATCTTTGTGTTGGTTTGATAGTGTTCTTAATTGCTTGAATTGGGTTCATGGCGGGTTACTCATTTCAATTCTGTTTTGGGTGTTTGTGAGGCTTGTTCTTGAGACTTAACCTTTGATCCTTGGGTGTGAGTGCAAATTAGTTCACTGCCGTTGCATTAATTCAACATATTTCAATCGAATTATATCAAATCCCATCCTAAAAATACTAACTCAAAACTCTCAAAAAAAATAACATTAGTAAGGATCAAATATACCTCGATTATCAGGATTACCGCCATAACCACCACCACCACCACCGCCATAGCCTCCTCCAGAACCACCACGACCTCCATATCCTCCACCTCTACCGCCTCCACGACCACCTCCATATCCACCGCCTCCATCACCTCCACGACCACCACCATAACCACCTCCATCTCCGCCATATCCGCCTCCACCATAACCTCCACTGGAAGGAGGTTGATTGGAATCGCCGCCACCGCCGTACATCGTGAGTCGAGATCTAGGGTTTATTGAACAGAGTTTCTTGAGAGAGAAAGAGGGAAAGGGATGAAGAGATAAACAGAGTATATATTGAGGTTGAAGCGATTTTAATTATTATTAGGGCAAGAGATAAATAAACAAAGCCACCTAGATATTTTGGGCTTTTAAGTTTTACCGCTACTACCTCGATTACTTACCGTTTTCAAAACGTCTTCCGGTCTGTCACTTCTTGTTCAGATCGATGAATGAATTGATGAGAGAGGGGGAAAGTAAAAATATACTTCCTCCGTTCCAATTTAGTTGCACCACACCCTCTTGGCACAAGAATTAAGGGCTGTCACATCAGGTCTGATGATATATGATTGATGGTGATATGTGTGGTAGGAATAAAGTGATAATAAAATAATTGAAATAAAAAATTAATTAATGGAAGGTAGGTATTGGTTGTGGGTATATTAAATGATTAATGAGATGATATATGATTGATGGTGATATCTGGGTAGGAATAAAGTGATAATAAAATAAGATTATTCTTTGCCAAATATAGTAATGGTGCAAGTATTGTGAAACAACCAAATAAGGTAAGTGTTGCAAGTATTTTGGAACGGAGGAAGTAAATAAATAAATAAATAAGTCATTGCTCGTACCTTCTAAAATATACTTCGATTTTCTTTCAAAAAAAGAAAAAAAATATACTTCGATTTAAAGAAAATAAATAAGTAAATATAAATAAATTACCTAGATGGCTAGATAATTCGAGTTGTTTACATATTTTTTAAAATAATTTTACTAAGTGACTAAATCATATATAATATAAATTTTTAGGTATTTGCTTAGAGTAAATTAATAACCGGATGACAAATTATATCAAGTTTTATTTAGAAAAAAAAAATAAATCAAAATAAAATGTTAAAAAAGATGTTAAAATTTTCATGTGTTTTTTTTTTGTGTGAATTTTAAAATTTTTTCTCTAATTTTATATTAATTTTCAATTTATATACTTTTTTTGTAAATTACATGCTATAGCAGGTTATGTGGTGACCCAATACTTCAAAAGTTGGGATTATTTATTGTTAATCAATAAGAGGGATTTTTGAATAGGTAATTTTTTCATAAAAAATAAATAAAATAATAGAATTACTTAGTAAGCGATTTTTATTGTTGGTTTTGTATTATTGGTTGGTCAAATAACAAAAATAATATTTTTTTTTTTGAGATAACAAAAATTATATTTGGTAAATGAATTTTAGTCACCTCAAAATGTAAGCTTTTAAACCAAGATGAAAATGCAAGTTTTATTAGCTTGTTTAATTGACGACTTATTGACTCATTTTTTCATGATAGATAGCCAATAACCAAGAGTTAAGCCTTTTTTAATGATATTATTTTAATTGATGTAATAATGCTTATATAATTCTAATTAATACTTCATATTGAAATTATATGTACCCTCATTAGTCATTATCAATGTCTAGTGACGTTTATTAGCAAAATCCCTATTAAACTTGTCTTTTAAACTTTTGTTATATTCTTTTTTAATTTGCCTATTTGTATTCTCTTTTCCAAAATCATTTACTCTTTATTCATCAAAATATTTCTTTTATCTATTTATTTTTTTATCATTTCCTCAAATTATTATGTACCAAATATTTTAAAAGAAAGCATAATAAAATGATAACTAACGATTATAAGGATTTATGGAGTATTATATGTTGAAAGCTCAAAGCTATGAGGTTAAAAATATTTTTTTTTCAAATTTTCTTTAATTTACCTTGACCTATCCCATTTATTTAAAAGATTTTTAAATCATAACATTATTGAATTAGTACATACATTTAATTTGTTGCTGAGACATAACTTGGTATGAGAAGAATTGAAAAACTTATCATCCATTTATAAAACTAGAGTTCTCATAGTAAGGAGAGTAATATCGAAAAGAATTTCAACGAGTATCAAAATAAAATCTTATGTTTGGTCACAAATGTTATGCTCCCTCTAATCGTAGTAGATTTTCACATGTACAAATTAAGGACACCACCGTAAAAAGGTGTCTACGTGTACAATTCAAAGAGGAGATCACAACAAAAAGGTGTTCACATGTGTCAAAAGTTATCATTTAAAATAGAAATTGGACAATTCAGGTGAATGGGCCTAAAAAGAAAATGAAATATTTGCTCAAAATCAAAGGGAACAAGTCGTATTTATAATATAATAAAAATAAAGAGTCATATGTAACTTTGATTGTGCAATGTGAGAATTGCAAAGCTTTAAGCACAAGGAAAAAAATGGGTCGGCCGGTCGGGCCAATGGCGGATCTAGGGCCATAAGTTCGATCGAACAAAAGTTGCACAAGCTTTCAAATCAAGCAAACAAAAAAATGCAAGATTACATTCTGATGCACCAAATCAGTGCATTACTTGAACATTTATCCTGAATTGTCTACCCAAAATTCCTCTGGTATAGCAGTCAGCAGCTACACAGAACTAACTGAAAATTGCTGCTTACTGAAAATTACACCTTGCCTGATCATACCAGAAATACAGCCGCGGTCAAATGAATCAAGTACATAAACAAAGGTAGTCGAAGAAAACGTCCATAAGAAGTCCGGAGTTGAACAAAGAATCTGCAGTTATCTACAGACGGGTCAACAGTAGTAACTAAGCCTAACCCACCAAAATCGCAGCTGTCAGGGCTTTGATCGTGCTGCTGATAATAGCTATTAAATGCATACGATATGTTTCCTGGCCATGTTAGGTTGTAGCATGAACCGCCAGGAGAAAGAGCACTGCAATCTGATGATGAGCACGCATCTAATGCACTAGCCGAGGCGTTTTTCAAGTCCTTGTTGTCGTTCACGACACACCATTTGGCAGAGAGATAGTCTACATTTTGGGCATTCACGAGGTTTCGTGTGCCTTGCCCGAGATCAATATGATATTTGGCTTGCCCATCGAAAGTGAAAATTCCCCAGTGTCTTTCGAAACCACCATCAATAATGCTTCTTTGATCCTCGTCAAGGAGGCTGAGAATGTATGCTTGTTTTGGCGGGTTGTGGGGTCGCAATGGGGTCCCTGGCTTCTCACGAAGATGAGTCAATAAGCCTTTCATGAATGTTTCTGCTGTCGAGAAACTGGCATTAACAGCTCCATCTGTCGGCCATCCAATTTGGTCGATGATAATATCCATTTGGGGATAGCTAGCACCCGATAATGCGGTCACCAGTGTATCATAACACAAACTAAAGCTGTTATCGTAAAGCTTGTGATTGTCTTTACGAGGGTGGGAAGTTTCTCGGAAAAGAGAGAAATGAAGGGAAATGTTCTTGTTCTGTTGGAGAAGGTGAAACGGGGATATACTCGACAGAAATGGTGAGTTGTGTTTTGAGAGAAATGTAAGGAGCTGAGCCATGGTCTTGTTTAGATCGGCTCTAAAACGCCCTTTTGAAGGCAAGCCGGATTCTGATATAAAGGCATCGTAGCTACATGGAACAACGACCTTTACCTCGTCCCCTACATTTGCCCGTGTTAGGGCTGCTTGAATGTTGATAGCAGCTCCAACAACAAAGGGAATATACCTTCCTCCATACGATTGCAGAAAAGGATTGTCTCCGACAGCAATATACCTGTCAGTCATTAGTCCGCAATAGTAAGGCTAACAAAGAACATAATGGACTATCACATAATTCCCATTTATAGCTTGTTATTAAGTTCATCTTCTACTCAAATGAAATCTTCTATCAAAGACACAATTCACCAGAAATTTGTACATAGCAAATTAGTCAAATTAGGTAAGCCCATAAATCCAAGTTAAAGCGCGCCATAGTGCACAAACCGTCCCCATAAAGTGAGGATCTAAAGAAGTGTATACCACGAAATTTAGTGACACAGAGACACATGTTAGAGTATATAACATATCTTGGGGTCTCAACCATCAACCTAAGTTTTTTATTGATTCGTTTCTTTGACATGGTAACGGAGTCGGAAACCATTGTCCATTGTGATAAGAGCTACGGGTTTAAATCTCAACGACCCCTCATATTCAATATTGTACAATGGGTATGAGAATAGTCTGTTTGCATCTACGCCTCTAGCCAAAGAGCTCTCGTGTGAGGGGCGTGTTAGAGTATATAACGTGTCCCCAAGATTTTCTCCAATGGTGGAAAAAGATCTTCCTTTTAGAAAGTATGGCATTTTCTCCATACCTTTCACTTTCTCTTCCTATCCTTTATTCAGTTTTATTTTTCAGTCGAACTATTCATCCAAGAAAGAAAACTTACATAAACCCATAAATATAATAATCAAAATCCACTTCAAAGATAAACCAAACAAAGCCTAAAAACTCACTAACAAATTACATCAAATAACCAATTTTCCAAGAACAAATCCTCAAATTAGCAACAACCCAGAAATAAACTTCCCAACAAAACACCATATTCTATTAAAAACAAGAGAAAAAGATAGAAAAACGTACTGAATACGAACTTTAGGAGAAGAATCAGATAGATAACGAGTAAGATTATCATGAACCCAACTCTGAGCAGCCTTAAACGAAGCGTTTAACTTGGGTAACATTGAATTAGGAATACCCAAAATAACCTCAATTTTGGAGCCTTGAAGAGCTTGAAGAACAAACGGGTCAGCTTCAAACAGTCTAACTTTAGCAACATTATTGAGCTTTAGAAGTTGCACAACTTGAGAAGGAGGAAGTGGGTGTGAAGCATTTCTTCCCCAATTAACTCCAATGGAGGTAGATGTAGTTTCCACTTTTAGAACATTACTATTTATAGAAATGACAAGCATCATCAACAAAAGCTTTGGGTAGAAAATCAGGTTGTAGTGAAGTAACGACATTGTAATAGAAGTAATCAATGAGATTAGGTTTTTTTTTGTCGAAAAGTGAGAAGAATTGGCAAATATGGGGGGACTGGTTTTGAAATTTGGCTCATTTTGAGTAAAATGGTGGAGAGTCAGCATTTAGTAACGTCTCTGTTGGGATAGACTGTTGTCTGTTATCAATGTTTTGTGCTTGTGCTGTCAGCTAAGCTGTGTGCAACTACACTGATACTAACATACCCGTTTTGATATAATCGCTATATTAGACTTAATGGTACTGTTGATTTTTCAAAATTATTTTATATATTACGATTATAAGAATAAATATAGTTAAGTGGATGTTGTTTAGATAAGCATAATTTAAGATACTTTTGTTCCATATTACTTGCACCAAACTAGCTTTTGTACTATTCAATATTCATCATCTTGTGGTAATATACATATTATATGAGAAAAAAATAGTCATGTCTTGTTTCATTTGTGTCGTCGCATATTTTCATAATATCAATTTTTTTTAATTTGTTGTTACATATAACTCTAAATATAAACGATCTAACAAACGCATTGAATAGCGCAAAAATGTGTTTAGTACAAGTATTTTGGAACGGAGAAAGTATAAATGTTCAAAATTTCGCATTAGATTGCATAAAAAAGTAAAATATTACAAGTATAAAAAATAAAGTAAGTATTTAATAACATTGTCATAAAATTAAATTTTGTCTCAATTGAAATAACTAATATCGTCTTCCCCAAACAAAGCCTTAACCATAATTCTTACCTAATTCATTTCTTTCCCTCGCTTACTTTATAATTAAAAAAAATAGCAGTTAATAGTGTGTATGTAGTTTGCCTTCAAATGACAAAGAAAATTTAATTTGTTGTGGTCTTTTGCGAGGGAAAACCACCAAACGATTCAAATACTATAAATTCTGACAATTTTCGATCACTCCACTTGAAAAACATTATGTGGTGTTCATATGAAAATCCTAACCTTAAATTTCGAATCTGCCTCAGCCTCTATCTCAATTCCCAAAGTTTTGAATCCACCTCTATCTCAAAATGCTACATTTGAAATAAATGTTAGAAAAGATTTGTTAACCACTCTTCAAGTCTAATAAGGGGCAGACGCAACATGATATTACCGTAGTCAGTTAGCATCACTTAAATCTGAAATGGTAATGTTGACATTCACCTAGATCGCTTACCCAGATCACTTGGTAAGCGTCTAACAAAACTATCACCTGTTTATGTTTTTTTCGGATCCACCGTTGAATCTAACCTAATAAGGTGCAACTTCGACATCATCCAACTCAACCAACAAGGGATACTTGACAACATCCATGCTTCGTAGCAGCAGGCATTATATATTTCTATTAACATATGATAAGCTGGCTTCAAAAGATTTTTTAACAAATTCAAGATGCAAATAACTAACCAGAATAAAAGACATTATGCATAAACAAAAAGGTTCAACAAGCAGCAATAAATACCATGGTTCCATGTGAAAACCTTGAAATCTCTGGATCAGAAAGCAACTCTATTCTATGATTGCTTAATAAACTATAAAATTTGAAACAGTTCAAACTACAAAACCTTTACCGCGCAAAATGTCCCAAAGAACAAAAATGGACCATGCCATTATCAAGATTAATTTAAGCAGCTGCCTTCTCGGCTCTCTTGCGTGCCTCCTCAATGATGGAAAGCTTAATACCCTTGCCCTTGGGGAGAGACACCCAAGGCTTTGTACCTTTACCAATGATGAACACATTTCCCATACGGGTAGCAAACTCGTGACCTTGAGAATCTTGAACGTGAATGGTCTCAAAGCTACCCTTATGCTTCTCCCTGTTCTTGATAACTCCTACACGGCCTCTGTTCCTTCCACCAGTGACCATAACGACATTTCCAACATCAAACTTGATGAAATCAACAATCTTGTTCTCCTCCAAGTCAAGCTTGATGGTGTCATTGGCCTTGATGAGGGGGTCTGGGTAACGAATGGTCCTTCCATCATATGTGTTAAGGTATGGAATACCTTTGTTACCGAACTGGACATTGCGAACCTTGCAGAGCTTGAACTGCGAGAAAGAATCCATGTTAGTATTACCCTAAAAAGAACTAATTATACCAATGGAAACAACGTGTAGCAAAACCAACCTTGGCCTCCTCATCCCTGACTGAATGAAGCCTAAAACGACCCTTGACATCATAGAGAAGTCGGAAGTTTTCATTGGTTTTAGGGATGGAAATGACATCTGAAACAAAAATCAAGTAATAAGTTGGAATCATTTAGAGACAACAGAGTCACAATAAAACCAAACAGCTGCAAAAAAATTTCCCAAACAAACAATAATATAGTTGCTTTTATCAACAGGGGGATCAGTTGATTTAACCAGCAAAAACACCAACAAAAGCACACAGATATCTCTACTCCAAACAGAAAAATGGCTCTAAAAAGCATTCGACGAAGGATAGATGCATACCCATAAAACCAGCTGGATAGGTCTTGTCAGTCCTGACCTTTCCATCAACCAAAACTTGACGTTGCATCAGAATAGCAATGACTTCACGGTAGACCAAAGCATACTTCAACCTGTTACGCAGGATAAGAATAAGCGGCAAACACTCCCTAGCCTTATGAGGTCCAGAGGATGGTTTGGGTGCCTACACGAAAGCAAACACAATGCATCAGGCAAACAAATATGGCGAATTGATCTCAGAATTCACGATAAGTCAAATGCTTCAGCAATAATGAAAACTTCACATACAAATGCTCCTCCCAATTTGTCAAGCATCCAATGCTTGGGGGCATTGAGCCTCTTCATATGTTTCTTCAAACCTCTCGCCTGCAAAAACAGATCATTAATTAGTAAATGTCTCCTAAATTACAAATTAGTCACTTCAAAAATCACCCTCCCTTGTCTATTCAATAAGACATTGATCCAGCTCAAGTAATTTTCATTCAATAGAAATAAATTACAAGAAAAACAACCCAGTTTATCCATGAAAACTGACTTCTGAAAAAAATATATACAAAAATTAAATTAATATACCATTTTTTTAAGTCAAAAAAAAACTACCAAATAACATCAAAAAGTTGGGCTTAAGAGGCAGAAAAACTGAAAATTGACATATAGCTCTTGCATCTACTGCAACAAAGTCAATTAGAAAAATAAACGAGTAAATGACAGAAAAATAAACGCTTAATCAACAACTCCAATCACCAAACATTACAAAATTAGAATCCTGAAAATCTAAAGACAGAAACAAAGAGGTACACTAAACCAATGAATCAGACTAACATCATAGATTTCGAGAAGTGGTGTAAATCTATTGTCAAATAAGCCGAAAATCCTATCTCAAAATATCGACTTATACAATGATATCATCAAAATATAAATATGAAACAAATTGGATTGCGAAAATCATCTTTGAATAAGCGATAACAATAAACCCTAAGAATAAGAATAGAGAGAAACCATTTTCGAGTGTTGATCTGCTTTGCCGCCGGTACTCCGCTGGATGCTCCTGGTTTGGAGTTTTGAAGGGGTAGAGATGCTGCGCAAAAACCCTAACCCTTTATTTATACCAGGACTCTCACGGACCTTCAGAGTTTAGATGTTTATCAGGCCCAGCGGATATATGTAAAACTATAAAAAAAATTACACATACTTATTTTTTAAGACAAATTATTTATTAATACTTCCTCCGTTCCATAATACTCGCTATATTTTCCATTTTGAGAAATTTCATATTAGTTGTTACATTTTCTTTTTTATTAAAAAAATAAATCATTTAATGTTATACCTACTCCTATTTTTATCCTACTCTATATCTAATCACTCCTATTTTTCTTTTTTATTTTTCAACAAATAATATTAAAAAATTCCAAAAAAGCAACTTTTCACCTAATACTCATCATTGTACAGTAACTCCTTAATCTTTGTGCCCATGCAATGGTAGCGAGTAAATCATAACGGAGGAAGTATGTCACAAGACGATCTAATATGGGTTGATCTAATTTTTATTTTCTTAACAATTAATGAAAAAATTGCTATATTTATTCGATGTGTTATTTTAACCCAAATAATTTTATTTTAAATATAACTGATTTTGACTGCTTGTATGTGTCCATCTTACCGTGAGGCAGTCTCTGACAACACTTATTGTATTTTTAAACAAAAGTCTCCTGAGAATTGAGATGCAGTCTCTTTGGGAGACGCCTTTTAAGCTCAGTCCATTAGAGTTTAATGCCTACTATTACTCTATATTTTTCTTTACGAGGTAATTTTATCAGAATTGGTCTCTCAAAGAAACCGTCTCTTACAAGAATTTGTCATTTCCTATATTCTTCATTCCCAAGCACTTCCGCGTACTCACCCTTTAATTTGTTGTTGATCTTGGCCATATGATATCCTTCTAACTTAATCAGATGTAGTCTCTATACTATTTAAATCCATGTTTTCTTTTTTTTCTTTTACAAATTTATTGAGTATATTTTGGCACTTTTGTTGCTTAAGTTCGACATATTAGGGTTTATTTTGACTTTTTTTTTTTGTTGTTTTTTTTACGTTTTTTCGTTACTAATTCTTTGAACAACAATACTAGTTTATTTGGAGATGATGAACAACAATACTAGTTTGTTAGTGTATATGTATTTTGTATATGTGTTTCGTTTTTATGTGTTTGTAAAGTAGAGGCTTAATGTATATCAAATAAGGCTTTATGAATTGTGATACATCAAGTAAGGGTTTAAACTCTTTAAAGTATATCAATTATCAAGTAGGGGTTTCGGCTATGTTAAGAAGAGATTGAGAATCTATCAAGTAGGGATTTAGGGTTGATAAACTAGGAGTTTAGGATATGTTGAGTAAGAGTTTAGGGTATGTCAAGTAGGGTTTAAGATATGTAAAGTAGAGGTTTAGGATATCTCAAGTAAGGTTATACTAACCCTTACTCCATCATATCCTAAAACCCTACTTGATATGCCCCAATTTCTATTTGTCATACTTTTAAACCCTACTTGACCTACTATAAAATTCTACTCGGCATATCCTAACTCTTACTTTGTATATTCTAAACCACTATTTAGCAATTAGCATACCTAAACCATACTTTATGTACACAAACTCCTACATAAATGTAGCATAAAACCCTAATTGACATATACTAAAACAACCAAAAAAAAGGGTAAAAAATGGGGTTAAAATGGGGTGTTTTAGCTGTTTCGATATCATGTTTGTTAAGTTGGAGGCTTTAGTTGGTAATAAACGAAGTTCGCGGCTGTTTATTTGAAATTGAGTAAACTTAGAGGCTGTAATTGGTAATTAATCTATAAATAAAACATCCTTCTTTTCTATTCTATATATTGGACAATATTTATATTGAAATAGCCATCAAAACAACCAAACGATTCAAATACTATAAATTCAGACAATTTTCAATCAGTCCACTAGAAAAACATTATGTGGTGTTCATATGAAAATCCTAACCTAAAATTTTGAATCTGCCTCAGCCTCTATCTCAATTCCCAAAGTTTTGAATCCACCTCTATCTCAAAATGCTACATTTGGAATAAATGTTGGAAATGATTTGTCAACCACTCTTCAAGTTTAATAAGGGGCGGGCGCTAACTGAAGTCAGTTAGCATCACTTAAATCTGAAATGGTAATATTGACATTCACCTAGATCGCTTACCTTGATCACTTGGTAAGCGTCTAACAAAATTATCACCTGTTTGTGTTTTTTTCGGATACACAGTTGAATCTAACCTAATAAGGTGCAACTTCGACATCATCCAACTCAACCAACAAGGGATACTTGACAACATCCGTGATCCGTAGCAGCAGGCATTATATATTTCTATGAACATAAGATAAGCTGGCTTCAAAAGATTTTTTAACTAATTCAAGATGCAAATAACTTACCAGAATAAAAGACACTATGCATAAACAAAAAAGGTTCAACAGGCAGCAAGAAATACCATGGTTCCATGTGAAAACCTTTAAATCTCTGGTTCAGAAGCAACTCTATTCTATGATTGCTTAACAAACTATAAAATTTGAAACAGTTCAAACTACAAAACCTCTACCGCGCAAAATGTCCCAAATAACAAAAATGGACCATGTCATTATCAAGATTAATTTAAGCAGCTGCCTTCTCGGCTCTCTTGCGTGCCTCCTCAATGATGGAAAGCTTAATACCCTTGCCCTTGGGGAGAGACACCCAAGGCTTTGTACCTTTACCAATGATGAACACATTTCCCATACGGGTAGCAAACTCGTGACCTTGAGAATCTTGAACGTGAATGGTCTCAAAGCTACCCTTATGCTTCTCCCTGTTCTTGATAACTCCTACACGCCCTCTGTTCCTTCCACCAGTGACCATAACGACATTTCCGACATCAAACTTGATGAAGTCAACAATCTTGTTCTCCTCCAAGTCAAGCTTGATGGTGTCATTGGCCTTGATGAGGGGGTCTGGGTAACGAATGGTCCTTCCATCATATGTGTTGAGGTATGGAATACCTTTGTTACCGAACTGGACATTGCGAACCTTGCAGAGCTTGAACTGCAAGAAAGAATCCATGTTAGTATTACCCTAAAAAGAACTAATTATACCAATGGAAACAACGTGTAGCAAAACCAACCTTGGCCTCCTCATCCCTGACTGAATGAAGCCTAAAACGACCCTTGACATCATAGAGAAGTCGGAAGTTTTCATTGGTTTTAGGGATGGAAATGACATCTGAAACAAAAAGCAAGTAATAAGTAGGAATCATTTAGGGATATCAGAGTCACAATAAAACCAAACAGCTGCAAAAAAATTTCCCAAACAAACAATAATATAGTTGCTTTTATCAACAGGGGGATCAGTTGAAAGTATTTAACCAGCAAAAACACCAACAAAAGCACACAGATATCTCTACTCTAAACAGAAAAATGGCTCTAAAAAGCATTCGACGAAGGATAGATGCATACCCATAAAACCAGCTGGATAGGTCTTGTCAGTCCTGACCTTTCCATCAACCAAAACTTGACGTTGCATCAGAATAGCAATGACTTCACGGTAGACCAAAGCATACTTCAACCTGTTTCGCAGGATAAGAATAAGCGGCAAACACTCCCTAGCCTTGTGAGGTCCAGAAGATGGTTTGGGTGCCTGCACGAAAGCAAACACAATGCATCAGGCAAACAAATATGGCGAATTGATCTCAGAATACACGATAAGTCAAATGCCTCAGCAATAATGAAAACTTTACATACAAATGCTCCTCCTAATTTGTCAAGCATCCAATGCTTGGGGGCATTGAGCCTCTTCATATGTTTCTTCAAACCTCTCGCCTGCAAAAACAGATCATTAATTAGTAAATTGTTCTCTAAGATATCAAAAGCACACATTCCAAACTACACAATTAAAACAACAAATGGTTTGCTGACCAACGATACACATCTCCTAATTTACAGATTAGTCAATTTGAAAATCACTCTCCCTTGTCTATTCCATAAGACATTGATCCAGCTCAAGTAATTTTCACTCAATAGAATAAATTACAAGAAAAACAACCCAGTTTATCCATGTAAACTGACTTCTGAAAAAATACATACAAAAATTAAATTAATATACCATTGTTTTTAAGTCAAAAAACTACCAAATAACATCAAAAAGTTGAGGTTAAGAGGCAGAAAAACTGAAAATCGACATATAGCTCTTGCATCTACTGCAACAAAATTAATTAGAAAAATAAACGATTAAATGGAAAAAAAAAAAAGTACGCTTAATCAACAGCTCCAATCACCAAACATTACAAAATTAGAGTCCTGAAAATCTAAAGACAGAAACAAAGAGGTACACTAAACCAATGAATCAGACTAACATCATAGATTTCGAGAAGTGGTGTAAATCTAATGTCAAATAAGCCTAAAATCCTATCTCAAAATATCGACTTATACAATGATATCATCAAAATATAAATATGAAACAAATTGGATTGCGAAAATCATCTTTGAATAAGCGATAACAATAAACCCTAAGAATAAGAATAGAGAGAAACCATTTTCGAGTGTTGATCTGTTTCGCCTCCGGTACTCCGCTGGATGCTCCTGGTTTGGAGTTTTGAAGGGGTAGAAATGCTGCGCAAAAACCCTAACCCTTTATTTATACCAGCACTCTCACGGACCTTCAGAGTTTAGATGTTTATCAGACCCGAATAATTTTATTTTAAATATAACTGATTTTGACTGTTTGTATGTGTCCGTCTTACTGTGAGACAGTCTCAGATGACACTTATTATATTTTTAAACATCAAGTCTCCTGAGATACCGTTTCTTTGAGTGACGCCTCTTAAAGCCCAGTCCATTAGAGTTTAATGTCTACTCTTACTCTATATTTTTCTTTACGAGCCAATTCAATCAGAATTGGTCTCTCAAAGAGACGTTACTCACAAGAATTTGTCATTTCCTATACTCTTCATTCCCACGCACTTTCGCGTACTCAACCTTTAATTTGTTGTTGATCTTGGCCATATTCCTCTAACTTAATCAGATGTAGTCTCTATACTATTTATATCTATGTTTTCTTTTTTTTTTCTTTTACAAATTTATTGAGTATATTTTTGGCACTTTTGTTGCTTAATTTCGACATATTAGGGTTTATTTTGACTCCTTTTTTGTTGTTTTTTTGTACGTTTTTTAGTTACTAATTCTTTGAACAACAATACTAGTTTATTAGAAGATGATGAACAATAATACTAGTTTGTTAGTGTATATGTATTTTGTATATGTCTTTTGTTTTTATGTGTTTGTGAAGTAGAGGCTTAGTGTATAAGGATTTATGAATTATGATACATCAAGTACGGGTTTAAAGTATATCAATTATCAAGTAGGGGTTTCGGCTATGTTAAGAAGAGATTGAGAATCTATCAAGTATGGATTTAGGGTTGATAAACTAGGGGTTTAGGATGTGTTGAGTAAGAATTTAGGGTATGTCAAGTAGGGTTTAAGATATGTAAAGTAGAGGTTTAGGATATCTCAAGTAAGGTTATACTAAACCCTTACTCCAGCATATCCTAAAACCCTACTTGATATGCCCCAATTTCTGTTTGTCATACTTTTAAACCCTACTTGACCTATTATAAAATTCTACTCGGCATATCATTAACCCTTACTTTGTATATTCTAAACCACTATTTAGCAATTAGCATACCTAAACCCTACTTTATGTACACAAACTCCTACATAAATGTAGCATAAAACCCTAATTGACATATACTAAACCCATACTAGACGTACTCTAAACCCTACTTGACATGCTTTTTAACCTCTAATTGTCATACTTAAACACATACTACTTTGCATAAACTAAACCCCCTATTTGACTTATAATCGATCAAAATATACTGATTATTTCATTTGTATTTTGATCGTATCGAGTTTGAGATGTAAAATCTATAAAAACTAGGGTGCATTTTGAATATGGAATGAAAATTGTGTGGCCATTGAAAATTGTGCGTGTTTTATAAGGCAGTTTAAGAACCAATTAGTTTTTTTTTAATTGATTTGTTTATATTAGAATATGTATACTAAGAGGCATCTCTAAAGAGACGGTCTCTCAGGAAAGCGCTTGTTAATAATTATGATATCCATGATCTAAGTCGACCATCACTATACTATACCTTAAGACAAGAACTATATGACGCCCATAAGGCGAGCCTATGTGCAACCAAACCAATTTCCCTAAAAAAAAAGAACCTAAGAATTAAAGCTACTAGAGAGCATTAAGATATTACTCATTCCTATTTGTCATAAGTGTCTCATTTTTTTATTGGGTAGAATTACCTTAAATGTTTGATATCTATTTTGAATATTTTAATTTTACCAAGTTACCTTTATTAAACTTAACCTTTATACAATGTACTTATTAACCCCAATTTACTCCTATTAAAATTTAAAAACACTACATTTTTTCCTTTATAGGTGGTCCTATTTGACTAGCTAAAAAATTATAAAACGTCAAATGGAAAACATTGGATGAATAAGAGAAATTATTTATGATCACTTGCACATGGAGCTCATGACTCGTTGTACGCCCAAGTGCTCTAATAAGTAATAACTAATTGCAAGTCACCTTCAAAAATAAATCTCTTTCAAACTTTATCTTTCGCCAAAGAACACATCTAATAAGCAGCCAATGTTTTAACCATTTTGATGTTTGCTACGTGTGATATAGATTTTTCCCTAACAATATCACCTTACCATTACAATCTTTGACTATGAAGCCCAATTCAACTTTGTCGCTTCATTTCTTCATAGAAGCATCAAAGTTTACTATCTTGACCCATGTCACCTTTATCCTTAGCAACTCTTGCATTCAACTCGGAACTCACAACTTGATACTCCTTTAACCGGTCTACAGTCTAATAGCAGGCTTTATTGCAACATTTCGATATAAGAGCATTTTAATTCAAATGTTACATAGTGATTAAGACATATATAATAGTAATCCTTTTCTTTGGTAGAGTTTTTTATTACTCTTTGCAAAAATTGCTTGGTATAAGTTTAGTTTTGGCCTAACAATTTAATATGTGGAGTCCAATCAATTACATTTGCTAGAATGAAATTTATAGAGTAGTCTCATCCAACATAATTTTTTTAGATTAGATAGTAAAAATCAAATTTTGGAATGAAATTTATAGAGGAAATAACGGTTTGTTTGTATAATAGGGGTACCATTTATGTATAGAAAGAAAATTAAATTGATAATATTTTCAACCTGTATATAACTAAAAAGTGGCGGAACTTTTTTTCTCCCTAATGGAGAAAGAAGTGTGGAATGGAATATATAGAGAAAATAACGTATAATGTGAAGAAAATATGATAAAAATGTTTTGGAACTCACAATTTTGTTTTTGTTGAAAAGATGACCACTACTTGAATTACGTCAAATACTCTAGACGCAAGTAAAAAATATACCTCCTTTATTCTTTAATTTGCACTTAAACAACTTTTTACGCAATTCAATGCTTTGTCGGATTATTTATATTTAATCTAAAAATATATTATAAAAATTTAATATTATAAAATAATTGGACAAGATGAACAAAATAAAATTTCACATAACTAATTTTTTTCACATATAATAGCCACAAATATATGTAGAATACCATAAAGTGATGAACAATGTCAATGCATAAGTTGGTTTGGTGAATTTTTTTATATATTTTAATACTTGCTACTTTTCACTTTTAACGCAACCTAATGCGTAATTTTGATCATTTACATCTTAAGCTATGCTTAACTAAATATTATAAAAATTCGATATTACGAGATTTCACCTGACTATATTTTTTCTAATACATTGGCCGTAATGTATAAATTAAGCTTGAAAGATAAATAGTACTAATAATTCTTATGTAGCGATTATTTCATTACGAAGAAAGTATATTTTTTTAAGCACTAAAATAATGCCTCCGTTCTTTTTTATTTTTCCCAATTACTTCTCGCACAATTTCCAAAGTAAATTTTGAGTCATACTATATCTAAATATGCAATATAAAAAATTATAAAAATATATAGTAAAAAAGTATATATCAAGATAATTTTAATAAAATCTTATATGAATATATTTTATCATTTATACAAAAATTTCAATCAAATTTCTCACTCCAAAGTAAAATATTTTAAGATGGAATAAGTTTAGTTTATATCATGAATTCATGATCATCGCTTGATGGGGCCAATTAGCGTTATAGCGGGTTCAAGTTCAAAATTTCTCCTTCTCATCTCCTTCCCCAAACTCATTTACTCACCTGTCACCCCGATCTTCAGCGACCTCATCACATTGTCACTTCAAATTCCCGGCATCCAACTCCGACGAACCTTGTTAACGTCAGACGGGTAAAACCGTTTACCGGCTCGCCTTCGTTCCGCAATCACCGAAGCATTCTGCATTTGGTGTCTATTCTGCATTTCACAGGTTAGGGTTTTAATTTCCTTAAATTTTCAGTGCTATTTTGGTTTTTATAGTTCGATTGAAGTTGAGAGCTCAGAATTAGGGTTTTATTTCGAAAATGTGATTCATCAGAATTATTTTTTGTAAGATTTGCTTGTCTGCTTGAACTGGAAATACGAAATTGCAATATGTAAAGTATGATGAATGAATTGGAAATGTTTGAATGATTTTAAGTAAATAGGATTGTAATTATGGTAGGTCAAATTGATTAAGATGATAACGTAGGAGCAATTGTATTAAGAGGCTCAACTGATTATCTCTGATTATTAGTCGACAGATAGTGAGATTTTTGTAAAAAATGCTGCTATGTGCCTGTTTATTTAGCTTTTAGTTTCTTTCTCAAAACATCACTTCACCATATCATCAAAATCTTCACACGACATTCTGCTCGTTCGAGCAAAAGGAGTGATGGATTGAGCATTCTCCTCCTCGTTCAAGCAGATCCTGCTCTCATGTTGTTCCTTTGGCTCGTTCAACCATGCCCCAAGCTTTCCTGAGCATATTTCAAACCTACTTTGAATTCCCTAAGAGCCAGAGGCAGATTTACTGTGATGTTATTGTCAGTGAGGTGTGATGTTCATGTCACTGAGTTCATTGACATCATTTAAATCCAAAATAAAATCAATGATTACTTGTAAATATACCCTAGATGAGTTAGTCTACTCCTCTTCTCTAAGGTGTTATGTCCTGACTTCTGCTCTTATCTTGAGTATTTACGGCCCGTTTGGTAGGTGGTAATAAATTGTGGCAATGGAAATGAAAAACTAGTTTAATTTTGGTTAAAAAATCTTTTGGCTATCTTGATGGCCATGCTTGACAACTTTCAATCATCTCATTTTGTTCATAAAGTTCATTCCAACGCATTACCAATGGGAGAGGTGGTATTAGGAGGTAATGGAAATTTGTGAACGAATTTTTTTTTTTGTGATCAAAGTTCTATTACCATGGGAATAACATGAAAGTTTTGATGAATATTTACACTATAAATCATTCTTATTACTACCATTTGATACGACTAACCAAACGGGCCGTTAGGTTATTTTTTCCTTTTATTTGCAATTTATTGTCCTTTGATGTTGAAATTGATCATTTTAATTTTGCTAAGTCATTCTAAGGTTGGAATGGTGTATCTATGGTGTTTTTGAATTTTTTCCCCAGATTTTTGAATTTTGGTTAATTTACCAACTAGGGTTGTTAATTTTGGGGTTTTTGAATTGGTAAATTTGTTGGCATAAAGTATTATACCAGATTTGATGATATTGATATTAAAGTTAGGGCTATTGAATTGGGTAAATTAATTGTCATTTGAAATTAAAATTAGTATTGTAGATAGTGATTAATATATACTCCATGTTGCTATTTGTTGGGAAGTCAATGATAGTTATTAGTTCAGGTGCAAGATTAAGATTAAGACTAGGGAAGTTCTCATCTCAATGATTCATGATTGTGTTGTAGATTTACAAATGGATCTGCGTGGGCGTTTGCCTTAATTTATTTGATGGTGACTGCTATTTTGTTATTTTTAATATTGGCATCGCTTGTTTTTTTTGGGATTCGCCTCTACTTAGAGCCTATGCCCATACATGAGTTAAACTCGACTTAAGGCATCATATAACAATTTATAATTGGATGTTCGTGACCATGAGTCATGACATGAAAAATGGTGTAATCTTGAGTGAAGGTTTTGTGGGTAACAGAAGAAATGAAGACCATATCACATAGGAGTTTTTTGGTGTAGGGAAAGAAAATATAACGTAGTGGAAATGGTTAATGAAGGAAGAGCATAAGGTTAAGTGTTATTGTTTTTACTTGTTTGGTATAAGGATAGAAAATGAATCACTTAAAATCATTTCCTTATTTTTTGGTATGAACTTCAAAATGTTTCAGTTAGGAAAAACAAATTTTGCATCATGAAAAATAAAAAGAATCAGAAAATTGAGTTTTTTTTACGTAGAAACTTTTGAAACTTGGATCCTTTGAAGATGAAGGAAATAAGACCGAAACAAGGGGAATGATTTCAAATTTTAGCCAATATCAAACATTTGATTTAAGCTAAATAAGCTTTTTTCACCTTGCTATTAAAATTGCATACAATTCATTTAACCATTCTATTACATTCGATGACTTCATATCATGTGGCTCCCAACTTGCTTCGGCCTGGTTGGGAGAGTCAAGTGCATGCAATCTTTTACTTGTAAAATTGGAGAAGTTGTTTCTGATTGACTGGTTGTCCACCTTTAATTTGAAATTGCTTAAATATTTAAACAAAATAAAGAAAAACAATGAAATTTACCTATGCTCTTGTCATTTTTGAGACATTGGTAATTTCATACGAATGTTAAAAGGGCAAGGAAGGCTAAGGAGAGAGAAATAAGACGGTAACAAATATGGTTATCACTCCCAGAAACGAAAACATATTTAAAGGATTTAGTCAACTCAAAGTAATGGATTGGGTCATTGGATGTGCCCCGCTAAAGTCATAAGTGAAATCGTTTATTCTATCCGTTTTTAAGCCTTAAATTCCTTGCCGTTGAATCATGAGTTTTGTAAAAACATGGGTTTATTTGATAATTGCGAAACTAACTGAGAAAAATCCTTAAATGGAAATGATGCGGTTTGTTTTGAGGCTGAGCTTTATTAACCCAATTTGCAAGATATTACCCTTTCTTTAATAAAATGGGCTGCTGATCACTTGAAAGAAAGGTTTCCTTGGACTCTTTATCACATAATCAATACTTATTGATATATTGTGGTGTAAAGGTTTGATAAACCCGTTGGAAACTACTTAAGTAGATGCTACAGGACTTATCATCAAATTTGTTTCGAAGTTTTAATATTGCAAAACAAGTAATGAGCTCCATTTATATGAATTTTAGATCAAAGAGGCAAAACATGTAGATCCATTAGGAGTGGGGATAAGACAAGATTTAGAAAGGCAAGCATTGAAAGTAAATAAAGGAAACAAGAAGAAAAGATATAGAACTTTTTAAACGATGTGTCCTAAATAATGTGTCCTAAATCTTTTGGGATTAAGACTCCGACATTGTTGTTGTTGTCTGTGTGTGTGCCCTTGAAGAGGCTATATTGGACTTGATATTCAAACTTATATTTGCCACAAACTATAATCTATGCTCTTTGAGGACTTGATTAATTTCTAGTTTATGTTATTTATGTGATGAGTTTTATATGGATTATAGATATGCTTTGCTGAACCTTGGAAATCTTACAGGTTATTTTGGCTGTGAATTCTGATTGAATATCTAAAAAAATGGAGTTTACAGATGCTTATAAGCAAACTGGTCCTTGCTGCTTCTCTCCCAATGCTCGCTACCTCGCTGCTGCAGCTGATTATCGTTTGGTGATTCGCGATACTTTGTCATTTAAGGTGCCATAGCTGTGTCAAATTTTATATCTTTTTCTCCATTTTAATGTATACACTTTCTAGACTTATAGACCGTTGGTGTGATACCCCATATTTAGATTGAAAAGGGATTGATAGACTACTTATATCAACAAGGTGCATCTTCTTTTCATGGGAGCCCATTTGCTAAGAATTCCACAGTTAAGCGTGCTTGGTGGGGAGTAATCTTAGGATGGGTGACCTCCTGGGAAGTTTTCCTGGGTGCGCACGAGTGAGGCCAAAGTGCGTTGGAAAGACTTGTGTTGGTCTGTGGGGCCAGTCTACAGTCTCCATGAGTAGCATAGTGTAAAAATGCGGTAACGGTTGCGATTGCGGTATCGGAACGCTGATGCGGTAACGGTAGTGATGCGGTTATCATAACGGCTAGATATCGGTCGAAACCATAAGAAATCTCTTAATGCGGTCCAAAACGCGGTTTTTTTACACCTTTACAACGCGGAAAATATCGGTTCGTTTGTTTTGAAAACCTTTACAACGCGGCCGATGCGATGCGATGCGGCCTTGTTTTTATTCTATGATGAGTAGTCACCGGCGGTCCGAGGGGCCGGGGTGTTACAGTTGGTCCTTGCCCTAATTTATTGGTTTGTTTGCATATATTCTTGGTATGCATTTTCTATTGAATGGTAAGTTATATGAATTACATTTCCTTTGTTTTTCCACCGTTTGCACTGTGCGCCATTCTATTATAAAAAGATATCTGATGTTATATGGAAAATATGGTCAATCTACAGTTACAGGGTGGGCATAAGGCTTTTATTTGTTTTCCAATCTGTTTTCATGCTCAGCCATCCACTTAATATGGAATGTATTTTTACTTTCTGTACAGGTGGTACAGTTATTTTCATGCTTAGATAAGATAAGCTACATTCAGTGGGCTCATGATTCTGAATACATACTTTGTGGTCTCTATAAGAGACCAATTATACAAGTATGGTCTATAGCTCAACCAGAGTGGACATGTAAAATAGATGAAGGTCCTGCTGGTATCGCTTATGCTAGATGGAGCCCTGATAGTCGTCACATACTTACTACTTCAGACTTTCAGTTAAGGCTGACAGTTTGGTCGCTGCTTAACACTGCTTGTGTACATGTAAAATGGCCCAAGCATCCAGTTAAGGGGGTATCATTTACCCGAGATGGAAAGTTTGCTGCAGTATGCACAAGACGCGATTGTAAGGACTACATTAATTTGCTGTCTAGTGATTCATGGGAGATAATGGGTGCTTTTGCTGTTGACACTTTGGATTTGGCTGATATAGAGTGGTCACCTGATGATAGTGCTATTGTTGTCTGGGATTCAATGCTAGAGTACAAGGTACCTGGATCCTGCATTGCATACTCTAGGTTTTCAAGCTATGCCAATTAGTCATCCAACTTTGTTTTTCCTTTTCTCCCTATATTCATTCCACAAGTCTTTCATTATTAGTTTTCTTATCTCGCTTTACCAGTGCATTCTTTTTGAGTTTATTTGAAAATTATCATGTGTGTCTCCTAGTTCTTGCCTTTTCTTTCGTTATTTTTATTGTTTGTGTTAAATTTTAAAATACTTTCTTGAAAAGAAGCTGAGGAGGTTTCACACATAAACAAATTAAAGGAATAAATATAAAACAATGTGAATTTGAAAAAGCTCTTTATATGATTTGTAAGATTGACAATTTGACATGCTAAGCTCCATAATTAATTTTTGAATTAGGATAGCTGAATGTCTAAGCTATAGTTTTATATGTCAGATTTTCTGCAAGGGATAAGTATATGTGGTGATTTGAAGTGATAGAATTGTCAACATACTGATGTGCCTTCTGAGGTATCTTGTTAGCAAATAGAAACACCTAATTTTTTGAGTGCAACATTTCCCAAATTGGTATCTTAAGTTTGACATTACTACATTTGGTAAGTATTTGCCAAATGCCCTTTCTCCCACCTCTCATCTCAACTACCAACATGTTGTGACCACTTCATCTATAATTTTTCTTTCTAAAGCAAGGTGGAAACTGGAAAGTCTACACTCACTTTCTTCTCTTATTTTGTGTGGTTCAAAGAAATGTTGCATCAAAAAGAAAAAAAGGAAGTATATCGTAACAATGTACTGAACATGTCTAATCTAAGTTCCAAAGATAAAAAAGTATTGAATATGTCATTATTAATGTACTTGAAGTTAATTGCCTGAATGAGTTTTTCACAATTGTATCACTGTGTAAAGGTCTTGATATACACTCCTGATGGACGGTGTCTAATGAAGTATCAAGCATATGAAAGTGGCTTGGGTGTTAAGAGTGTTTCTTGGTCTCCTTGTGGTCAATTTCTTGCTATTGGAAGTTATGATCAGATGTTGCGCGTTATAAATCGTCTAACTTGGAAAGCTTTTGCTGAATTTATGCACTTACCCAATGTTCGTGGTTCCTCTTATGCAGTTGTCTTTAAGGTTGTTTCTTTCACTGTCTCTTTCCATCCATATTCTGTTGGTTTTTGGATGATAAAGCCATTGGATGTTCTTTTTACTGTGTTCCTGCATGTCTCAGGAGGAAGATGAGCAGCCTCAGCTTGTTATTGCAGGGTTGTGTTTAAGTGATGATCCTTATGACAACAATTTCGGTAAGTTCCTATTACTCGATACATGTAATCAAGAAATCAATCAACCCACTGAATAAATTAAGATCTAATTAAAATGGCAACAATAACTAAAATTGAGGAACTTTCTAATTTAACCCAGATTTACATGTAAAATTTCCACATAATCAGAAAACCCAATTGCTACTTAATGGATTGTATATAATTCATTGACGCTAATAAATCCAATCTCGATCGTCTGGATTTAGAATTAATTCCTTTTTGTGTGAATTCTTGCTTACAATTAACTAGTAAGATGCATTACCAATTCATATAAAGGAGAAGCAAGATTATGAAACATGCTAAGTGTTGCTATGCATATTGTTGGTGAATTGTGCGTAAAATAGTCATATTCGAGAGAAATGGAGGCGTGCCCAGATGGTTGAATGGGAAAGATAAAACTTTTTTACCTTTATCGTTTGAATCAGAGAGGCAAGAGATTCAAGAGAGAAAAAAACTTTTATAACAATAGACTAAGTTATGCCTAGACATAGCCATTATAGTTAAGGTGAATTAGTGACTTTACATTAATGTATTATACTATCATATAAAACCAAAATTAAAAACAATCACGATGTTAGAACTTAGAAACCAACAACAAAAATACAATGCCACTGATAGTCAAAATATTTTACATGTCTATTCCAATAAGCTAGTAGTCTAGTACTCTTCATTTTATTTTTATGTTCAGTCCTAAGATATACTTATTGTAAATAGTTGTTACTCATATATCTTTTTGAATTTGCTACATAATAAAAATCGAAATAAGACCCTTTTAGATGTTTTGGACAAAGGGAGTATAGCCTTTAAGATTTTGCCTAAGTTTCGCCAGTGAACATAATAACACTTAGTAACACTAAGTATGATTAATTAACCATTAACAAAGATTAACACTTATTGAACAAAATTAAATATTAATCACCTAACTAATTAAACTAAGCATAAATATCAACTCAATATAGAATTCTATAAGTAGGGTGTAAGTTCGGTTTTTGATTTGGTTTTAATACAAAATTAAATCAAACTAAATTTAATTTAGTTTTTCATTTTGAATTCAAATATGAAACCAAATTTTACAAAACCAAACCAAGCCACATTACACTCTGAATGCCATTAAACCATCCTTATCATCATTTGTCTCATAAGATGGATTGCTTCTGTTGTAGTCTCCCTGACATAAATCCAAATTAGTTCTCTGATATGGAGATACATGTCCACATACGTATCTCTATCACTCTTTCCCGTAAATGTTCAAAAATTCGATTCACCAAATAATTCAAAGTTCAACATGTCCAAACTAAGCCATATGTAAAAGTTAGAAAATTTGTAAATAATACTCTAAGTCTCAACTATTGCTCATTGACTCAAAATACCTCTAACTATTATTTAACTCTATATACCCTAAGTATTGGGATAGTTAACCTTGTACACGATGCACATTATTTTCAACCGGTTGTTTTGGGGTATTTTGAGTCAATGGCAATAGTTGAGGGTATACAAGCTTAAGTATCCCAATACTTGGGCGTATTGTATACAGGGTTAAATAATAGTTTGCGGTATTTGAATCCATGAGCAATAGTTGAGAGTATTATTTACAAATTTTCTTAGAAGTTTTGGGGAATTAATTATTAATATAAACTAAGCCTTAGATATTTTCTTTCTTTTTGACAAAATGCTTTGGGCTATAAGCAGTTTAAAAAATGTAAATATAGAGGTAGCAAGTCTCAATTTAAATTGGTTCTCTTGAAAAAAATCTCAAGGAGTTATGATCTTAAATTTGCTGTTGAGAAGTTCTCATGTCAGTCCCTTTGAGACAACTTCTTTGTTATATCCTTTTGCTATTTGGATCTCACCTTTGTACTTTTACTAAGCTCTTGGTTTCCTTCTTTATGGTGTTATCCGAGCAACAAATCATCCAACGCTGACTTAATTTAGGTTTCCTTCCCACATCCAACAAACAAAACCGTTTGCTCTATGCTATTTTCTTCACTTAAGTAGATGTAGGTTTCTTTAATTTAGTGCTAAGTTTATATTCCTTCAGTGAGGCTAATTTCTTATTAGAATAGTTGCGTTTCCTTTATTCATCTCTTCTTTTCAAACTTCCAATCGCAATCTATTTCCTTGATTGTTTGCTATTTTTTTTCCGTGATGGGTTAAGAAAGTTCCTTGAGTCCCACAACTCATAATCTGAAAGAGGAGGCCTTGGACCTCTTAGGTTGAACAATGGAAGAAGAAGAAGTGTAAAATAATGAAAGAAAAACAGAGTATTAAACAAAGATGCAAGAACACACACAAGTATGAGGTATCTTATGATACCTCCCCCTCAAAAATGGTTTCTTATCATTAGCTTAATCAACATTACAACCAATGACTCAACCCTAATACTTGAGAACAACTTCTCAAGCTTGTGAATCCATTCAACAATGGAGTTCACCTATAGACTAATACAAAGAAGAAGACTCTCTTGGTTACTCTAAACCCTAGCCTCTCTTAGTGTATTAGAATCTCTCTCTTACATATTCTAAATGACTCCTAAGGGTCCCTTTTATAACCCCTAAGTCATAAGAATAAAGTTAAGGCCCAATTACAAATGACCCACAAACAAACTAAGCAAAACAGAAAGTCGTGTTGCTGGCAGCGTGTATCCGCTCGACCCATAAGCCACTCTGCTCGACCTGGTCGAGCCATGGTCCAGAAGCTACTGCCTGGTTCTTCACAAGCTGCTCGACTCGAGCCATAAGACTCGACCTGCTCGAGCTTCTCTTCATGGCTGCTGCTGGCAACTTAAGCATGATCAATGATCATGCTACACTCTCTTATGCCAAGATCAAGCCTCTTTGATTCATCCTCATCATCAACCATCGCATGATCGAGGCACTTGTTCTTCGTTGCACCCTCCTCACGGCACACCGAAGACCCACCACATGAGTGAGATTTGGGTCTTGCTCTAACAATCTCCCCCTCAAGCCCAAATCTCACATCATCAACTTGTGACACCACTCTTGGTGCTCCAATCAACACATCAACATATGATTTTGGTCTTGGCTCCCCCTCAAGACCAAACCCATCACCAACCAACTTTGTGCACCACCCATCATTGTGAGCACCATCAACAAAAGTCACTCTCCTTAGTGACTTAGGACTTGCACCCCTCTCCACATGATGCAATCCTCCACTCTTTAGCAACACATGGCCATTGTTGTTGCTCATCACACCCATCAAGTGCACCAAGCACCCCTTTGTCACCTTCAAGACTCCATCACCTTGAGTCTTAATGGTGTACCCAATCTTCTCTAATCTCCTCATTGAGATTATATTACTCACCATCTTGGGAATGTATCTCACACCCCTAAGCATCCTCAAAAGCCCATTGTGCATCCTCAAATGCACCTCTCCAATGGCCTCAATCACAACTTGCTCACCACTAGGCAAGTTTAAGCTCTCATGCTCACAAGCCATCATCCTTGTGAACAAGCTCTTGTCTCTACAAATGTGATATGAGTGTACGGAGTCAAACACCCAATCACCTTCATCACCCTTGGCCAATAGCACATGACCATTCTCATCAACCTTAGTCTTCTTCACAAGACCCTCATCAACCTTAGTCTTCTTCACAAGACCCTCATCAAGGTTTGGGAGCACCTTCTTCTTTACAACCCCTTTCAACAAAGGTGTTGCCTTTTTCACCTTCTCAAGTGGAAGAACTCTCTTCTTCCCTTTGAGTTTCTCACCATCACCAACCACCATAGTTGGCTTCTCCATTTCCTTCAAAAGCTTCAAGCTTTTAAGGTCTTTCTTCAACCTATTGCAAGTGTATTGAATATGGCCTCTCTTGTGGCAATGGTAGCACACCTTATCCCCATAATCAACCCTTGCCTTCTTGACCCCGGTTTTTCCCTTTGATGGATTTTCCTTGATGACCTTCCCATCTCTCATAGATGAAGCATCATCAACCTTTGTATCAACCCCCATGGATGATACTTTCTCAACCAAACTACTACACCTAGTAGTTCCCTCTAGTTTTTCAACCCTCAATAACAAAGACTCAATCATTAGTCTTTGCTCTACCACCATTGTTAATAAGCTTTCCTTCTCTCTTGAAAACTCCATTAACAACCTCTCCATCTCTTGAATACCCACTGTTTTTCTCTCACCCAAAGTTTCAACAAACCCTAATGGCTTCAACAAACCATCCAAACACTTCTCTACTTCTACCATCCTTTTTCTACCTATCTCCAAGCCTTCTCCCACTCAATATCCCAAGGAAATAACACCAAGCTCTGATACCAATTGAAAGAGGAGGCCTTGGACCTCTTAGGTTGAACAATGGAAGAAGAAGAAGTGTAAAATAATGAAAGAAAAACAGAGTATTAAACAAAGATGCAAGAACACACACAAGTATGAGGTATCTTATGATACCTCCCCCTCAAAAATGGTTTCTTATCATTAGCTTAATCAACATTACAACCAATGACTCAACCCTAATACTTGAGAACAACTTCTCAAGCTTGTGAATCCATTCAACAATGGAGTTCACCTATAGACTAATACAAAGAAGAAGACTCTCTTGGTTACTCTAAACCCTAGCCTCTCTTAGTGTATTAGAATCTCTCTCTTACATATTCTAAATGACTCCTAAGGGTCCCTTTTATAACCCCTAAGTCATAAGAATAAAGCTAAGGCCCAATTACAAATGACCCACAAACAAACTAAGCAAAACAGAAAGTCGTGTTGCTGGCAGCGTGTATCCGCTCGACCCATAAGCCATTCTGCTCGACCCAGGTCACTCTGCTCGACCTGGTCGAGCCATGGTCCAGAAGCTACTGCCTGGTTCTTCACAAGCTGCTCGACTCGAGCCATAAGACTCGACCTGCTCGAGCTTCTCTTCATGGCTGCTGCTGGCAACTTAAGCATGATCAATGATCATGCTACACTCTCTTATGCCAAGATCAAGCCTCTTTGATTCATCCTCATCATCAACCATCGCATGATCGAGGCACTTGTTCTTCGTTGCACCCTCCTCACGGCACACCGAAGACCCACCACATGAGTGAGATTTGGGTCTTGCTCTAACATAATCTTATTTTTTTTGAAGCATTGTTAAATATTAAAGCTACGCGACGAGTTTAGAGTATCTGTGTTTCCTCATCTTAAAGCCAGCAACCAATTCAATTACACAATTTTCTTGCTATCCGCCAATAGGAAGTGGAAACTAAAGTAGTCTAGTGAGTATCATTGCCTTCTCTCATAACAAGAGAGCCTTCTCCTTAGGAGCTTTATTGTGTAGAAGCTAAAATGAGGAAGAACAACCAAGAAACAAATAGGCATCAATGGGTTTGAGTAGAAGATGAAGGAATAATAGTTGCAGTGTCATATCTTCTTCAATCTTCTTCGAAATTCACTATTCGATGGCATCTAAACTGATAGGCTTATAGTTGAATCAATACAAAAATTGTCCTTCATCTTGATGCACTTCTTGAAAATGAGATTTTCTATGCATGTTTTTGAGAGTCTGTGTTTGCATTCACATTTATAGGGTTCAACTGGAGTCTATTTTGTACTTAGCAAGAGTTAGTACTTTCATTCAGTTCATGTGTCCTTTTCTTGAAACAGATATTTCAGAAAGACAAGTAGGAGTTAGGTATGAAGTGGCCGAATTACCAATTACTTTGCCTTTCCAGAAGCCTGCCATGGACAAACCCAACCCCAAGCAAGGCATTGGTAAGTTAATTGTTCTTGTTTTGTCCTAGATTACTGAACTAAATATGCATATGCTGAAAAGAGCCTTTAACAAGAATAATATATGTAATGCTTCACTGTGAAACATTTTTTGTTGATTCAGAGTTTTAACATGAATTTTCTTGTTCACTTGCCTTTCCTAATAAGTCCATTATTTCGATGGGGTCAAAGCTTTAATATTCTTTAGTTTCTGATTATAATGGACTAAAGTGATAATGACTAATTGAATCACGTACACTTTTTATTTATGTGATGCCACACATGATGTTTGCTACCAAAGGTACTGGGGTAAAATCTCTTTGTTCGTTTTCCGGCCCTTCCAAACCCGACCCTAAGTGGGAGCCACTTGACGGCATTAGGGTTATGAAATGGACTTGCCTTTTCCGGTAAGTATTTTGAAGTATTGCCCGGTTGCCAGTTGTAGACTTTTTGTTCTTGTTTTTTATTTACTTAAAATAGAAGCCCATAGTCTGCCAACCAGCATCCATGTTTTTAGTATCACAAAAAAAAGTTAAAAACAGTATTGATATCTATCTTGAATCCTCCACCACCAGATTTGTTTTTGTGTCTTATCCAATCAAATTGTAATGTTTGTATTTCCTGTCAATCAAGCGTTCAACATATCTTTTTCATTCAGCAACACCAAGTGCATTGCATGTGAATTGTGAACTGAGTGGCATTGTTTACGTGACTTTTGAATTTTGCCTTTTTGGACATGTCATACTAGAAGTAGACAGATATTGAGAGTAATTTTCTTAGGAAAATGCGGCTGAAGGGCTTTTTATATGAGGCTAAAAATGAAAATATTGAACACTAAATGTAGATTTGTGTATCGCAATGGTGGTTCTTGTGGTGAACAAAGAGGAGGGGGATTGGGGGGGGGGGGAGATAGGTGTTTGTGAGGGATGGGCGTAGCTACTAGCTCTACAACACAAACATTGCACAAAATATGGATAATGTAGTAGTTAGGCAGGAATGTATACTAATATATATATAAGGGCAAATAAAAGTCATACTATTTAAGGGCAAATAAAATACAATGGTATGAGGAACCTGTATTTTCTTTAAGGGCAAATAAAAGTCATACTATACAAATGAAGGTAAGTAAAGGTTAATATGAGGGGGAATGAAGAATACAAAATATAATTTTATGAGGAAGACGAAGGAAAATGAAGATGATCAACCTTATTTTGAGGGAAGAGGAAAAAATTTCCCCATCCCACTAGGGTAAATATTTACCCAAAATGAAGGGACTAATTTTTTTATTTCTTCTTCATCACTTTATAACTACTTCTTACCTTTGGCAACAATAATATTCTCTTAATTTTCTACTCCAATAATCTTGTTTTCTTAGTTTGACTACTTTTATTTCCCCTTTAAATATGTACCCCCAATACAAGCATGACCTAGAAGCTTATTGCATTGGTTTGACTATGCTGCCCTTTGCTTTGCTTGAGCCTGAGGCTTGCTTCATGCATAACAATTTGTTATACTGATTTATGCGTGATCTTATCATAAAATCCTAAACTATTAATAGCTTTAAGAAGTGTATCTAATTATATGCAATCATAAGACCTAAATTGTTACGTGGCTGTATATATGGAGAGTGGCATCTATCACATAGATAAAGATTGAACAAAATATTAGAGACTGTTAATGTTAAAGGACCATTCATTTTCCCACGAATACTCGTTTTCTCAACTGGAAAAAAGAAATAAAATTATATCATAGTGTAGTTGCAATTCTTAGTATCATTCTTGTTTCAGGTCTTATGGCTTGGAGCAGCGATAGCCAGTATATTTATTCACGCGATGATACCATGCCAACTACTCTATGGATATGGGATATGCAGCGCCTTCAACTAGCTGCTATATTGCTTCAAAAGGACTCTATCAAAGCTGCATCTTGGAATCCAACATCTTGTCGCCTTGCTTTTTGCACAGGAAGCTCTCATTTATACATCTGGACCCCCTCTGGTGCGTATTGCGTTAACATTCCCCTGCCACATTTCACTATAGTTGATGTGAAGTGGAATTCAGACGGTACCTGTTTGCTTCTCAAAGATAAAGAATCGTTTTGTTGTGCCGCTGTGCCCACTTTGGAGGAATCTAGTGATTATAGCTCAGATGACTGATTCATTATCTTGATGATTGGTTAATGACTAAAAGATGTTGGAAAAGTAGGATTCTGTAATTACAGTGTCAGTGTTCAGCAGTGACAGTGACTGGAAATGTTTAAAAGCTCTCAAGATTCTCTCAGCTTTAGGGTTGAGTTCAAGGTTTAAATGTAAACTATATTGTGATCATGCAGTGCATGTCCATGTGCATGCAAGATTACTTAACGGCACCATTGTCTTGTACTCTCGGATTCGGTTAAGTGTTAAGGAGCTTAGATGCTCAAGCAAATGCTGGTGGTGTTTTCCATGACGAGTATTTTGTCGGGGTTTCAGTGATAAATTGACATTTCTCGTTTGTGGTGACGAAGATGGCCGTCTGTAAAAATCTTGTTGCTAGTCTAATTACAATTCAGGATGTGATGCATCTTTCGAAATTTGTATAAGAAACAAATGTTGAAGCACTTAGTTTGCTTCTCAACAATGATATTCAATTAATAGGAAACACCTATCTCCTGTTTCAAATTGTGTAAGCTTTGTCTATTATGATGATTTGCTATGTTCCAGAATTTATCTATTATTTTAGCCGGAAAATTTTTATATTGATATCACATTGCACCCCAATGGCTTCTCTCCATTAAAGCCATCCAACTTATATTTCAATGCGTTACATCATCCTCAATCTCCCATATTCCATGGATTACGAATCCTAAACATTTAAACTTGGTTGTCACTACTCACTACCACAATATCTTCACCAATAGTTATTACCACTTGCTCTCCATCGCTAAAATTGCATCATATCAAACATCATATCATACAATACAATAAACATGTTGGAAAATTCCAAGTGTCATCATCTAATGAGGCTTGACAAATGTAATTAATTTAGTGGATAATAAATGTTTACATGACAATATTTACCTCATTTAGGATTTGATTAGTTTTAAATACCCCCACTTTTCCAATTCCTAATACCCAACTACCACATTTACAATTATTCATACAATACAATAAAAATGTTGGAAAATTCCAAAATGAAGCTTGACAAATGTAATTAATTTAGTGGATAATAAATGTTTACATGACAATATTTACCTAATTTAGAATTTGATTATTTTTAAATACCTCCACTTTTCCAATTTCTAATACTTAACTACCACATTTACAATTAATTTAATCAATTAAAATATCCAACTATCACCTTTCTAATGGACCCCACTTAACCCTTAAAATCCGTAAAAAGTCAAATGAGACAAGTAAACTGATTCGGAAGGAGTATATTATTGAGCAAACTATTCACATTTCTTTTCCATCTAAAACCACACTCAAACGCTCTAATTTTACATTTACTTCATTAGTCACGACTACGAGCAAAATATCTCCATCGAATATGTTTAGATAACTAGTCAAGTTATTACCCGTTGATAAACCCGAGAAAATTCGGTCGGGTAAGAAATCCACGGACAAAACTCCATGCAAATGATGCAATACAAAAGCGAATGACAACTGATAACTGACCGACAACTGAATAGAATCCATCCGTTCTCAGGCAACAATGTCGACGGAAAATAGCAACAAAGTGGTTTGTGTGACGGGAGGAAGCGGCTACATTGGCTCTTACTTAGTCTCTCTCCTCCTTTCTCGCGGTTACACCGTTAACGCCACCGTCAAAGACCTCAGTTCCGTCTTCTCTCCTCCATAGTTGATTTCTCCATCTCTTTCTTTTTCATATTTCCTGATTTCATTGCTTTATTTCATTCGTACAGATAATGAGAGCGAAACGAAGCATCTAGAAGCCTTTGAAGGTGCTAAAACTCATCTACGGTTGTTCCAGCTTGATCTTCTCGATTACGATTCCATTCTTGCTGCGGTTTCTGGAACTTCTGGAGTTTTTCACATTGCTTCTCCTTGCATTGTTGATAATGTTCACGATCCTCAGGTTATTTCTTCTTTTTTAGTTATTGTTCATTTTTTTTTGTTAATGTTGTTAATCCAAGTGAATTGAAGATTGCATTTTCATGATTTCTTTTTGATTTATGATAGAAAGAATTGCTTGATCCAGCAATAAAAGGTACGACAAATGTACTGAAGGCTGCGAAAGAAGCAGGTGTAAAGCGTGTGGTTGTGACATCTTCCGTGTCTGCAATTTCACCTAATCCTAATTGGCCTGCTGATGTTGTTAGAGACGAAAATTGTTGGACTGATGTTGAATTCTGCAAACAAAAAGAGGTAACCTACTTTACTTTGTAAGTTTTTGTTCAATTTGAATACTTTGTTGATTTGATGACGTATGAAAAGAAGTTCAATTGAACGTATTAGAGCAAAATTGTACTTGATAGAACTCAATTGAAATTATGAGAACTTGTTGATTAGTGAAAATTTAAGAGTGAAAATGATGACCAAAACTCGCTAGTCGCTACAACTGAATGAAGTTATTGAATTTAATAGATTGAACCAGACTCTTTGTGTCAGGGATTTATAAATTTTGGGTTAAGGGGGAATTCGTGAAATGAATAAATTTTAAAAACTTTGAAATTGAGCTACAACAGAAAGCGTTTGATGCTAGGGCTTCAGATTTGAGTTCCATGAGCAGAATACATTTTGTAATCGACAGTTAAGGTGAATTTTTCCACTTGATTCAGCTGGTCATTCTGTTATAGTTGCAAATTTCTTGATTTTGATGTCTGTAATATTGATTCCACAAAATTTTTTGTGGCTGATTTTTGGTGCTAAAACATGCTCTTGTAGTTGTGGTATCCACTTTCCAAGACCTTGGCCGAGAAAGCAGCTTGGGAATTTGCAAAAGAAAATGGCTTGGACGTGGTTGTGGTAAACCCTGGCACTGTCATGGGGCCAGTTCTCCCTCCTACTCTAAATGCAAGCATGTTAATGTTGCTCCGGCTTCTTCAAGGTAAGGATTTAGCGCATGAATAGTTTTTAAATTAGTGAATGGGTGCAGTTAGGATTAAGTTGACTTGATACATCAGTTGCATATTGTTGAGAATCTTCTACTGACTCCCTTGCTATATCTTGAAGGCTGTGCACTCATTTTTCCCTGGATAAACTCCAAGTAGCCAAGTAATGAGATATACTATACGACCCTAAGTAGCAAGGAAATGGCCCCGACATCCAACTTTGAGTTTGTTATTTCCCTAGCTCAATATTGCATCTGGTCATCTAATTACTCAGCTAAAACAATTGAAAGGGAAGGGCCTTGGACCCAAACTGGTAAGATGAGATGCAGAAGAAAGTAGAAAAACTGATTATGAACAAGACCAAGCACAAAGATTGAAGCTTTGATGAACACACACACAAAGATAAATGCTGTCTTTGACACCTCCCTCTCAGATGTATTTATATTTTATTAATTTGTTCAACATTACATTGATGAAATACCAGTCACAATGCTTCATGAGACACTATCAAGCTTTAAAGCTTCCTCCTTTATGGAGCTCACTCATGCTAATACAAGAGAACTCTCTTGGATTCGCCAACCCCATTTTCCCTATGTATTAGCTACCTATCAATGCTTCTCAATCTGATTTAGTGTCTATGTATAGCCCCCAAACATTTAGAATAACCCTAACCCAAAGCACTAAACGTGCCTAACAAGATTGAGTCAAAACAGAATCAACAAATGGGTCACTGACCTGAACTGAGCAGGTGCAGTCTACCACCAACTGCCTTGTCTTGTTGCTGCTGCTGCCTCGAACGTGTGGTGTTGCCTTGTTCAGGGCACCCCTTGCACCCCTATTGTTCTTCGTTGTTCCATTACCATGGCACAGTGAAGACCCTCATTCATTGCTTTCGTGAAGCCCCAACTTCAATGCACTCAACCCCTTTGTATCCCCATCATTTCTCACAATGAAGTGTGCCTTGACTTAAGCCATTTGGTGATTAACATCACCTCCAACTATATGCGATTTGACACTTGCACTAACAAAGCTGTAAATGCATTTCAAGAGAAACCACCCAAGTATGTTGTAGCTTTAAGTCACACTCACACCTCAAGCATGACAAGTAATATTTATTTGTTTTTGAACCGGTCTTGGTAGGGGTGCTTCTTACCGAATTTTCTTTATTTATTTTGTCCTTGTTTATCTGTTTTTTTGTGATCTAAACCCACTATTTGCCACCATAATTCATCTTTACCTTCCTACTTTATCTTGAAAAGCTTCATTTTGAGAGCTGTCATGAGGCACACTGCTCTTAACGCCTTTTGGAATCCAATCTGTGTCTTTAATAGGGGCTATAAAGGTGGTGGGTTGGTTCAATGGAATAAGGGTAGGGTCATGTTTATTGAGCTATTAGCGTGATGGGTCGTTATTAAGTTTTATTAAATATAAAGGTCAATAATGGATCATAAAGGGTCAATAACAGGTAATAAGCAGCTCGATAATGGGCCACAAACAAAGGGTCTTTCACTGTCAAACTTCATTTTGAGTATACCCTCTTTGCAGTCTTCCATTTTCCCTAAACCTGGATACTGTTTTGCAGCCCATCTTATGCGCAATTGCTTTGGCCTTCGCTGCCGACAGATCATAAGATCAGCAACTTTTTGGTGTCCCACTGACATGATTTTAGTATGTTAGTATTTGTTTTGTAGCGAATTGGAGTAAAATTATGAAATCATTTTACAACTAAATTGTTTCTGTTTTTTAAAATTTACAGAGTAATTGATTCATTCAGTATTCTATTGGTGCTGGCCGCTGGGTTTAGATTTTGGTCAAATGTTTGATTTCCAATAGATTGATTTTGTGTTTGACCCTCTTACGACCCTCTTTAAAAAGTTTGACACATGACCCTCCTGGTGACCCATAAAACTGCCCCGCATCTGTCCCGCACTCCCGTCCCACATTGCCCTGCCCCCTCTGCTCCAACCCACCAATTTACCAGGTCTATTAAAGGATAAAGTTTTTCCTCCCATTCTACGACGACTCGACTCTACTTTGGTAAGAATAGGTGATTCATCTGCTATTTTCTTCCAGATATCAAAATCTGTCTATATGCTATTTGATCATGTACCAAAACTGACAAAGAATAACATTGAAATTTTGTTAGTTCCTCTCTGCATATATAATCTTCTCCGATAAATTCAAGAATTAATCAGAAGCAAAGATTCATATTTATAATTCAATGCAATCACATCTTCTTCATGTACACTGGGATATGCCCTATTGATAGTTTTTTCCAAATTGCAGGCAGCACTGAAACTTATGAAAATTTCTTTATGGGATCTGTCCATGTGAAGGATGTAGCCCTGGCACACATTTTAGTATATGAAAACAAGTCTGCTACTGGAAGACACTTGTGCCTGGAGGCCATATCACATTATGGTGACTTTGCCGCCAAAGTTTCAGAATTGTTGCCAGAGTATAACTTACCAAGGTAATTTCAATATTCAGGATCTTAGTTATTTACTCTATCATTTCAAAGTGGTCCGAGTCTGACTAACTGTTGGTCTGTGTAAAGATAGCAAACTAGTTCTAGTGAAATCAGTAAACAATGTATCATGAATAAGTAGTCACATATGGAAAATCCGGTCTTGTCTCAGTTGGAACAAGTACCGTCTTTCCCAAGAAAGGTCTTGGGATTAAATCTCACCTAACCCTTCCCTTCTATCAGCCTTCCTTGCAATCTAAAACAAAAAAAGAAAAAAAAGTAGTTACATAAGAGTAGTTTAGTCATGTTGGGTGAAGTCACCCTTCATGATATAGTAATCGTAAAAAACAAAAAAGATTTCCCAACATGCCACTACTTGTAAGTTGTGAAGAAACGATAGAATAATTCAGCTTATGTAAAGGACGATGATTCTAGTATTCTGCAATGATTTTCATTTCAAAGAAAAGCTCCTTTGTCCCCAAGAGTTTTCATCATTGATCATTCGCCCGAATTACGTGAGAGGTTTTGGGATTAAATGGAGATAAGAGACAAGGTTATTTAATTGCATCCATTTATGTGAGATACTATGTGAGCCATGCTTATTTCTCCTGAGATCTAGTACAATTGTCCTAAATCAAGGGTCATCAGGTCTTATTTCTTGAAAAATCGTTGCAGAATCTCTTAATTAAGTTGTCTTTCTGTATGCTTATGCTATGCTCTTCTTAAGTTTGAGGTATTGGCACTGGCACAATATGATAACAAGTTTGGTATCCTGGTTTCGTAATATAAGTTTCCGTTGTAAACCTATGTGTTTCACACAATTATCTTGAGGTTTTACCTGTTAGTTCAGCCTCTAAGAGCGTCTTTGGATGTAAATCGAAATGATAGTCTGAAAGGACGGGAAGGGTAGCTGGGTAGGAGTGAGTTTGAATTGTCCTTCTAAATCATTTCCTGTATAGTGTATTGTAAGGATTTGTAAAACTAAAAGGGGAAGGAATATCAATCTTTCCAATTTCTTTCCCTCCTATTTGTTATACTTTTATATCGAAAGTCCAAACAATAGGAAATGGATCCATCTCTTTCCTTTTCCTTTTCCTCTTCCTTTTCTATTTCCTTCAGATTCCTCTTTTTTTAGCAAGACTTGTACAGTTCCATTTGTGTGTCAAACTAAATTTGGCCTTTTACACTCGTTCAATCTGTACAGGTTGCCAAGAGAAACTCAGCCAGGGCTGTTGCGGGCCAAGAATGCAGCAAAGAAGTTGATGGATTTAGGCCTACAATTCATTCCAATGGAGCAAATAATTAAGGACTCAGTTGAGAGCTTAAAGAGCAAAGGATTCTTATCTTGAGTACTATTACTAGAGAACTTATTTTAGCCATAAGATAAGAAGCTAAAGCTAATGTAAACCTTTATCGATACCGTGGTTACTAGTTAAGTGAGGTATTATCTGATGTAAGTTCTAAATTATAGCGACCTCAACTTGAACCCAAACCTGTACTTCAACACTCCTAAGCTATGAGAGTTTAACTCAAAGCATTATATGAGTGCTTTAATAATACAGCTTCATCAAATAATTTTCCTGTCAAAGTAATTCCTTATGCTCTACTTTTGCATATTTGCTAATGGCTAAAATGAATGGTGTAAAATATTCTAAATGTTTTCTTTTGTGCTGTGGTGCAAACAGAGAGTTAATAAGATATACCATGCACTCAAGTGTACTAGTAATGTATACAGTGCCCATGTAGTCATGTTGGCTCAAGAACAATGCATGTCCTAGTGCAAAGATCGGTTTTAATAGCGGTCACATAATGACTTTCGTGTTCAATGTGGATGGTTTCTTGGTTTGTCTCCTCTTATCACAATAAGCTTAAAAACCTTCATAATACGGTCATGATATAGTGATTTAGGCAAAATCTTGCACAATGTCATGTCACATCGTTGCGTTGCGCTCCATATGAATTTTACATACCATGCTACCAAAGTGTTCTATACGACTATACGTATTATATGCATTGCTATTTGCTCATCATCTTTCATTCACATATATTTCCAGTTATAACTACAGTCTACTTGTAGATTACTATACATATACAGTATTATGGAGCACTAGTCTAGTGTGCTACATAAATGGCAGTAAAACAGAGTACCACATTTTGTTATCTTCCATTTTTGTTATTTGCCAGTCACGATTCCTCCACTCACTCAGTAAATACATTGACAAATGAAGATTTATGCTATACATAACCTAGAAAATGTGTTTATGAGTTATTTCTAGCTCTACACATTCACCAACTAAAGAATTCCTCTAGATAATTGAATGGTGGTCCAAAAACTTCAGAAAATTTCACACTACTACCGCCTCTGCATCCTCAGAATTCGATATAAATACCATTCCCTCGAAACCCTCTCATCAACCATCTTGTTTGAGCACAATGGTTTCAATTCTCCGACTATGTTTCTCTCTCGTTGCTTACCTTACGATCATTCAATTCTGCGTAGGAAGTTCTAATTCACCCAAAAAAGTATCACTGGATTTGTACTACGAGAGCTTGTGCCCCGGAAGTTCCAAATTCATAGCCAATGATCTGCCCACCATCTACAGGAGTGGGCTGATTGAAGTCGTTGATCTACGCTTCTTCCCTTGGGGGAATGCTATACTCAATTCTGATGGCTCCTTTACTTGTCAGGTTTGTTATATATAAACATTTTCGCTCGTAATCGATGTACTTTTGATCTATTGTATGTATTTTCTGATTTCAGCATGGTCCTACTGAATGCTTACTGAACACTGTTGAAGCTTGCGCCATTGATATATACACTATGGTAAGCTCTCTCGATAGTCGATTCTTACCTTTGTTCTCGGTGTGTATGGCTTGAATTGTCGAAGTACATAGTAGTACGCGGTGTTTGCTGTTTTGAATCGTTTTGTTTCAATATTTGAGGTTGTGAGTTAATGAATTCTTTGACAGGATGACCGTGTCATGTTTATTCAATGTATTGAGAATTTGGTTTATGAGGGTAACTCTACCAATTGGAAAACTTGCTTCAAGCTGCTCGATTTGGATCCAGGACTTATCACTGATTGTTACGAGACTCTATATGGAAATAGGGTAAGCCTTGATGGAAATAGGGTAAGCCTTGTTTGTTAAACTATGTTCTTGCGTACATCCGATCCCATCCACCTATGGATAGTCAATTTAGCGGAATTGAAGCAATGTAATGTTGTTGTCGTTTTTTCATAATCGTATATGATGCTTTTCAATTTAGGTCGTTTCATTTATTTTTGGGCTCCAGTGCAAAAGATAAAATAGACTCTTGAAAACTAAAAACATAATATTATTATAATACCTTTTGTTTTGTATTGTTGATATTTTAACTTTTTTTATAAAAGAAAACTCCAATTACTCATATTGTATAACAAAGAATGAAATTATATCTAAATTTTATTCTAGTTAATATCAACCTTGTATATGAAAATACATTTTTTGGTACCTAAAAAAATTTAGATCCTTGAATGATAGACCGTTTTGCCCTTGCTAATTGACGGCCATGCTTTCCATGCAGCTTGAGGTGATGTATGCAAAACTAACCAATGCACTCATACCTCCTCATCAATATGTGCCTTGGGTCGTGGTGGATGGAAAACCCCTACAAACCGTAAGCAAGCTTTCTTTTTATTATCGATCTTCCTTATTTATTAAAATTTACACTTTACTTAAAAAGCTTTCACATAAAAGGATGAAGTGTAACTATCAATAAATACAGGAGGTGGTATTATTGATAACTAGATAGATTCTCATGCCAAGCACGATTTATGAATTATTTAAATAAAAAGTTACTAATTTTATATCGGTAATTAAGTTATTATATGACTCTTCAATCATATTGATAAACGCTAATACTTCATGTTACAACGTTGTAGGATTATGAAAATTTCGTAAGTTATATATGCGAAGCTTACAAAGGACCGCAACCAAGTGCTTGTAAGAAAGCATCTCTTGCAAGTGTCCCAAGAAAGATGACTATGGATGGTGTTGTTTCGCGTAGGCTTCAAAACAAGTGAAAGTTTGCTCCTTGTTAACATTATTATATGCGAATTGGATTGGATGACATAAAACTTCCTATTTTGAGAGAGATATCCCATTTGTTCTTGTGTTAAGAAGCCATAAATGGCAAATATCTAAATTGTTTTAAATAAAATTCTATAAAATTCACTATTTGATATCTTATGTCTCCTTTTTTTTTCCAATTAAGTATTATACACGGAAAAAAGTTTGTTAAATCTCATTGAAAAGGCTTGGCTAGGTGAGATTAGATCCCATGATCTCTTCTGAAAAAGACAGTAATAGACTGAAGGTATTTGATTTCCTTGTTATTGGATGGAGCTAGTATGTAATTTATGATTGGTTTTACAAATACGTGGATTAGGAATTAGGTTTGGTTCGAAAAAAGGTCAAGTCTGATAAGATTTGATTATAAGTTTGCTTTTTTATTACTTAACCCGAGTTATATATACTATGATAAATTGAAGACTAATATTAATTGGCAGTTAGTATTATGTAATATTTATTTGGACTCGAAAATAGGTCTAATTTATGGCGATTGTGTTAATAATCAGATTCACCAAATAAATATGTATGGTAGTACACATTTTCATAAATAAGAATGAACAAAAATTGATTTAGGTGATACTTCAAAAAAAAAAAAGATTTAGGTGATTATAACAAACAAGTTCATCAATACTCGAAGCTACTAGTTTCGAACTTACCCAATATGCCATTTTTTATTTTTGTAATTCAAGCAGAAAATAAGAAAGAAAATAAAAATACTTATTAATAATGTATAGATTACTTATTCTATCCCTCTGATAAATTTTGGTTTTTAATTTTGATGGGTAGTTAGTGAAAAAATGAGATAAAAACAAATAAAGAAAAGAAATGTGCGGATGAAATGAAGAGATGGCTTGAGTTTGACGATAAGATTGAAATTGTGCATCGATATCCATAAATGGATATTTAATATGATTAGTAAAACAAGTACTCTTTACCAATGCACTAATTCAACCTTCAGTAATTTTAATTGTGCATGATTAAAAATTATGAAAATTACTCTCTCCAATTCACCACTAAAGTCCCGTTTGTTTTAGCACTCTATTCAATGCACATATTCAATCGTTAATATCTCTAATTATGCATAATTATGGTAAGTTGATAAAAATAATCCTTGCATTGAGACGAATCAAACAAGATCCCACTTAACTATGTTTTAACTTATAAATTAATAATAAAATGCAAATTAAAAGTAAGATATGAATAGTGTCAAAAAACAAATGGGAACTTACTATTTTGTCCAAGATCAATTAGGTGCTTCAAATTACTTTAAATCTTCTCATGAATGTTACTCCCTTTGTTCTTATGAAATTAACTTTTATCATTTAAATATTATTTTGCAGTTGAAAAATCAGATTAAATACAAATTACATGTAGTGGCAATATTTGGATCAAAATTTGAGGGTGGCAAAAATTTAGATTTTAGGCTCTAAAAATAAAAATAACAAATGTTTGAACTTGTAATATGATCTTAGTTATAAAAATATTAATTGGAGAGAGATAAAATAAAGGGGTAAATAGGGGGAGTGAGTATTAGTTGTTAGTTGAATATATATTTATTGAGATGAAACGATTAGTATTTTGGAGAGAATAATTTAATAAGTTAATGCTGATTATTGAGTTACGGAGTATTTAGTGGTGCGACCATATCTCAAAACAAAAATGATGCAAAGTCATTGTGACAACCTAAGATAGAAAATGTGGCAAAATGGAAGGGATGAAAGAGTATTATTAAAGATTAAACAAAAGTTGAGACTCCCTCCGAACCAATTTAGTTGTCCCATTTACTTTTCACACTAATCATCAATCCCGTTTAATTTGTATTTTATTCTTGATCTATAAGTTAAAATATAATCATATGAGATCTTTTTTAATTCGTCTCAATACAAGAATTATTCTTATCAACTTTTAATAATTTATTATGTAAGCATAATTAGAGATGTGAAGAATGAAAATGTTACCTCGACAAGTGTGCCCAAGCAAATGAGACAACTAAATTGATTCGGAGGGAGTATTATCATAGAAAAGTAGTAAATATAGGAGTATTAGTTAGTTTTACATACTAGTACTAGTAGTTTTGAGTGAGCAATGCACCAAAATGACAACTTCACATATTACAAGCCCAAATTCATGATATATCCGAAGTTAGCCCATTTGTTGGACCAGATTCATCCTGATGATCTCCAAATTTGCTGCCTACGAAAGGGTTAGAGGTCACATCATCCTCTTTCATCCACATTTAGTATTCTTAATTTGTGTCCCTCCGATCATCACAATTGGAAACCATACATACGTCTGACGTCATGCGCCTCTTACTAGTTACACTAAAAGAGTCCAACACGTCTTGCCCTCTCGTCCATTTCTTACGACAAAAATCGTTTTCATAGTCGGTGTATTCTGTTTATAAAAAATTATGGTCAGGGTTTGAAGGAAAGGGCGACGGCAACTCATGCCTACAAAGGAGCGCACGGCCAAAGAGTCATTCGACTCGCGAAAAAATAAGAGAAGTTTCTGCACGGCTAGGGCCAAGTGAGATCGAAGCTAACTCTACAAGTCTGCATCTTATCGCCCAAGCGTGACCCTTAAACTGTTAAACATAAAATAAAGATAATAAAATGCGCATAAATAAAATAAAATGAAGTAAAAATCTCAATTTAAAAAATAAAAACAATGATAATAATAATAGAACAAGTAAAAGCCAGAGAACAAGAACACCGAGAGGAAAGTGAGGAGGAAATTGGTAGTCTAAAGCATGGATAAGGCGCCTCCAAGGCTCCAACTACCCCTATTTCGATTCAGTCATTCAGGTCCCCCGAGAGGTTTAACTCATGATTTTTATTTGCTCATTCCAAGTTCTCTTAGGTTTTCTTCGACTCCTCTTACCCTCTACTATGATGATATCCTCCTCATTGGGGCGTCGATAATCTTTCTCTGCACATGTCCAAACTTTTACGTACGACTACCAGTCACGTAAAATCTTACTTTATTTGAGGATTTATAGATAATAACGGTTATTTAAAAAGGTACGTAGTATGTTAACTTTATTTGTCCGTATAGGACGGCTTTTTGAGATCTAATTTTATCTTTTTCTAATTTTGTTTTATTTTAATATCATGTATTTTGTCTTTTTATGATTATTTGCAAATAATAATTATGGTTTAGAGTTTTCTATACATGATTATAGTTCCATAGTACTTGTAATTGATAATGACGCTTTTTCCATATACTTCTAACATGTAACAAGTCAGTTATAAGTATTTCGAAACGCAGGTATTATATATACTTTATTCACGCTATTTTAATGTATATCAATCTAATAATAATAGATATTTTTTAATAATCGTATTTAATTGTATTTATCAAGTAAAAATACTTACGATTATTATACCTTTGAATTGATGCATATTAAACAACAAAAATTATTGATTACGATTAAGATAATTGCGTGTTCTTACTGATTTCTGCTCTTTAAGTCAGCTTACTTGATGTTACCTTACCCAACATATTACAATCATCACTTAATCAATTACTAGTGCAATTTACTCTATTGTCCCAAAGCAAATTCAAAAATTTCAAATCAATAATGTGATTTGCAAATCACCACATAAAAACATAAAAAGAATAATATTAAAATAAATAAAATCAAAAATAATAAATTAAAATAACAAAACTTTCACCCTATCACATCCTACCACATAGGATGATTTATTAACATCACAAATAACCGTTATTTCCTATGACCTTCTCAAAGAAATTATCATAGTTGTACTTTTTATTACACAAATGAAGAAATGATGACGCCAATTTAATGATAATAAGGGAAAGTTAACGGTATAGATAAAAATAAAAGAATATGGTGTAATAATTGTAAAAAAGAAAATTATAGCAAATTAAAAAAACCGACTAAAGTATGACAATCTTTTTAGAATAGAAGGAGTACTCTATAAGAATAAAAATCAAAAATTAAATGCGAGTATTTAAAAAAGTATAATCGCTAAATATCTTAAAATTTTCCCAATCAATACACAAAAGATTCCATAGAGTGAGAAGATAAACAAAAACAAATGGTAAGCCAATCTTTTCCAGGATTCTTGTCATATTCCAACTCCTTACTTCACTCTTATGGTTGCTATAAATACAATTAGTCTCCTGAGAGACTGTCTATCTGAAAGACGTCTTTCAAGCCCAATCCATTAAAGCTTAATATCTATTTTTACTCAACATTTTCCTTTATAAACCAGTTCAATTAGAGATGGTCTCTCATAAAAATCGTCTCTCACAAAAATTTGTGAAATACCAATATCTAACCAAAAGCCATTTGAAAATGACCCCAACTAAAAATAATCAATTTCATAAATAATCCGATTAGAAAATCCAATCCAATTATACCAATTGGACATATCAATTTGATTGATTTAATTGTTTATAATGATATTTTTACTTCCCCCATCTTTTTTAATTAACTACATTTTCACTCTTATTTGTAATGGAATTGCTACATTGCTTTTTATAAATGATTTTATATTCTTTTTATTAATGTCATCCATATATTTATCTTTTATGTTAGACATTTAAACTTTTGCGAAATTTCACGTAGTAACCTTGAATTTTTGGCTTTTTCACAAATATTTTTTATAATCTACGTGGTAACCTTGAACTTTCAACTTTTTCATGTGATAGACAAAATGTAAAGTAAAATAATTTTAATTTAACAAAAAATCTTTCCTTTTGCTAACACGTGATAAGATTGGAAGGTCAAAATCATCATGTGAATTAATAAAATATTTGTCTACTACGTGAAAAAGCATAGGATTACCACATAAATCTCACTAAACTTTTTATTCGTTTCATATATACTACATTTTTTTTTATCTATTTAGATCATATTTTCATTCGCATACTAACACAGCCAACCAAAATTAATATTTTGTCTTAAAAATTACAGATTTATTTAGTGGTTGACAATTTTCTTTCATAATTTTTACATAAGTTTGATTCTCACTATCAAAAAAATGGTAATTTAGAATATGGAAAAATTAAATAATACAACTTTTTGTTAATTTCTCTACAATAATAGAAACTTTTGATTAACCATGAATAATACCAACTTTGGGGTGTTTTTTCCTAGAATAATACCAACTTTAATTTATTAACTAATTTATTAATTTCTTTGGTCATATAATCACCTATAGTTTGATTTTTAACATGTCAGGTATATTCTAGGAAAACACCCCATTAATTGGTATTATTGTAGGAAAATAAACAAAAAATTGTATTATTCCTGATAATTTTTCCTTATAATATTTACATGACTTTGTTCACACTCTAACTTTTGCTTTAAATATGAATAACATACCATCACTACCAAGTAAGTAAAACTCCATCATAATTTGTAAACCCAAAACACTACTAGTATAATTTTCTCATTCATATTAATTCATCAAAAATGGCATCAATTAGTGGTCGGATTTTGGGTGTCATGATTTCATGCTTAATTATGAATCAAGTGTGCGAAGGAATTGAAGCACCAAAAGTGAAGCTAGATTTGTATTATGAAAGCTTGTGTCCATTTTGTGCCAACTTCATCATTAATCCAAATGGTGGACTTCCTGTCTTGTTTCAAACTGGCTTGATTCATATTGTTGATCTTCGCCTTTTCCCATGGGGAAATGCTTGGTTTACTTCCAATAACTCCTTTGTTTGTCAGGTATTTTTAGACCGTCTTTTTAAGAGACGTCTCTCAGGTTCAGTTCATTAGAGTTTAATGCCTACTTTTACTCTATATTTTCATTTATGGTCCGATCCATTCAGCGCTGGCTTTTTAAAGAGACCGTCTCTCACAAGAATTTGTGTTTTTGATTTTAATATATGTTAAAGTAAATAAACTCAACCAAAAGCTTAAATTAATTTTAGGTTAGAAGTGTGAATGTGTGATGCAACATAGACCCTTAGACGCTCTTTGAGGTGTGATTGAGATTCGAATTCGAGACCTCTTGTCAACGAATCAACTGAACAAAAGCTTAAATTGATGATTAACGCACAAAGTATATTATATACTCACACATCAATTTTTTTGGAAATTACCTAAAGTATTCTAACCTTTTATTTATTTTTCTTACAATTATTGCAACTTTTGATTAATCATGAATAATAATCTCGATTTAAGATCGCTTATCCAATAACATTTTTGCCCAAATAGTGAACGATTTTTGCAGTTATTGTTAAGTAAATAAATATATTAAAATTAAATGTTAAAATCAAAAACTAAAATTAGTTAATTTTTTTTTTTAATTTTTTTCAATTTTTTATAATTTAATGTTATATGTACTTTTTATTTATGTAAAATGACTTGTTGTATAGATAAGAGATTACTTTGGTACATTCTTAATAAACACTTTTCTATAGTTGGGATTATTCATATTTAATCAAAAGTTGAGATTATTATAGGAAAATCAATTAAAATCTGAATCATTCTATGTATATTTATAATTATTTTGGTTTTTAAATGGTGATTTTCAGCATGGTCCTGATGAATGTTTGTTTAACACAATTGAAGCTTGTGCTATTGAAGCTTGGCCTACTCTGGTATTACTCTTTTCATTAATTCTATCCTTTTCTTTATTTACACAACATATAATTAATTAGTATAGATTAGGTAATTAGTATAGATTTGTTTAGATTAGCATGTAAAAAGCTCGATCATAATCATGAATCATGATAGTTGATTAATGATTTAATATTTCTTTTCGTCCTTTTTTATTTGGTGTAGATCATTGATTAATGTTTTTTTTTAAAAAAAAAATTAAACTTAATAATCCGACCTATTGCCTATCTATTTTGAATAATCCCAACTATTAATTATTTCTAAATAATCCAACCTTTGTATATTTTTTGTTGACAACACTTGTGCCACATTTTAACCGACTATTGTAGGTACCTACTAGCCGTTACACTCATTTCTTCTTCCACCTTATGGTTCTTTGTTGGTTTACCCCAGCTCCTCTTTGGTGGTATGTAGCTATAGCAGTCGGTTAAAATGGAAAGGGTGCTGAGAGCAAAAATATTTCAATGATCGGATTATTTAAAAATAATCAATAATAGAGATTATTCACAACAAATTAACAATAGATCGGATCATTAAGAATAATTTTTAAATTAAACATTAAAAAGTATGTCTATAATTGAAATATTTTTGATGGGCAGGACGGTCATTTTCCTTTTATTACTTGCGTTGAGAGCCTTCTTTACGAGGGAAAGTACTCAGAATGGGAGACTTGCTTCGACCGCTTGGGCTTGGACCCTACACCCGTTACTACTTGCTACAAGGGTGAAACCGGTAAAAAGGTAAACTGCAAATTTCATAAGAATCTATATTCTTTTTAAATGTTAAATTTTATGAATTTTAATGTTAAATTTTGATTTTAATTTCTTATCAATCGATATGAAAATACATATTTATGTAACAATTTGTTAGTTTCGTCTCAAGTTATTGTTGGGATGAGTTATCCCACATCGACAAACGAAAAATGGTGTACATATTTTATAAGCTATTGGAGACCTTCTTCCCATTGCCAATCCATATGGTTTTGGGATGTTATATATCTTCTTGGCTTATGAAGTGTGTGCACCTCGTGTCTCCCCGTCAATGTGTTGGCATTGACAACAAGTCCAATCTAATTTAACAGTTATGCTTTCCAAATATCAAGTTTTTTTTTATATTTTATAAAAACTTACAATTAAATTATTTAATTTTTAAGTTTATATTGGAATCTTATAAAAAGTAAATAAGAAAAAAACTGTGGGAATAACATTTAGTTAGTCATTAAGATATTTAATAATATTACTCCACTTGTTATTGTTTTGATAGCAACTATACATATATAAAGATGTATTTTTAAAATTTTAAATTTCTAATTTAGACATTTTTTATACTTTGGCTCATCCTCTTAATTTTTGTTGTTAAACGTATATTTAGTTTCTACAAAATTTTACTTTAATCCAAACTAGTTGTAGAATGTTTTCCCTTGCATGAAAAGATTCGATCAGGGCCGTTTCTGAGGGTAATAATTTTGAGATGCAACCGCTTAGGGCCCAGCTCATGTAGGGGCCCAAATTGTGTTAATCCTTATGATTAAATTAGTATCTGCATAAGTAGCATCTAGCATGAATCGAACTTGCAGCATTAAGTTTCTTAGTTACGCGCATGATTAAGTGCCCTTTTCATATTTTTCGCCTAAGGCCCAAAAATTTTCAAGAACGACACTGGACTCGATGAGAATATTAATATAAATTTGAGTGTTGAAAATAATATAGAAGAATAGCTTTTAGGATTAACATTCGAATAATTATGATAGAGTATATAGCATATTCTGTGGCCTCAACTATATCATCAACTTAAGTTAATGTTTGAATTGGTTTTTTGACATGGTATTAAAAGCCAACGTGACAAAAGGTCATGGGTTCAAATAACTCAACTATCAATTTAAATTCTTGGTTCAAGCTTTAGAATAAATAATACACTCCAACAATTATCAACAAATTAAACAAGGTACAAAAACAAGTATCACATAATGTTTGGATGGTTTATCTCACATCGACAAATGAAAGATGGTGTGCACACTTTATAAGTTATTTGAGCCCTTCTTTACATTGTCATATAGTTTTGGGATGATGGTATATATATTCTTGGCTTATATAGTATGCACCTCATATTTTTCCTGATAATTACTGACATTCACAATAAGTGCAGCTAAATCTAAAATATGCATCTTTAACTGCTGCACTTGACCCACCTCATGAATACGTGCCTTGGGTGGTTGTGGACGGAGAACCCCTTCTTGAGGTAAGAAATATATCATTTTTAATTCATTATTTAATATCATTGTTCTTATTACTATACTTCTTCTGTCTCTTAGAGATCGCAAAATTAACTGGAAAAAATATACTAAATTTTTTTATTAATGTGAAAATCTCTAAAAAAAATAGATTAGGCATGAGCAAGATTTATCTTCTTTGGTGTGATTAGTGGACTAATCCTATCTAATTTTTTGTTATTCAAGGATTATGGGAACTTTATAAGTTACATATGCAAAGCTTACAAAGGATCACCACCTAGTGCTTGCACCAAAGAGAACTTCAAAAGTCTTTTGAGAAAGAAGATTAATCATGTATATCCTGTTTGCCATGCTGAACAAACTTTGAAGGTGTCATCCTGGATGAAACTTCGGTCAATTATAAATTCATGGGTGGATAAGTTTATGATGATATAAAACTTATGAACTATTTAGAGATTCTAGTTGTAAGTTACAAAAATGACGCTTAAATATCAAGACTTTCTATTTTAAGATCTTGTGTAATTACATATTTTACCTCTGCCTAAAATCACCTCTAGAGATTATTTATTTTTTACTATGTCAAGAAGCTATAAATGGCAAATGCATACTAGGTATCGATTTTATGGCTTGCTCCTATTAGTACTAGTGTTTGCCTAAGGAATGTAAATATTCTATACTTCAATTTAATTTTATGCATGAGTTAAAGTATGTAAGTCACTTTGTAAGTGGATCCAAGGTATGATGCTAATTTCTCTAATAATACTCCCTCCGGCCTTTTTTGTTTGTCCTACTTACTATAACGGGTAGTTTCAAAAGTTTGTCCCATTTCTATTTTAGGAAACTTTTGATTCCCTTATTCTTACCTCTCTCTTCATATTACCGTTTTTTTTTAAGAATCTTACAAACCCTCATTATTAACCTTCTTGTTTTACGCGTTTTTCTCTCTCTTCACTCTCTCTCTTCTGAAACGCCATTTTCGTTTCCTTTACCAAGCTTTGCCCCCTGATATTCCTTGATTTCGTTTTCTTAAATTGATCTAAAATATAGATCGTTTTATTCTCTACAATTTGAGGTAAGTTTTGTAAATTTTGGTGGTGGTCTCCAAAATCGTCCCCTGTTCTTTGTATTCTTTGACGGTTTTCTGGGTTTCTTTGTACTCTTTGACGGTTTTCTGGGTTTCAAATGGGTAAATCATCTTCATCTTCATCCTCAATTCCTAGTTATTTATATAAAGGTCTTTGTTTAAATGGTGAGTCATGTTCATGTTCAATCCATTGCCTCTCCCATTCATATTCAAATGAGATACTGAGATGGTCCAAAAAAGAGCTTGAGGCTTATCAAAAGGTACTTGAAGACGATGCATGTTCGAAATTGCGTGGTGAGCCAACTGTAAAAATAAAATTTGTCTTTGATTCTCCTACTAAATCCCCTCCTAAAACGCCTCCTGTTGAAGTTGATGAACATAAGGAGGTCCCTGACACTCCTGAAGAAGTACTCAGTGCTAGGGCAAAACAAAACCCTAAAAAACGCCGTCGTTGATTGTAAGAAATCTTTGTTTAATTAAATTTATGTTTATTTTCGTTTTTTTTAGATGAGACAAAAAGATGATTTGGGTTTTTAGGTTGTAAATGATCAATTTGGGTGACTTCTGGAATTTGGCTTGTTGCTGTGATATATTTGGGATTTTTTTTGGTTGATGAACTTGTTTGTTTATGATGATGATCCGTGAAATCCATGCGTTTTTTTGCTGTTCTGATTTAGGGTTATTTTTGATTATGTACTGCTGTATGGTTTTCGTTTTTTTGCTGTTCTGATTTAGGGTTTTTTTTTTTTGGTTCATGTTCTGATTTAGGGTTTTTTTTTTGTTCATGTACTGCTTTTAAGGTTCTGTTTTGTTTTAAGCTTCTGTTTGTTTTAAGCTTCTGATTTAGGGTTATTTTTGATCATGTACTGCTGTATGGTTTTCGTTTTTTTGCTGTTCTGATTTAGGGTTTTTTTTTTTTGTTCATGTTCTGATTTAGGGTTTTTTTTTTTTGTTCATGTACTGCTTTTAAGGTTCTGTTTTGTTTTAAGCTTCTGTTTGTTTTAAGCTTCTGATTTAGGGTTCTGTTTTGTTCATGTTTTGATTTTCGTGAATAATGAAACCCCGATGATGATTTTAAAATGTCTGAAAAGTTTGATTTTAAGATTTTAAGTGAGTAGCTTTTGTTTTAAACATTTGAAGTCAATGTGTTTTATGCATGTTTAATGGATTTCATTTTCAATGATGAACAAACACATTCTGAGAGGTCTTACAACCTCTATGATGAAACAGGGGCATTTTCATAACTAGATTTAAAAAAAAAATGATTCATTACAACTATTGTAAATAAACCTTTGATTACATTTGTTTTTTTCAAAATGTTGCTCCTTACATTCTTAAATCAAAGCTTTAGTGATGATTTTACATAAAAAAAACTGAGGGGTTGAATTCCATTATCAAAACATAACAAATAATCAACCTTGAGTCTCTTCTAGCACTTGATCATAAGCTTCTTGCATAATGTTTGATGATTGAGCCACATCTTCATTCTCATTTTGTGTTTGGGAAGCTTGAGGATTCATTGAAGGATTCACAAACGCAACCGATTCTCTAACTAGTTGCGTTGGAATCCTTACTTGAATTCTTAATCGGCCATTATCTTCTTCAACTTTTTTCCCCAAATGTGGTTGAACATAATCGTTACTTCCCTTCACTTTAAGGATTTCATTCAAGTGATGTTGCAATGAAATCCAAACATTTGTCAATGTCTTTGGATGAAGTTCTTCATAAGCATCTTCCACCGCACTTATCAACTCATTCATATTCTTAGGCATTTTTTTATGCATTAACGATTGAATGCTTCTAAAAAACCCCAAGTCCAATATATTACAATCCGGACTATTGGGTGGTTCCTTTGATTGCAAAGCCCTATGCCATAATCTTCTTATTGTTCTATGATGGTAACCGTACTTTTGACCGATTCGTTGGAATGTTCCATGTGGTAACTTATCGTTTGTTTGTAATGAAAGCAACTCTTCAAAAATAAGATGTCGCATTTCATTTGTTAACCTTGGATTATGTAATCGTTCTTGTGCCCCTTGTTGCTCTACAATGTCTTGTTGTGGTTCATCTTCGGATTCCGAACTCGAATGAGGATCGTATTGAGTTGCACCAAAGTACCATGCCCCCTCGATCTCGTCTTCACTTCCTGAGGCCATTTGCTAGCCAATGATGGGTAATCGAAGTGAAGCTATTGTATGTTGATGCTACTGTTTTGGCTATTGAACTGCTGGTTTTGGCTACTGTTTGCTGTTTTGGCTACTGTTTTATGATGCCTACTGTTTTGGCTACTGAACTGCTGCTTTTGGCTACTGAATTGATGGTTTTGGCTACTGATTTTGGTGGTTTGGCCTACTGAAATGATCGATTTTGAAGCTCAATGAAGTTACTGTTATGGCTACTGTACTTTTTTTTTTGGGATGAATTTCAGTAAATGAAATTCTGTTTATATAGTGGTTTATGATCAAATTTAGATTAGAATTTGTATAGTCATTCAACTGTAATCCCTTGATTATTTTGTTAATCCATGTCAATTGTAAATGCCCAATGGATGTTTGGGTATAAAATTTCTCATTTTGTGTAATTCCCTCCCTAATTTGGGATGGAAAAATCTGTTAAGTGTAGTTTCCCTCCAAAACTTTCCTAAAATGGAAAGTTGCTGTTTGGAGCAAAACAGATTTCTGTTTTTTGCCTTTGTACGGTTCTCTCTCTTCTAATTAATGAAATTTTTTTTTTTGTTTTCTTTTACTTTATCTCTAAATATTTTATACTTTCTCTCTCATAATACCAATACAATCATTAAATTATTCCACTATCTTAATAAAATAATACCCAAGATTCCCACTATCTAATAAAATAATACCCAAGATTCCCACTTTCTTAATAACCGTGAAATCCTCAAATAGGACTAACAAATAAGAACGGAGGGAGTATTATTTATTGATATAAATTGTATTATGGATTCCCTATATAGTTTTTTTTGAATATATGGATTCCAGTTTGTATATATATATATATATATATATATATATATATATATATATATATATATATATATATATATATATATATATATATATATATATATATATATATATATATATATATATATATATATATATATATATATATATATATATATATATATATATATATATATATATAGGGGAGGGATCCAATGAGAAGGGGTCTCAAAATGAGAAGGATGAGAAAGATTTATAGCCATTGATTTTATGAAAATCTAACGGATGAAAACCACAATCGCTGCTTCATCTTTCTTCTTCTTCTCCATTTTTATGTCATAATTAAATGTTACTATGTTTTTATAATATGATACTATGTTATGATTAAAGGTTACTATGTTCAGTTTAAAATATACTATATTTTGTATAAAATTAAGAGAAGACAGTAACTATACATAATCATAGTAACCTTTTTTCATAACATAGTATCTGTTTCTAAGAACATAGTATCTTTAAAAAATGATATATTAAACCGGTTCAGTATTAAAGAAATGGGTTAATACTACAAATTGAACCGCGTGCAACTTAAAAAATGAACAAAGTAAATCTATCCATTGATCTAAAAAATGAACGCTTCAGATTACTTCTCACCCTTCTCATTTTGAGACCCCTTCTCATTTGATCCTAGATCTATATATATATATATATATATATATATATATATATATATATATATATATATATATATATATATATATATATATATATATATATATATATATATATATATATATATATATATATATATATATATATATATATATATATATATATATATATATATATATGTATGTATATATGTATATGTATATATGTATATATATATATATGTATATATATATATATATATATATATATATATATATATATATATATATATATATATATATATATATATATATATATATATATATATATATATATATATATATATATATATATTTGATTTTCGCTATTAATATTGACGAATTTCCATTGTGCAATGGTGATAATATGACTTTTGATATTTGGTGCTCACTTCTAGTGGAGTATTGATTTTTTTTGGAAAAATTATGAGATTGTCCAACAAACTTTTTTAATAAAAATTTGTCAATTAATAAACAACTAATAAAAAATATTTAATTCAAAAACTACCAATTAACGTTTCTGTTCAGTTGACTGTCAACTAGATGGTTGATTGGGCACTTGGTTTGCTTGTGACTCATTAAGAAGGTGCTTTCCCACCCATTTTCCCTCACTTTTGCTAGTTCCCTTTATTTTCCTAAAAAAAAACTCCTTCCTATAATACTCAAATTGATTTTTTGAAAAAATTACCTAGAATAATTCCATATATTCAAAGTTAGGTCACGTGTACAAAGTAGTGAAGTGGAGTGAAATCTTGGTTCAGCGGATTTTTTAGGTGGACCAAGTCCACACAAGTTCTTCTCTAAATTAGAAGCATGCATATAAATTAAATGCGGATGCTAATTTACTTACTCGAAAATTCAATTGATTTGATTTCCAATTAAATGCTCTGTTTTTAACAGTAAAAGAAGGAAAAGAGTTCCATTTAAGGCATTTACAAGAAAAGAGTTACGGAAGGCTCTTTTCAAGGAGAAGATTAGTATTGAGAGACCATCTCTAATTGGATTAGCTCATAAATAAAAATGTAAAGTAAGAGTGGCATTAAACTATTATGGACTGGGTCTAAGAGTGTCTCTCATAAACCCGGTCTCTCAAACACGGTCTCTCAGGAGACCGGCTGATGGTTTAGACTTCTTGTGAGAGACTTCTGTCAAAAGGAGACCGTCTCAAAATAATTGGTGTTCTTCAAATTACGATCAATTCGTTTTTATAAGACTGTTTCATAATAAGACGAGTTCATATAATTAGTTCATCTCTCTAATTAATCAATTTAAAATCATTAATAATCACTTTAACACGCTAAATATACATAGGTTTGCCCAAATAATATAGTCTTACCATAAATTTTTCTCTTTTTAAAAATTTGTGAATTACATTTAAGAACCTTTTGGTTAATGGTACTAAATGGTGGTAATGAAAATGATTTTTAGTGTAAAATTTTATCAAAAATTCTATACCATTCTTATGGTAATGAAACTTTGATCACAAAATATTTTTTTTTATAAACAAAATTCATTATCACCTGATACCACTTCTATCAATGATAATGCATTGGAATGAATTTTATGAAGAAAATGGGAAAATTAAGTTAGCCAAACATGTTACATGTCAATCAAGATAGCTAAAAGATTTTTCAATCAAAATTACACTAGTTGCTTATTCCCATTACTACCATTTATTATCACCTACCAAACGGCCGTTATGGGTGTTTGGTATGTGGGAATGAGAAATTTTAGGGATTAAAAAGGTGGAATTGGGAATTTGGGGATTAAAAGGTGGAATTGGGAATTTGGGGATTAAAAGGTGGGATTGGGAATTAAAAATTATCATTTTTGGGATGAAAATTCCCACTCCCAAATTTTGTTCTACATAACAATTTACAATTACAGTCCACAGATGGCCCAAAAAATCTGAAAGATTCTGACACTGCCACCTCTCCTCCTCTATATTCACAAACACCAGATATTTAAGAGTACATTAATTTCAGTAATACTTGATAGAAAGATTCTTCCTCTGTTCTTAACAATGGCATCCATTTTGCGGCGAATTCTTACTCTCTTTGCGATCATAACGATTCTTCAATGGAGACTAGCAACTTCAATTTCGGCACAAAAAGTATCACTAGATTTGTACTACGAAAGTTTGTGTCCGTATTGTTCCAATTTTATTGTTAATGACCTCTCTACCATTTTCGAGAATGGATTGATTGACATCGTTGACCTTCGACTTTTTCCTTGGGGAAATGCTAAGCTTACTTCCAATACGACATTCATTTGCCAGGTTTTTAATATCGCACTTTTCTGTATTGATTTTTGATATATGATGAAGATTATGGTTGATTACTTTTGAAATTGAAGTAATTTAAGATCGGTTAATTGGTTGTGATTGTTGATTTTATTTCAGCATGGTCCTGCTGAATGTATGCTTAATACTGTTGAAGCTTGTGCCATTGATGCTTGGCCTAAACTGGTAAAGTTCAACTTCTCTTCTATATTCGTTTTAGTTTTTTGCTTGAAGTGAAATACTCCTGTTTTATCCTGTGAATTTGGATCAAATGTGACGATTCCGGTTGTAGTCATTAAAGAAGTCAATCTGACAATCATACTAAATTGATTTTTTGATCCTCTAGGTAATAGAATCAGATTGGAAAAATTCTCATTTTTGTCTTCTCAAATCTATAATTCGCTTTGATTTATTTGTAATTTTGTACAAATTTTTCTGATGATTTGAAATACATTTTATCGCCCTATTACTCCGGAGTGACTCCCAAGTCCCACCCATATAAAGTGGGAGTCAGATCTCATGTGCATGCCTAATTCTTGTAATGACAAAAGTCTAATTTAGTTGATTGAATTCTATTTGGTGCTTTACATTAGAAAGCGCTATATCATCTTATTTTAGTTGATTAGTTCAATGTGTTACTATACTACTATGGACATGTTCGGCATAGTGGTTTAGGTAGATTTTAGTTGTTTAAATAGGATAAAACACTACTTTACAAAAGAAAAATGTGGTCGGCAAACTAGCTATTTAAATTGCTTTTGTGGTTTGGTAGCTGTATGTAAATAAAAGTTAATCAAGGTAGCGTTATGAATCCTCATATCAGCGTTCTTAGAAAAACAAAAGCATAATGTTCATACTTCCCTTTTTTTCATGTATTTTATTATGCTATCAACATTTACCTATTGCAATGGCATACAAAACTCATGCAAACCCAAAAACGTGGATCTGAATACTCAACTGGAGAACCCAACCAAAAGAGGTGTTAGATGATCTATTCACCAAATGATTCGTTGTCTCCGCTTTGTCCAAAATCCCTTACACAACTTAGCATGGAAACACCGAGCCTAATCTACTAGAGTTTTGTTTATCCTTTCCACCACTCATTTCTATTGAGGTCTCCCAGCAGAAGTCCTGTTTTAAAAATACCAAGCCTTTTGCAAAAAAATGGTGAACTTATTCTTTTACAAATCCAAGGGTGTTATCCACTCACAACCTCTTTAATTGCTTTATGATTTTCTTCTCTATCATTGTTTTCTAATCTTTAAATTCCCCAAAGACTGCATCCTTATTTTTCAAAAAGAATACCCATACATTCCTACATTAATCATCAATGATCATAAGTAAATACCACCTATGGATGACAACCTTGAAGGACCCAACAAATCTGAATGGATGCAAGTGTTTCTTTTGTCCTATGTATGGCTTATTTGAAGCTAACCCTCTTTGTTTATTGAATAACAATTCTCACAAAATTCCGTAGAACCAACCGTTTGATTACTTAGAAGTTAGAAGACCACTCTTGGAGACCTCGGATAAACCCCTTTCACTCATGTGTCCTAATCTCAAATGCCTCAATTTTGTATGTCAACTTTTTTCATTGAAAAACTAACTCTAGATGCGGAACCTTCAATTGTAGAACCGATAAGCTCATTTAGTGACCCTAAATTTTGAAGATTTTACACAGTGCCATACTGATATTCTAAACTTTTTAATGGAGTTAATAGTCAATTTCATACAAAATTATTTCAAAATCTAAAATATTTTCAAGGAAATATTTATGGATTATAAAAATTTAAGTCGGTCAATTGACCCTGCAATCATGTATGTGTCTCCGCTCCTGAGTCTGAGAGTTGTATGTTTATTGATGCATTTTTCCCTTAATTTTTAAATGGATGAATGCATTTAGATGCTTACATTTCAGATAGTTTCGTTTGAATTTCTGTATGCACTTTGCTAATTGTTGTAAATTGTTTCTTTGTGATAATTATTGAATCTGTTTTGTGACTTTCTTAATCATTTTGTAAAGATTGTGCTGACTTGGTCGACTGTTTGAGTATGTAGTTGTGTGGATAACAGATGTGCTTTATTTAATTGAACAACTAACGTTTGACACAAACCCAAACTCGCTCACAGGATGACCATTTTCCTTTTATACTCTGTGTTGAGACACTGGTTTATGAGGGGAAGTACCTTCAATGGGAAAGTTGTTTCCAGGAGTTGGGTTTGGATCCAGAACCTGTTCTTGGTTGCTACCAGAGTGAATATGGCAACAAGGTCAGCCCTCTTTTGTGCTTAAATTTTAACATTGTGTAAACATTGAATTTGTCCCCCTTTTTAGTTTTGCAAGCTCTCAGTTTAAAAGGCAAACATATATTACATTTTGCTTAATTTTTTATTGTGGAGAAACACCTATTCTCTGATCTGAAAAACTCGTGCATTATGTTAAATATAGTTAATTTTCTTTTCATGAATTATGAACTACTATGAAGGTGTCTGTCCTTATTCTCCCAAAATAAGGTGTTTGTCATCTATTGATTGTTAACCTAGTTGATAATAGAAAAGAATGCAAACAAGTTTCCTGTGCTAATGTACAGCTTTGTAAGCTGTACGTCAAGTTCCGCCTTAATCATGTGCATAAATAATACATTCTCATGAAATGGCGGAAATTTTGAGATTTCACGTCTAGTTGGCTGATCTTGACACAGCTGCAATAAATAATATTCGCGCGCATTCAGTTAATGTTTTTAAGAATTAGAAAAACGGCTGTATTAGTCATTATGTTGGGAAGAGAAGTATATTGCTTCTATTTTGGTCTCATGTGTTAGGACAGGTTATACATGTATACTATAACATTATGTTGTTAAGTCGAGCCTTTGCTTTCATCTTAAATAGTGTTATACTAAATAGACTGCTATTATAGCTGTTAAATGGTATGTGATGTGACAAAGACAAGTTTCTAACTTTGGCTAATAGGATGAGTAACATTAGGCAAATGCACCATATGTTAGGATGTCCTAGAAAACTTCTCACATTTTAAAGCTTGATTCGAAGTTAGATTCAGGTAGTGATAGCAACGCCCTGTGATTGATAATTCAACTGTACTAATGCCAAATACTTGGAGGGTGAGAGTGGTGCAACTCTTATTCGGAAGCATTGCAAGGGAAACTGTCAAGCAGATATACATAGTTAGGGGGATTGCATTGGGATGACTGTTATTTAATTTCATGATGGAGGTGTAAAACATTGGTAAGCAATCCTAGTCTGCTGCTGTCGCACTGGCCAGTGGCCACTCTAGTAATTGACATATTCCTCAAATTCTGGGCTGGCCTACATATTTGATCACTGAAACTTGATGCACAAATGCCGAATCCATTGGCTTGCGAAGTACAACCTCTCTGCAGACTGTTCTCCCCTCTTCTTCCAGTTGGGCAAAATTGTTTAGATGTCCCGATTACCAGTTTCTGTACCCATAAATATTTAAGATTTCTTTTCTCAGTCTAATAATTCATTTATATATCTTCTGTTTATGCTGTTTTGACTGATTTTAACTAAGTTAAGTTCATGCAGCTTGATCTAAAGTACGGCGCTCTAACAGCTGCACTTGAACCTCCCCATGAATACGTGCCCTGGGTGGTAGTCAATGGAGAACCCCTTCTTGAGGTGAGAATCATTAATTATACTGTCATCATCTGATCTAGTGTTCTAGAACTATCAACGACTAATTCTATCTAAATCTAGGAATATGAGGACTTTATAAGTTATGTCTGCAAAGCTTACAAGGGACCTCTGCCTAGTGCTTGCAAGACAGCATCCTTTACAAGTGCTTTGAGAGAGAAGACTGATCGTCACCCTGTCTGTTATCCAGAACAGACTGCCAAGACACCATTCGTAGAGAAAGTTTGGTCCTCCTAACAAGGGACTTTGAGGTTGCGTACATCTAACCCCATAAACTTTGCTTAGGTGGGAGTCAGTTAATGGTATGTAATGCTGTATGTATAATATATGTCGTGACTTTTTGTTGTATGTTATAAGCTCTTTCTCAACTCCTTTCTACACTCTTAGTATTTCCTATACGTACCAATATTTTTATACTGAATGTTGTATATATAACGACTTCGTGTTGTTGTCTGTTATAAGCTCTCTCTCAACTCTTTTCTACACCATTTAGTATTTCGAATACGTACCGATATTTGTCTAGTGAATGTTGTGTGGGTTTATTTTATGCTAGGGCAAGGCTTCTGTATAAATCTCAGTGTATGCATTTCATTATCACCAGGAGATTTTGCTTGCTATTTGATTGTTTACAGTGGATCTCTAGAGGTGGTTCTAAGTTTCAATCCAAAACTCCATAGGATTTTAATAGGATGTATTTGTCATCACCAAAAGGATGTATTTGTCATATATCCTCGGCATTCTTCGATAAACCTAAAAAAGGAATACATTTTCGATCGGATAATTTTCAATTCTGGTTCGGATATTCGACTCGAGCGACATTTTACGGCTATATATACTTATCTCCATAAATTTGTAACAAAGAGAAATATGATGTTTCTATTAAAAAAATGAATCTTTTTTAATAAATACGGAGAGAAAGAGAGTCAATTGTGTAGATGAAATTTTAAAGAAAGATAAAATATATAAATGAGATTAAAAGAAAAATATGAGTCGTTAACCAAAAATATAATTGATATAAACGGAAAAGAACGAATCAAAAGAGCAACTCAGACTTATGAGGGAAATGAAGGAGTAAAATTTTCCAAAGTCTAATAATTTCACTAACAAACGAATGTTAACTTTTTGTCAAAGAAGTTGATAGATTCAAGAATATTTCACTAGTTAACATTTAGAAATGTTGTAATTTGTAAAAAACGTAAATATCAAATTGGTTGATTTTATATAAAGTAAAATAATCTAATCCTTCCTCCATTGTTATAAAAAAACATCATAAGAATTCGTTCCAACCAAATGAATTATAAGTTATTGATGCTCTGATAAAGCTTGTCACAACCCGTCGATATGTCCGAGTGGTTAAGGAGACAGACTCGAAATCTGTTGGGCTTTGCCTGCGCAGGTTCGAATCCTGCTGTCGACGTCTTTTTGCCTTATTTTTTCCTTTTTTTCTTTTTGCGCTCTTTTTCCCTCTTTTTCCTCTTTCCTTGAATCAAATCAAGACGTATTCCAAATATTTCCTCCGCTCCACCATACTTGCTACATTTTACGCAATTTAATATATTATTTCAATCATTTATATACTGAATTAAACACGTCTAAAAATTATAAAAAGTTAATTTAATGAAAGTAGGCAATTAAACGATTCAAACAAAATTTCATTTGACTATATTTTTTCTTACACATTAACCATAATATACAAAATAAGTTTAAACGATGAACAGTGTCAATAATTGAAATATAGCAAGTATTTTAGAACGGAAGAAGTATACTACTCCGTCCCTTTTAGATTGCATCAAAGAGAAAATAATGTATTTTTAAGAAAGTGGTAATTAATGAGGAGAGAGAATGAATTGTGTGAATGATATTAAAAGAGAGTTAAAATGTATGGATGATGTTAAAAGAAAGTGGTGGGCCACTATCCAAAAATAGAAATGTTGCAAATTAAATGGGACGAACAAAAATGGAAAATGATGCAAATTCATTGGGACGGAGGGAGTATAATATTCCATCATGGATGCCTAATGCTTATACCATGTGTCAGGCTAGTAGAACCATAAATTTGCCAACAAACACAACAAAAACAGGAAAAATAATTCAAAACATCAAGGAGGATTAAAATGGATTAATTGATTCTTAAATGTAATATTGCAAATAGGAGTGTTATGAAGATATTGTTTGTATAAAGATAATTAAAACATCTATTTTTCTATGTAAAAACACCTACTATAGCTATTAAAAACAACTTCTCTTAATATTATAAAGAAGACAACTGAAAATATGTACTTTTTTCAACTAAAGCACCTACTACACTAACCAAACACATCTACTATACTTAGTTCAAATAACCAAAACCATTACAAGTTAACTAGTTTAGTTTGCAAAAATTGTTACTTCTACATATAAAAACACTTATTATAACCATTTTAAATGCCTATTTTAACTATTTAAAACGCCTCCTTTTTATAATAGGAGGGTAGGCTAAGGATCGACAATCGGCTACACGTCCATACGATCCAATTGAGGTTCATCCATTAAAACATTTTTATGCTAAATTCATCAATTTACAAAATTATAACAGGACAAGTATAATTAATTACTAAATAACAATCAATTCTCAAAGCATATCACAAAATCCCACTTATCATTTCAGATCATACTCATTACAAGAACAAGATCAAAACACTTTTGCCTAATACTAATATAAACAACAATCTAAAACATTTTACTTGGAGTTTTCAATCATCCAAACAAACCATTAACCAAATATTCAATTCAAACTGATTTCTGCTTCAATCTAGGAGAACTCCTTGACCCATTTGGAGAAACTGACAAACTTTTCTCTTTGATTTTCTCAACTTTACCATTTTCAGCACCATTTTTCTTCCCCTTTGAGTTTGACTTCTTTCCGCCATTATCAACACCTTCATCTTCCTCCATTCGCACGATTGAGGCGCGGCTACGAGTCCGTAACGCAACACCATTGGAGGGTTCTCCATTGCTCAGATCCTTCAATGGGCTCCTCTGATTTGAATCAGCCACCAACTCAAAATCATCTCCAAGCTTCCTAACTAGCCTTCTTCTCTTCTTTAACCCATTATTTTTCTTTACCTCTTGATTAATCTTCTCAATTTCAATCTCCTCATCCAGATCTTCTTCCTCATCTTCATCTATATCCGCCATTTTAGTCCTCTTTCGTCTCTTCTTTGAGATCGGAGCAGGCGGGGGAGAATCAGCCCGATACCCAGACTTTTTGTTCAGTTTATTAACAGGAGGCGAGTTCTTTAACTTCTTCTTCAAGGAAGTTTCTCTTTCCTTCTTTAACTTGCTTACATTACCCTCAATCTTCCCTTGAAGACGAAGGCGATTGAAGCTTAAACCGCCCATAGACCAATGAGCCTCACCGGCCCAAGACATTAACGGATCGAGAACCGGGGTTGGTGGATCGACCCGCTCATCGTTGTAGATGACATTGGTGTAAAACCTAGGGCGAGGAAGGCTGCTGCCGTAGAATTTGCCAGGTTTAAGAGGGACTACCATGGCAATTTGGTTGGGTTTTTTTCTGAGCGGAATTTTGTCGAACAGATGGTGTGCAAGGGGAGATGTGTGATGGTAAGATTGAGAAATTAGGGATATGAGAAATTAAGGTATTTGGATGGTGTTTATAAGGAGTTACAGGGTTAAAGGGGGGAGTTTGGCGGGAAATAATGAGCGGGTAAAAGTCCCGCGCGATTATATGGCGCGTCTTTAAAAATTTTGCAATACTCCTTTTCGGATCCAAAACAGGTTTATAAAAGCACACAACTTTGTGAGAGAGTGTTTCATGTCCGTCTTATAATACTTGCATACTGATAGTGATATTTTTCTACATAATATGACATACTTAGTAGCAAATATTATAGAACCGTAGAAGTATATCATATGGGTTGGCTTAAAAGCTAAAATTTGAAAAATAAAAATGATAGGTTTTTCAGAAATTAAAGAATAAAAATAAAATTTTGACCTTAAAAGTATCAACTTTAATTTAAAGTAACCAATAAATCAATTAAAATAAAAAATAATAATTTTGACGTAAAAGTAATCAGTTAATGTTGACGTTAAACTGATCAGCTCTTACCAAAAATGGTTCTTTTTTTCACAATTTCAGAACGAGGTAAATTAATATTATTCTATGGATTAATTTCAAATAAGTACTCTTATTCGATATATATATACGTAACATGAAGGTTCTAATGAGAATACTTAAACTCTTTAATCATTGATCAATAATAGTGGTATTGCTTTTCCCCCAACAGTTCTTGTTCGGAATGGACTTGAAAATAAAGTCATAAGTGTTGGAAATACTTTACACGTGCGACAAGATCCTACATTGATAAAATAGTAGATTAATCATAAAATTAATTATATATTTGGTGAGCTAATCCATTTACTACACACATTCAATGATCTTGGTTAGGGGTGAACACGGTCCGATTTGGTATGGTCTGACACTAAAATCAGACCAAACCAGAAATTCCGGTCTTTCCAGACCGGACCGGACCGTTTGAAGCACTAGACCGGACCGGACTAAACCGTTTTACAACGGTCCGGTCTGGTCTACGATTTTTTCATTTTTATAGTTTTATCCAAATTAATACATGTATTTATGCAAACATTTCACACCTACAATTAATAAAAATAATAATTTGTAATTAGTTAATAGTATTAACATCATCAATGTATATATTGCTATATAAAAATAACTATATCTTAAAATATCTAGGTAGAAACTTAATTTTTTAAATATAAAATTACGATTTCCGACCATAGAACGGTTTGCGGTCCTGTCTGAAAAATTAAAAAACCGAGACCAGACCGTAAACCGTAATTTAATTTGAAAAAAAAAACAGACCAGACCATTTAAACCATAGACCAGACCAAATATTGAAATTCCGGTTTGGTTTACGGTTTAGACCAAACTTTGTTCAGCCCTAATCTTGGTACACATGCCGTTGCAAGAATGCTAGTCTGGGTTTATAAAGGGATTAAAAGTATATAATACCTATGTATTTAAGAGAGAATGAAGATCTAACTGTGACTCTGTGAGGGATCAAATATTTGCAACCATAGAAAAAAACTAGCCTGAGCGCTGATTTCTCGAAAAGTCTTTCTGATGTTTAAATCAGATCCGATAGGTGATTAAGAAAGATAAAAATTGTAATGGCTGAATATTTGAGAAGAATTTCAGTATTAGAGAATAGGATTGCATCACTTTTTTTTTAGATGAATAAAGTATTTATAGCAATTTTTTGTAGGATTTTAGATATAGTTGTCTGATAATGGTAATTCATAGTGATCATGTTTATAAAAGGGTCTATAGTCATACATCTAACTTGGACTTTAACTCAGGGTAGTTTTAATAAAATTTTACATTTATGGGATATTGAATATTGTATCCCCAACGATCATACTTCATCGTCAAAATCCTAATCAAAGTTTATTCATCATAATTATAGCTTATATCTCATTAATCATAATCATAATAATAGTTCATACTTTTTATTTTTATTTTTTTGAGTTGTACTTCATAGTTAGTTCATTGTTCATTAATTATAATTATAATTTATTAATCATAATTAATTGTAGTTTTGTGCAATACTCTATCGAACCCGCTCAATGCATGATATTATCAAAGTTTTTGACATTTTTTTATTAATTAAGAAATTAAAATTTTAAGATATAAATTTTACATTATTTTTATATTTTATTTTACTATAAACAGTTGTATACATTACGTATATTATATCATATTTTGCATTGTACGCGCATATGATTGTGAAAGTTTACTTCATGACAAATAAATTACAACTAAAAAACAGGACAAAAATAATTATAATATTCGATATAATTATACTTTTTTTATTTTGAATAATAGGGCAAAAGGTTCGTACCAAGAGAATACAATACCAAACTATAAGTTATTTTAATAAAAAGTAACATATCAAGTAACCATATAAAACATTAAAAAAATGTACAATTATTTTATAAAAGTTTAAGCCAAACAGAAACTTTCTCATAAGAAAATATAAGTGATATACAAAAGATAGTCCCAACCTAAATTATACTTCCTCCGTTTCCTAATGTTCTTCCCATTTAGAATATTGTATTTTGGAAAGAGAAATTTGATTATGATTTTTAAGACATATAGTCATATATAGAAGACAAAGTATATCCATATGAAATCTCGTTAGATTCATCTTAATATATACTTTTTTATTATATATTTTTTTATAATTTTTTATAATGTGTATTTAGAGATATTTAGGCTCAAAATTTAGTTTGAAAACTGTGCAAAAAATATGAGAAGAGAACATTTGAAAATAGAGGGAGTATTAGAATTAACCATTGCATTTAAGTAACCAATAGTATAAATAACAAAAAAACTCCTAATAAAAAGTATTTTATATTTAATCATCTCAAAATATCCAATTCCCTAAATAATATTCACTTAATAAATAAATTTTTTATAGATTTTGTAAATAATTGAAAAAATAAAATATAATATAAAGTTTTTAAACATTAATTGACATGACCTAAAAAATAAGAAAAAAATCAATATGGATAAATAGTTTATTCATACTTAGAAAAAGTAAAGTTAAAGATATTAAAATTACTCACAATGATAATCACATCATCATTGAATTTTAAAAAGAGAAAATTTTTGTTGAGAAAGAGGCACCTAAGTAATTTTAGAATCTTTTGATATTAGCACTGTTTTGTTTTAATAATAGCTACTCCCTTTGTCCTTTACACCTATTTTCCTTTTAGTTTGTCCCACTCATTTTGCACCTTTTTTTAGCAATGGCCCCACTTTTTTTTCTTTAAATTTCATTCAAAGACTTATTTTCTATTCACTATTCAAAAAGTTTTATTTTTCTTAATTTCAGTGAACATTTCTGGTAAAAATCCATTAAGAAACAAAACGGTGAATCTTACCTGCTTGGTGAGTTGTGGCTTGTGAGTAGAGGTGTTCAACGGGGCGGGTCTGGTCAAAATTTAAATGGGCCGGGGCGGGGCAAACCCATTTAAATTCGACCCACTTTGACCCTTTTTAAAAGAGTTCATAGAATAACTTTTTTTTATTATACTTTATGGCCCGTTGGGTCGATCCACTCATGTACTTCATATAATAATATCATTTAAAAAATTTTTTAAAAAAGTGGTAAATTTTTTTCGTAAATAATAATTATAATTATCCGACCCGGCCCGACCCAACCCTTTACACCAAGGCCCGTTAACGGCCTGCCCCATTATTGACCTGACTCACTAATAACCCGTTAAAATGTGACCCGACCCGCCCCATTGAACACCTCTACTTGTCAGTGGTGCCGGCCTACCCTTTATTCTTCTAGCAAATTCGTGAGAAATATAAATATGAATATGAATATTGGAGAAAAGAAGGAAAACATTGTACAACTAAGATTTCTAGGCCCTTTTCAATATTATCATTCCTACAAAACTTGTGACTTTTGCCCAAACTTGATGCAAATTCTAAGTTAGAGACACATTTTTTTATATCCTTATAAATCAACTCCGAATATCTCACAAGATTTTTAGGGTCCCACCACAGATGCTTAGCAACTTCGATCGTTGTTGATAACTTTTTACATGGACAACCGACACAATTTTAAAGGCCTTTAATATTTATTCTTATTTTTTAATTAGATAATTTTTTATAAATTCAACTTTTAAAAAATATCCTTTAACACATTATATTCTTATATTTCTCTGACTTATCTCCAATTCAACATCACACTAGACTGTAATTTTGATCTAGTTGAATTATGTTTCGTAAATTTTTTTAAAAAATTAAATGAAATATATAAGACAGTCGCATGAAATGTGTGACGAAATCTAGATCAAGTTGCGCAAAATGTTTTGTGCGACTTGACTTAGGTAGAGTAGAAATTTTTATGATATTGATTGTTTTTAAGTTGTTTTGATTTTAACATTGTTGTTTTATTAAATTATGTAGGATAACTTTGAGAACTTAGGTAACAATATAGATTATTTAACTATATTTATTACGGAGAAACAATTTCAAATTTTCAATCACCAGATGAACTCCATCATTGGGCCGGTGAGATATATTTAAATCGTTTTTCATTTTAATTGTTTGTGTAAAAGCAAATAGAGAGTTATTATTTGACTGTTGTTTTTTTTCATTAAAATAAATATCGCTGATTAATAATTTTAGTGTAATAATTATTAGTTTTTATTTTAAATTCTACTATAAAGTGATTTAGACATTTTATTTTACCTTTAGTGACATATATATGTAATTATTATCATTGTCTATAGTAACATTTATGAGAAATACCAATAATATAGACCTAATCGCAAAAAATTTTAGTGTTATATTTTTATTATAATGCTAAATAAATTCCACTAAAAATATATTAATATCTTGTAGTGCATTTCACCATCTTTTGGTACACACAAATCTTAAAAAAAATACGAACATGATAGTATAATTCTACAAATAACCAAAATAAATACTAGTGAAAATTAGCAATACAAAGAGGGGATCTTTGGTGGGTCTTACCACTAATCATTTTACGATAAAATAATCACAATATGAAATCTCTAATCTCTTATACTGCCTCCGTTCTTTTTTTTCTTCCCATTTACTTTTTGCACAGTTTTCAAAGCAATTTTTAAGTCTAAATATCTCTAAATACGCATTATAAAATATTATTAAAAATATATGATAAAAAAGTATACATTATGACGAATCTAATGAGTCTCATATGGGTATATTTTAGGAAAAATTGTCGGGAATAATCCGAACTATTGACAAACTGCTGTGAATAATCCGAAGTATTGATTATTTATGAATAATCCCACCTTTGTAGTATTTTTGCTCGTGGCACCCCCAGTCGAAATTTAACCTACTGTAGCAGGTTTTTGCAATTTTCAGCAGGTCATCTTCTCCAAATGGTTTCTATAAACTCCATTTACTGGTTTCTCCTCCATCTCCATTGTTCTGCATTTTGTCATTTCCTAAAAACCTGATTTCAATTTTATAGTTTCCCTATTTTCTTTGTTCAATTCGCCATCAACAAAAATGGCTGCTTTTTCATAGTTTGCTGTTGCAGTTAAATATTCATCTGAAACCCAAACTCAATTCGGTAATATCATAATTCTCTTTTAGATTCGTTATCAATTCATCTGCTAAATATTTATCTAGTAGTATCAATTTGGTTTTTCCATTTTCCTTTTTCAACTCATCATCAAAATTCGAGTTCATTTGCAAAACTATTTATCCGAAAGCCCTAATTTCAATTCGGTAATTTCCTAAGTTCATTTCAATTCATTATCAACATCAAATTCATCTGAAAACCCTAATTTCAATTCGGTGATTTCTTAATTTATGTTTTAAACTCATCATCAACATTAGATTCGGAAAGAAAGCTTCATCCCCATAAGCAAAAGATCTCGGTTTCTCTGCGGCATTATCACAAACATGTGGTGTGCAAATTCAAGAACAATGGAGATGTTGGAGAAACCAGTAAGTTTATAAAAGTCATTTGGAGAAGATGACCTGCTGAAATTGCAAAAACCTGCTACAGCAGGTAAAATTTCAACTGGGGGTGCTACGAGCAAAAACACTACAAAGGTGGGATTATTCATAAATAATCAATAGTTGGGATTATTCTCAGCGATTTGTCAATAGTTAGGATTATTCCCGACAATTTTTCCTATATTTTATCATCTATAAATGTCTTTAAAATCTTTATCAAATTTCTCTCTCCAAAATGAAATATTCTAAACGGGAAGAACAAAAAAGAATGGAGGGAGTATATGATTATAATATAGAAATGGAAAAATTATATATTTATATATTCCTTTTCACTTAATTGATGGTTTTCTTTCTTTCTTTTTTTTTCCTCTCATTTATTTTTTACTTTTATCAATAAATTAAATAAATTTAAAAATAATAATTTTTTTGATCCTATTATCTCTTTTTGTAAGTGCCTGCTCCTCTATTGTTGTCTTTCTGGGTTTTATCTTTCTTGTGTGGTGTTGTTGTCATAGAAAAGATAGGGGTAGGGATCATAAACTAATCAAGCAATTTGTTATAGTATGGGTAGCCTATGGATTATATTATACCCTCTTGCAAAAGCCAAATATGAGCAAATAATTTGCCTTATATGACACCGTTTTATTATGAAATAGATTCATATAATTAAATTATATTTTTAATTAATTATTTTAAAATTATAAATGATTATTTAGATCAACTCAATAAAGATAGTCTCACCATAAAACTATCTCGTGTGAGGTAAAGGAAAGGAAATGACCTTCTTGGTATCCCGCACAAGGCAGAATCCGAGTGGGGGTTTTCTTTTTTCTTGAAAGATGCGGACAAATCATATCCGTACCCCCAAGGAAGAGTATAGAAAGATGCGCGCGGTCAAAAAACCCTAACTGAGGTGTGAGGTGATATTAAAAAAAAAACCATTGGCCACACAAAAAAAAACATCAGAAAACACAAATAACCATTGCTTTTGTTTGTATTGGAATTGATTTTGACCAATAATAATTGAAAAATAAATAGAACTCCCTATTATATATAACTTGCCTTAAAATATTCCGCTGCTAGATTAAAATTGGTCCCCCTTTTTATTTTATGACTTTTAAAACCTTATCCAACTGTTTCAAAATCTAATTCAAAAATTAAAAAGTCTAAAAATTTAATTATTCCATATATGGCAAATCTTTGTAAAGATGCCATGTGAAAATTTCCAAGCCTTCTAGTAATTGTATGTAATTTTCTATATATTTATTTGTAAAAATAAATGAAAGCAAAAGATAATAATAGGAAAATACGTAGAATAAGAAATATGTCCTCCAACTCATTTTAATTGTCCAATTTTTTTATTTGGCAAATTCATATCAATTGTCCCATGTTTTTTTTGCCAATTTTTTTTTATTTAAATACCCCATGTTCACACACGTAATGACCCAAATACCCCCACTTTTACTACTTACAATACACTAGCTATCACCTTTACAATTAATTTAATCAATTAAAAAACCACAACTACCACCTTTTTAGAAGACTCCATCCCACTCTTAACATCCGTGTCCAACTCAAATGAAACAATTGAAATGAATTGGACGGAGTATAGAAACACCTGAAACTGAAGTAGAAGTAAAAAGAAAAAACAGAGAAAAATAGAGAATCAATACACAAATCCACACGTGTATATAAATTTCCAAATAGAATTTTTCTTTCATGATTTGAATGATAAAGAAAGTATTTCATTGGATGATCATTTTTAATTTGCTTTTTTTTTTTAGTAAATTTCATGTATTTATTTGTTGATGTAGGAAAAGAAAAGGGGACCATTGAAAAAAGATGATAAATAAAGATGGTGAAAGGGGGACATGTTAAGATACACTAAAGCAGCAAGACAAGATTTCATATACTCCCCTTTTCTAATAATCTTTGCTTATTATTATTAACTGTTTCATCAACTTTATTTCTTTGCCTTCAACTGTTTTGGAAATTTATTTTTAAAAAGGATCATTTACCAATTACAGCTTCTAAGTTTACTCAATTTCAAATAAACAACTGCGAACTTCGTTTATTATCAACTACAGGCTTCAACTTAACAAATATGACATCGAGACAATCAAAACACCCCATTTTAACCCCATTTTTTACCCTTTTTTTGGTTGTTTTGGCTGTCTCGATGTCATGTTTGGTAAGTTGGAGGCTGTAGTTGGTAATAAACAAAGTTTTTTGCGGTAATTTATTTGAAATTGAGTAAACTTAAAGGCTGTAGTTGATAGATGATCCTTTAAAAAATGAAAAATTACCCATCTTTTTGTTTTCCTCTCTCTTCATAAATCATAAGTTGATGGATCCAACTGCAAATAGAAGTAGTTGTATTTTGATGAAAAATAGAGGCAAGAAATCACCTGCTGATATTGACATTTGCTAAAATTGGCAGCCTTCAGGTTTTTCAAGTGTTCTACTCTTTTATGAGTAAGTACTCACATACTCACATTACCTTATGCTTCCCAATCATATTGCTACACATCTCATACAAGATTCTCACTTTTCACTAATTTTCAATTAAAGTCTACAGCGTTCGGGGTCAAATCACAGAAATCCGACCACAAAAATGGTCGGGATTTTGTGATTTGGAATGACCGAAATAAATATTAAGGTTATAATTCGTAAAATTTTAAACTTTGAGATTGTAATTTGTAAATTATTTTGTATGTTAAATATATAACATATTATTGAGGCCTCAACCATCACCTTATGTTTTTGGTTGAGTTTGTTCTATGATATATTGATATGGTATCAAAAGCCAACTTGATAAAGGTTGCGGGTTTGTATCTCATCAATAACGCCCTCATTCAAAGCTGAATATTCAACATCAGTTTGAGAAGGATTTATCTTCCATTTACACATTTAGCCCTAAAGACTCTTGTGGTTTGTGGTACGTTAGAGTATATAATATATAGTTGGAACGTCAACCATCTGATGAACTGGTCTTATGAGATGTTATCAAAAGCCCATGTTACAAGTGTAAATCCCATACACTTGTACCCACAGCTCATGTGAGGAGACGCGATAAAGTTAATATAACATGCATAAATTAGAGGAAAAATTACCTAGAATAATCCAAACTATTCATGATTTTCCTACAATAATCCCAACTATTGATTAACCATGAATAATCCCAACTTTGAGGGGTATTTTCCTAGAATATACTTGGGTAACCTGATGACCTGCTATAGTAGGTGATTCACCAAAAAAATAAATTAAATATTAATTTAAAATTAGAAAATATTATTGAAAAATTACATAAAAAATCCTAATATAAATAATAAAAAAAATCATAAATTTTTTATGAATATTTTTTTAACATTTTTTGTGACATTTTATTTTAATTTATCTTTTTATTTAAAAAAATAAAACTTGCTATAGCAAGTCATCCGGTCACCGGGTTTACTCTAGGAAAATGCCCCTCAAAGTTGGGATTATTCATGGTTAATCAATAGATGGGATTATTGTAGGAAAATCATGAATAGTTTGGATTATTCTAAGTAATTTTTCCTAAATTAGAGCATCAATAAACTTTTAATTAAATTGATTCTTTCACACTAAGATTATATATATCTTTGACCAGAGCTATTTGATTTTAATAATCTATTTTGTGATAATATTGTTAGACACTTAAAAATCAATTTTACATCAAGAATGCAAATATTTTCAAAACATTATAACACAAAAACTCAATACTTGAACACATATATATATAGGACTTTCTCATAATGTATGAAGTTGAGTAAAATTGGAAAATATATACTCTCAATAAATAAAGAAATACATAATGTACCTTAAAATAAATAAACAATGCATAATGTAAAGCATTATAAATGGAGTACAATTTAGTCAAGCAAGAGACTTTTATTAATTAAAAAGAGGAAAATAGTAAAAGGAAAAAATGGGTTTTATTGATAATAATACAAAAAAACAGGTGAAAGAAATAAGTGGAGTACTCGTATATACTTCACATTGAGAGAGTAGTACACATTTCATTGATTGACATATCAAACAAAAAAAACAAATTATTAGGAAAAATATGTATATTTATCAGGTTTATTTATGGTAAATTGATAAGACTTACCAAGGCACTCACGACAAAAAGTTGAAAATTTTAAATAAAAAATTGTTTAATGATGATTAAGAGCTTAATGACTCAGTTATATCAGTTAATAGCATATTAATACCAGTAATGGTTATTTAATGGAGTTACTTAATTTCTTGACGCCACTAAATTATTCTTTATTTTGCAATTACTTGCCTTAAAACACTGCCTAAAACAATATACTACTCAAATTTAGTAAACTTCGATAAATTTGTTATCTGGCTTGATTTGTACATAATAACACTCGTTTAATGGAAGAGTTAGCTGAACAGAGACCCGATAAGATATTATGCTAAATCAATTGATAATAAAAATAGCCTATCAATTATGTATAATAGTCAATCTTTTTTTAATTTTTCGATCACGGGTAATTTTCTAATAAAATTTTATAGTAGTTAAAAAGCTTAATACAATAATTAATTATTGATTAAAACCCCAAAAATAGTTAAAATAAATTAATTCAATAAATTACCTGGAGAACAATCAAAGTAGTGAACGGTGATATATCACAAGTTTGAATTTGATAGCACTTGATCATGTTCTACAACAATATAATGATTGATCAATGATCATCATTAGAGTATATACCAAGATTAGATTGGATTAAAAAATAAAAATATATGCTTGTGATATTATTATTATCACAATTAATTATAATCCTCTAGCCTTGAATAATAATTAATTAATCCTTCATGATAATTAATAGTCAAATTATGAATAATCATCAACAATAAAAATAAAATTTAATTAGGTAGTAGTTGTAGGAGGACCTACACCAGCATTACCATCATCACCGTCATCTCCATGATGATCCCCACTTCCGCTGCCGCCTTCCCCGGCCCCACTACTCCCGAGGACCCCACCGGTGGTGGGGTCCACGGGAGTGGTGGTAGTTTCGGTGGTGACAGCGGAAGCGGAGGCAGAAGAAGAGGAAGAAGGGCGTTTCCTCTTCTTCTTTTCGTAGGGGATACCGCGGGCTTTAGCCTGGCTTTCCCTTACCTCGCGGAGGTAAATCCGGACGGCCCGAGCACCAAACGGGTTGGATTCGGGCCGTCCACCATTCTCTTCATACGCAGCACGAAGACGACCGATGAGAGCGTCGAGGCTGCCCCAAGCTTGCTTAAGCGGGCAGGCGCACGGGGCGGGTGGGTTGGGGTGCCCGAAATACGGGCAACCCATGTTGTGAACCTTAGTTTTTCCGAACTGGTCTAAATATTTGAGGAATTCTATAACATGAGCTCCATTACACCTGGATAGAGAAAGAGGGGGTTTGTGATTTCTTAGGTATTGTAAGAATGTATTCCAATCTCGTCTTTTTTGCGACTCATATCGGCTTAATGGAGCTGCGGCAGCTGGTGCAGCTGCCGCAGCTCCTGCCGTTTGAGACGCTAAATCACCACCAGTTGTCGAGTCGGGAGCTTGATCGCCACCTTGCCCACCACTTGATGACCCTTCTCCACCTCCGGATTCAGCCGGTCCACTATCCATATTCTTTATTTTGAATATGAATTTATTGTTTTTTTTTATATAATTTGTGAATTTTTAATGAATAATAAAATCTGAGTAGTTGCTTGCAAGGGTTAAGTTTTTTATTTTTTATTTTTTAATATTTGGTTTTTAGTGTAGAGAGATAGAGGAGGATTTTTAGTGATGGGACGTGAAAAGGTAGGAAAGGATGAATGAATAAGAGCAAGTAGTAGTAGTAGTAGAACTGTTTAGAGTGTATAGTTAATAGGTCTCGGTTGTTCGTTTTTCTTTTGGAAGAAATATAGAGAGAAAATGACAACTTGACAAGGGAGGAGAAACTTAATAAAAGAGCACCCAAAAGAAGGATAGTTGAGAGAAATGAGTATTGACCACTATCAAGACTCTTGTGAGGACCAAAAAGAGAACATAAAGATTGACCTATCAAATTGTTTGAATTTGATATATATGGTTACAGGTAGAGGACACTTTTAGTATCCCGCACAAAAGTAGAGTCTGGGTGAGAGTTCTCTTTTATTTTCTTGAAAGATGCGGAAAAATCATATTTGTTCTCCTAAATAGGGAGTAAATTAAAAAGCGAGACGCGCAGTCAAGAAGCCCCCCAATTTAAACCTGCGCCCTGTATGAATTGAACTCCAAACCTATTGCTTCACATGCAATATCCATTGAACCTTTTGGTAGTTGAAAAATAAAGTATATTAATCAAACTAAAAGAAAGAAGTGTATATATGAGAAGAAAAGATAAAAATACATTTGAAAATGATATAAACGAGTATTTATAAAATACTATTGAAATAGGAAAATATAACAAAACTAGTGTAGAATAAAAAGAGGAGGCAGGTGATAGAGTAGCCCTATCATATTAATCAATCAGGTTGGATTCGGCCGATTAGATTTGACTCAACATGTCATATAAGATAAGTACATCAATTGTTTGTTAATTTAATTTAATTTATATAATAGCCAAATTAAAAATACTATTTTTGTAACTGTTTTTTGATTTTAAATTTTACTAAAAACATTTTTCAATACATAATTTAGAAATATTAACTCAAATGACGAAAAATGACAAAATAATATTTAATTACAACACAAAAAATATTGGCAAAACTTAAAAGTGGAACGATAGATCAAGTCGGGATCAGATTAGGTTAGGTTCAGTTAGTTATCCGGATTGGATCAAAAAGTGTCCTATAGAGTGTTGCTTATATGAATCATCACGTGGCTATGGCCCCCTCAATAAGGGACATTGCTAATTTGCACCTCTATTATTATTCTATATATCTTTTTTCATATTTTACCTCATTTTTGTGTCGTCCATTAGAGTCTTGTGATTCATTTTTTTAGTCTTTCTTTTTATTATTTAAAGGAATATCTTTCATTGATTTGGTAATGGCCTATGACTAAACAAAGTGTTTTATTTGTCTTGAGTTAATAGGAGCTAGTTTTAAATTAAAGAAATACTCATCATTATCTTTATATCTAATCAATAAACTTTATATTTAATTCATAGTGATAAGAATTTTTAAAATTATTTTTTATGCACTAGAATATTTATGTCCTTTTAAAAATGTATTGTTCTTATATTTGATAATTATTTGTAAATGATATACTATTAAAGCACAAATAGAAAAACTTGATATACGTATATTTTAATAACTGAGAACAAAAGGAGATAATGTCCTAACATTAGGAGGGACGGTAAAAATTAAAATATGTTTGTTCAAAGTTACTTACAGTGAACAAACATAATTTTCATTTTTTGTCTCTTTTATGATAATCTCCCTTTTTTCGCAATTAATAACTTCGAATAAACAATTTTGACCAATTTTTTGTTTGCAATTAGTAACTACAAACTAACATAACCTTAGGCTCGGACATAGAAATGCTTACTTTTAGAATTACGTATGCCCAAAGCTCATTATTTTATTTTTTTTGTTAATTTTACTTATTTGTTTCTCATTTTATTCTCTAGCTAGGGTTGACTTTTTTTGGAAATTCCACATGGTAGCATCCAGTTTTAATGAAATGCCAGTGGTAGCACTTTTTTTTAAATAAAACTCCACATGGAAGCATCCAATTTATGCACAATCTAATTGCGGTAGCATTTTTCGTTAAGTTCTTGTTAAATTCCGTTTAATTCATCATTTTGTAAGTTTTTTCCATGTGGTAGCATCAAGATTTTGTTTAATTTACCATTTTAACGTTTAATTCACCTATCGAAACAAGTACTCTTTCGAAAATAATCGCGACGTCCGTTTTTTCAAAAAAAAAATTGTTTTGATGGGTAAAAAAATCATTTTGATGGGTAAAAATGTCAAATATATTTTTCGGTTTATATATATCGAAAAATAGGCGAATAAATACATGTCAGAAAATAGGCAAATAATTTTTTCATAAAATTATTAAATATTTATGGGTGTTGATGAATTAAATGGTGAATTACATATTAAAATGGTGAATTAAAAAAACTGGATGCTACCACATGGAAAAAACTTACAAAATGATGAATTGAACAGAATTTAACAAAAACTTAACGGAAAATGCTACTGCAATTAGACAGTCCATAAACTGGATATTACCATGTGAAATGTTCTTAAAAAAGTGCTACCAGTTACATTTCCTTAAAATTGAATGCTACCTTATGGAATTTTTTTTGTCCAATCAACAGAACTATTGTACGTAATAAATGGACTTGGAGCCATTACGTGTAGACCACTACATTGGGCCGAAATCTAACGGGTCTCGAAAAGAATAGGCCGAGCTGGCCCATGCTTTAAACTAAAATGGACTCAAATGGGCCGAGTCCTTTGTACCGTTCTAATACGATCTCATCTCACCCATTTATAATTTTGAGTTTGTCTTACATTGTACTTGTATGGATGCATGTCCTGTATTTTACTTAATTACATCCTTGCTGCAATTGATGAATTATAGTAATTTTGATAAGTGCTAGCTAACATTATACACTATACCATACAAGTATACTATCTTTAATAAAAACACAAAAACTTGGACGAGACCGTCTCAAGTTGAGACGAAGTATGGCCGACCCATTTCATGTGCGTACAACAACAGTTTTAGTTTTCCGTGCATTTATCAATTTATTTATGATAAAATTCTATTACACCCCGTAGAAAATTGTACTACGGAATAAATTACATTTATTTTTGTATAATTGAAATTACACTATTTATAAAATTATATTGTAAAATTACACTGTGTATAAAATTAAACTGCAATTTTGGAAATTATTTGAAGTACATAATAGCTTCTTTTTCCATCAATTGTTATTTAAAACTAAAGTGACATAAAATTCAATTAATTGATTAAGACCAGTCATTTACATTATTAGACTACCATAAAAACAATTTTGAATTTAAGGAAAAATTTGAAGTATGGTTTGCAATTAAAAATTTCATTAAAATATTAATATATTTAAATATTTGTGCATTGAACGGAATTTTGTCCTAGTTGATTATAAAAGCCATGTATAATTTTGACCCGTTATAAAAATAGTGTGCCTATGGGCTCATCAAAATTTTGACCTATTTCAAGCTCAATCTGTTCTAAACCTGTATAATTGATAAAAAGTGAATAAAATAAATTTTTTTTGAACAAAAATTTTCAAAAATAACCATCTATGTGTCCGAACCCATGGTCAGAGCTTATTCGCTTTTAATAGAAGAATAAAATTTACCATGACTTTGTTCGATGTTTGTTATGAATGACGAACAAAAGGAAGGCTTTGTTATAACGTTTGAGAGGACAAAAGAAATAGAAGTACTTGTTTGTTCGCTGTTTGTGCTATTTTATCTTTTTCAATGTTATGACATTATCTTTTTTTTTTCTTCTAATAAGAGTAAACAAAAGGTTAGACTTTTTTAACCTTGTTCACTCTAATAACGTACAACGAACAAATACCTAACCTTAGCTTGCTTATTTTTGATTTTTTTTGAAAATAAACTTATTTTTTACAAAAATTTTCTATAAATTTAGATTTGGGGCCCAATTGGTGGCCTCAATGCATTGCATAAGTCTATTGGGTCTAAGGTCTAGATCCACAAAACATCAAAACATTGTTAAAATATTGTTAAGTTATTATGTACTTTTTCGTTATAGTACTTACGTAGATTCTACTGCAAAACAGATTTTATAACTATAATTATTTTTTTTATAATATATAACAACATAATCATAAATATTGTTACGCTATTATGTACTTCTATAATTAGAAATAAATAAATAATTTGTTTTGATAGATTTAACAGGTGCGAAGCATAATAGGTAAAGAAGGTACTAACAATCGTGGATTTTCAATCGTGAATTTCAATCGAGGAAGACCTAAGAAACCGTAGGTAGAGCAAATTAAGAACGACTTGAGTGATATGCATCATCCGCGGAACTGACTAAGGATAGGAAAAGTTGAAGACGTCAAATCCATGTTATAGACCGCTAATAGACTCTTTTTTTCCCTCCTCTACTTTAGTTTATCATTTCATTTATTCTTTATATAGGTTTGTATCCAGTAACCTTCGGTTTTCTCTCTTTAGTTAACATCGTCAGATGTCACTCATTTCCTTCATTGCAGTGCTCTTTTCCTCTTAAGGTAATTATAGATTCCTTTTCTCTAGTCCTCTCTTGAAGGAAGTACACCTAAAAATTTTTTGTCATCTTACCTCATACAGACCCTACCTTTGAGCGAGATATTGAGTATGATGATGATGATAATGATGACACACTAACATAACATTGTAAGACTATTTTGATCAATAAAACTCAGTTAAATAGTAAAAATCAGATGAATTAAACACAGCCCGTAACAGAAAATAGGTGTAATTTAGAATGTTCACAAATTCTAATTACCCCATTAACACCTCACATGAGCAATTTGTAATTTTAGACAACATTCCGTACCAAAAGTCACAATCCTACACTCCCTAATGATGTTCAACACAACCAAGACAAATCACATAGCAAATGACCCCATTACCCCCTTCATAATTTTATTACTATTATATCCTTAATCCTCATCAATAAATCCACCACTCCTTCACATTATTCTCCATTTTTTCTCTTTTTTTTTTTTTTTAATTATTCTTTTCTCCAACCAAAAAAAAAGAAAAAGAAAAAGAAAAACCAAAACCCAACACTCATCAAACTCACACTCTTCTCCTCAACTCTGAATCTCCAATCCTGGAATCTCAACGGTAACCCCATTCTCTCTCCTCCACAATTCCGACCACTTTAGAGAGAGAAAATGGCGGCGGCATTAGAATGCTGGTCCAGCAAAACCACCATTGAAGAAGATACAGTTGAGCAAGTCTTAATGCGGTCTAATGACAGATCGGAAGGTGGTCTTTTAGAATCTTCTACTGCTGCTAAAGACCCTTCTTCTTCTGCGATGCAAAAACGATTCCAACGATTGAGTCGGAACGTTTCCGAGGCTATTAACTCGTTGAAGAACTCACTTAATCTTGACTCGCCGCGTGATCCTCCTCCTTCTAAAATCGACGGTCATCGTAAGATTGTTTGGGGCAGTGTTGTTCGTAGTCTTACTCAGCTTTATCCGGGCAGCCAACTGCCCGAAAAACTTGTTTCTAATATTCGTAAACATTATGATTCAATGCCTTTAAGGTAAATTTTTCTAAGTTTTGATTTGATATTTTTAATGCTTTTTTTTGTTGGTAATTTAATTAGTGATTGAAATTTGAATTTGTGAAATTAACAGTTATGCTCAAGCTGGATTTGATATGAAAGATGTATTTGTGCATATAAGATTAATAGAACAATCATGTAGTGAAGATCAACCAGCTGTTATAATACAAGAAATTTCTGAGGATGATGTTCATGGGGTAGTTTATAAGATTACATTTGCTTGTAATTCATCGATTTCGTGGCCTGCGGTTTCGGGTGCATTAGAGAATGGATCAATATGCTGTAAGAAAATACAGATCTTTGAGAGGAAAAATTGTACATTAGGAATTCTTCAGGTTTTAGTGCAAAATGGGCAAGAGAAGAATTTCAAAAGTAGAATGGAGAATGTGTTAAAATCGGCGTCTAAGAAGCCAAAGATTAGTAATAGGAAGCTTCCATTTGGGCTTTGTGGGTGTCAAGAGGAGAATGGGAGGAGGGATTTTGGTGAGATTGAGGAGGATTTTGGGGATCAGAGTTATAGGAATAGTGTTGAGCGTTCAAGTGAGAGGATTGAGCTTTCGATGCCTTTGTCGTGCTCTTCGATAGTGGTATCGGTTGATGAATGGCAGACTGTCACCGGAGGGGTTAATGAGATTGGGAAATGGCTGTTGAATTCCGAGAGTGTTGAGTTTGGTGATCAAATTGGAGTTAGCTCTTTTAAGGGGGTTTATAAGGGTAAGAAAGTTTCGATTGAAAAATTGAAAGGGTGCGATAAAGGGAATGCATACGAGTTTCAGCTTCGAAAAGATTTGTTAGAGCTTATGACTTGTGGGCATAAGAATTTAGTTCCGTTTTATGGCGTATGTGTGGATGAAATTCATGGGCTTTGTGTTGTTACTAGATTCATGGAAGGGGGATCAGTTCATGATTTGATGTTAAAGCACAAGAAGCTTCAAATTAAGGATGTAATGAGGATTGCTGTAGATGTTGCTGAGGCTATAAAGTTTGTAAATGATCATGGTGTTTCATACCGAGATTTGAATACTCAGAGAATCCTGTTGGACCGCCAGGGGAATGCTTATTTAGGGGACATGGGAATAGTCACTGCGTGCAAGAGCATTGGCGAGGCTATGGAATACGAGACTGATGGTTACCGATGGCTTGCTCCTGAGGTATCGTTTCTTTTCTCAGTTAATACAACGGTATCTTATCTTTTGTGTATTTGCAAATTATGTGTCTAATTCAAACTTATTGCGGTTCGAGAAGCTTTAAATTTATGCTTAATTTTGCTACTTATCGAAGTTCATTGATAGAATGTGGTGTCATGGCTTTACTACAAGATGTCATTCACCTTGTAAATGATAGTTTGTGGTGAGCAATACTATTAGTTCCAGTAAAGATTATGTGTGTAAAACTTTGTTCAACAGCTTTACAAGGAAGCATAATAAGTCACTTTGTATTTAGTGACTTTACCTGATTTTTGTGTATTTAGGTACATTATCATCACTCAATGCTTTTTCACATGGTAGATGATTGAATAATTGAAAGTTCCATGTGATAGCCTTTTTCCATACTTCCTTTATCCTTTATAAACTTGGCAAGTTAGTTGTGTTGATGATAACTTTGGATGTTGCGTACTGATCATAATAACTGATTTGTTGGAGGATTAGACCCTTTCGGTAATTATACTTTCGTATACAGTTTTCAATCCTACTATGCCACCTCGATTTCTAGGACTAGTTAAAAACAAGGTTGCATCACATTGCATCAGCCGCATTGTAAAGGTTTTCAAAACAAACGAAACGAAATTTCTCACGTTGTGTAAAGGGGAAAAACCACATTTTCGGCTGTATCAAGGGATATCTTATAATTTAACCGATATTTAGGTGTTATGATAAACATATCACTCCTGTTGCCGCATCACCGTTTCGTTATTACAATTACAACCGTTTCCGCTTTTACACTATGGTAGTTATGCATTCCAATAGAAGCTAAACTTTACTCATCCACCTCAACAACTAGTAATGACTGAGAATTTGACTGTTCCTTAATAATAGAGTATATACTAAAAGATCAACTGATGCTCAAGTTCTTATCTTAGTCTTGTTTTGAAATTATTATATGTGCTGTATATTACTAAGATTTTGAGCGGATGAATGACTGGTCGGTTTGTATCATTGTACATAAGTTGCATCCGGCTTCATTTTGTCAAATGAAGGCTTTATGTCACTTCAAACATCATTATAATGTCTTCTTAATCATTCTATATTATAGTGCTTATTTGCTTAAGTGCTTAATTACCTTATCCTATCATTTTAAACACAATTTTCTTTGTGTAATTGTGCAGTGGCTATCACTTTTTGTCTAGTTTGTTGGTATTATTAGGAAAAGTTGTTCTTTTAGGAAAAAAAAGAGAATACTTTATGAATGGGATTCTTTGTTTCTGGTTTTTTTGTTTTGGTTCCAAACATTATCGAAAGATTATGAGTTTGTGACTACGGCCTGTGGGTGGTCCTTGAAATTGGTTATACTCCCTCCGAAGTCTGAACCAATTTACTTGTCCCATTTGCTTGGGTACGGTTATTAAGGGTGGTGTGCGGTCCATTAAAAAGTGGTAGTTGGGGTATTTTAATTGATTAAATTAATTGTAAAGATGGTAGTTAGAGTATTATAAGTAGTAAAAAGGGGGATATTTTGGTCTTGCGTAACCTTGGGTATTTAGGTAAAAAAGTTGACAAAAAAGGAAATAGGACAATTGATATGAATTTGCCAAATAAGAAAATGGGACAATTAAATTGATTCGGAGGGAGTAATAATTAGACAAAATAAGAAAAATAGTGGGGCCATGACATTTTTACTTGGATATTCACCATTTTTGGCAATCTTTCTTAAGAAATTCCATAAAATTTATGATTTATGATGGAGCCTCCGCCTGCTATGTGTCTTGCTGTTCGTTGTGGAGTTGAACGTTTAATTGTTCATACTTATTTGAGCATAACTGTTTTATGTTCAACTACATAATGCTGATTTATTGACTCGGAATCTGCTGTTTTGGTTATGTTTAGATCATTGCTGCTGATCCCGAAAGTGTGAGTGAGACATGGATGAGTAACGTATACAGTTTCGGGATGATAATTTGGGAAATGGTAACTGGTGAAGCTGCTTACTCTGCATACTCACCAGTCCAGGCAGCGGTTGGCATAGCCGCTTGTGGTCTTAGACCCGAAATCCCTAAAGACTGCCCTCAAGTCTTGAGATCTCTCATGATTAAGTGCTGGAACAATTCCCCTTCAAAACGGCCTCAATTTTCTGAAATTCTCTCTGTATTACTACGGCCTAACATCAATAGTGTCATAAACACCAGGTGAACACACTCGAATCTTCTGTCATATATATATTTAACTCGTAAAGTTAATAGTCGGGAGATTTCATGTAAAAAAAAGCGCGTGCTTTGTCTAGTTACATCTCCTCATGGATGTAATCCAACTTTGTATTTCTCAATGATGAATGAAAATTATAATTTTGCTCTACGACTGTTACATTTCAGTCTGTCAAAACCGAGCTCATTGTTTGCTTGTAGACGACATCACCATTGTCAATCCGAACCTTTGTTACCGCCTATCAATTTTGATGGCTGATGATTCAAACGGAAAATGTAGTGTAACCGCGCGCTTATATGGTAGGATTTAGAATACATCAAGTAGACATTTAAGATAGTATGTCAAGTAGGTGTTTTTAACTGAAGTTGGTGTTTTAAATCGTCTGATTCTTAAGATAAGTACTAGTAGATGAGGTCATGACCTTGATACCTTTGGATGGTTTGAATGGGTACCTTAACTTTTGGGTATGATTCCCTTTTATGTATGTTTAATGGCAAACTTTAGGGTCCCAAAAGGGCCATCTTGTTTATTGTAGTTTGTAGTAGTATTTTTTTTGGTTGTCACTACTTACTTGATGAGGACATTTGGGGTACCTGTTGTTTTTGGATGTGAAATAAGGAAGGAAAGTTGGTGAAGTTCTCCTATCTTTGCGCCAATTATGAGTCCCATTATGAGGACATACTTGATGAGAACTTGGGTACAATGTTCTTTACTTCTTTATTGCCTTTTGTTTAGATAACCTTTTCTTAACCTTATTTTTATTTTATCTATATGCGTTTTATTTGTCTCCCACGTTGCAGGAACTACTCCTAACCTTTCTAGAGCCGGGGGATTTCTTTGGCCGCGCTCTCCTTTATGGATATGAGCTGCCGTTGTCCTTCCTTTCCCAAGCCTATCCTTAGTTTTCTATGAGCGGGATACATTGGGTGGGATGATGATGATGTTTAGACTTTAGATGACCTTTTCTATACAACTCAGACTTCGCAGTTGGCACTCACTTAAAATTAAAACTTAAAAGGATTATGTGGAAACTTAAATCATTGAGTTCAACTCATTATAAAAATATATTTTACAATAAAACTGACGATTCAATATTTGATAGTATTATTATTTGCAATAATGGTAGATTTAAAAATTTGGAAGAGGGTAGCTTATAATATCAATAGATTTGAAGATTTGATGTTTTCTAACCTTGTAAACAATTTCGATTTGATCTGATTTCAAAATTAATTTAAAAATATAGAAAGATCAATGTGAACACAAAATTTGATTTTAAATGTGCACTTGATTCAAAATTGACTCCATCACCTGAATGAATATGTCTAATTGCAACTGTAAAGTCTTTCATACCCACACAACCACACTAATATTATTATTTATAAGAACATACATATCAAAACGTGGTGCTTATAAATTATTTTTTTAAAATGAAAAAAATTAATTAAGACAAAGAAAAAGTGTGATACATAGGCGCCAAAGAAGAAATTAAATTTAAATTAAATCCAAAACAAAAGTAGTGTTCGCAACATTCGAAAAAAATCTAGAATGACAAATTATTGATACTTCCTTTCAAAAAAAAAATTATTGATACTTTTTCTATCTCATTTTGAAATAATTAAGTATTTAATTTTTACCATGGGCGGATCCACGTACGTGAGGGCACTAAATTTTTTATTTTTAAAAAGGTAACTAGCTACAATAGGATTTGGTATATTAGTTAATAAACTAAAGTTGTTATTATTTTAGGAAAATACTTCTCTTAGTTGGTATTATTCATGATTAATAAATAATTGGTATTATTATAGGAAAATTAACAAAATATTATATATTATTCACAACAACTTTTCCATTTTATTATTAATAACTTTTATCGACGTTTATTAAGAACTGCCCAAATCATCCACTATTAAAACACATTAGAATAGAGGGGACGTAGTCACGTAGTCTACATTAAATGCAACACGATAATTTCTTGGTATTTTTTTATTATATGTGATTTATATTCTTGCAATAGTTTAATCTTTTTTGAATTTGCAAAAACAAATGAGGCGTTTTATATCGAAACTAGTATAAAAACTCGTGCAATGCACGAAATTATTAGTATAAAATTTTATATATTTTTAATATATTCTAAATAGAGATGCAATTACATGTTATTAGTATAAAATTATAATTTTTTGTATGCTTAATAAACAATTATAGAATATGTACTTATTTCAATGAATAAAAATTCGATTGTTAATATAAGTATTAATTAAAATTGTCATACTTTTTAAGGTAAATATGTGTCTTTTATATTCAAAAATATTATATTCCAAGAAAATTAACAAAATATATCTAATATAATAAATGAATGAGTTAATGTTAAATTTGGTAAGACAAATTTCTTATGGCAAGTCACTCAGAGAGTGCCATGTAGAATTTTACACTCTTTTTATAATATTGTATGATGATTGGAATTTCATGATCAAGTATTTTGATCATAATTCAACATTTTAATTTATCAATAGTTTAATTGAACATTTTAGAGACCAACTTTATTGATAAATAGCTCAAGTAATTGGGCCTGGCCCAATATGCTCAGAATACCATTTCCTCTGGTTGTCCGAGATATATCATGGGCTTTTTTAAAACAGATAATTCACACAAATCTTATACTAAGTCCAGAGAATTACACTTCCCTCACCCAATACGAATTTCACTAATTCTTGTATAGGTGTTCTCTTGAGAGAGCGTTTTTTGTAAAGACGGCTATTAAAACTCAATCCAAATTTAGTTTATGTTAATTTTTAAAAAAATGACGGGTAGTGTGGAGTGGAATGTGAAAAGTCATATAATATATTTGGTGTTAAATTATATATTTGGATTGTAACATTATATATTTGGTGTTAAATTAGCATATATTTATTTAGGGTTATAACATAATATATTTGGTGTTATACCAACATATATTCAGGGTTATAATATAATTTATTTGGGGTTATAACATACTAATATATTTAAAGTTATAACAATATATATTTAAGGTTATAACATTAGATCTATGGGGTTATAGCAATATATATTTGTAGTTATAACATAATTTATTTGGGATTTTTAACATAATATATTAAGTTGGTTATATAATGGTATGTGTTTGAGGGTATAATATATTTATTATATATAATTACAGATATTAATAATTTAATTAATGTATTAAACCGCGTGAAAAACAAATACTTCCTCCGTTCTGATTTACTTGCTACCATTGTATGGGCACAAAGATTAAGAAGTTACTGTGCAATGATGAGTAGTAGGTGGAAAGTTGCTTTTTGGGAATTTTTTAATAATATTTGTTGTAAAATGAAAAAGAAAAATAGAAGTAATTAGATATAGAGTAGGATAAAAATAGGAGTAGGTATAACTTTAAATAATTGGTTTTTTACTAAAAAGGAAATGTAGCAAGTAATATGAAATTTCCCAAAATGAAAAATATAACAAGTATTATGAAACGGAGGAAGTATTACAAGTAATATTACAAGTAAATTGAAACAAAGGAACTTATTATTTAACAATTTATGGGATTCCTATGTCTATGAGAGGGAAGGGTCATTGGAGGGACCAAAAGAAGGTATGCAATATGCATGCATGTAGAAAAGGGTGGATGTGAAAACAGTACAATTTATTTAGTCACTAATCTTCTGCCAACTTCATTATCATATAATTCACTTTTTCAGAACCCACCAATGCCCCCTCTTTACCCCAAGTTTCCCATTTACATCACATGTCTTGCCTATCTTTACATGTCTTGTGTATCACTTCCTACTTTTGTTTTATGAAACATTAAAATTTAAAAATCTCACATTGGTAATAACAATTTTATATTTTAATTAATAGAAGTACTATATAAAAATATTACTTTTTGTTAGAGTATAAGTATAAGATATCATGTGGCCTCAATCATCAACTTAAACTTTTGGTTGAGTTGGTTCCTTGACATAGTATTAGAAGCTAATGTGACAAGAGGTCACGAGTTCGAATCTCAATCACCCCTGATTTAAAGTGAAATATTCAGTGCATATGCGCATCCACGCTTCTAGCACAATGGGCTCTCGTGTGAAGAGGCGTGTTAGAGTATATAACATGTTCTAAAGCCTCAATCATCAACTTAAACTTTTATTGCGTTGGTTCCTCACTTGACAACTTTTTTTTATCAATGTTTAACGTACTATTTGATTATACAATTAACTTTTGATAATTAAGATAGAATCTAGCCTTCTACAAACTTAATTGTGAACATTCATCCACCAAGCTAGGAAACAAAAAAATATAAAAACAAAATACTTCTAGAAAATAGATGTCCTAAACTGATAATGCTATGACTGAAACCTTAATAACACTTTATTTGCAAAATGCAATACATCTTTCTAATAATTTTCCTATATAACCATGCTCAATATCTACAATAAAAAAAAAAAGCAACATATCATGATAAATTTCGTCCCACATTGTTTGGAAAACAAAACAAAAGCTAAGTGACCCCTTACAAAAGAAAGGAAGAAAAACTAGCTAAATAAATCTTGAGGAACAAAGAGGCCTTATGGAAGAACTAAAACAAAAGGTAGCCTGAATCGAAAATAAGACATTTTTGTTGGGATCATAAATTCATAATAGTATAATATAGTAACGATATTATTATATACCTCAAGGTTACTGCGTAGATTTTTTTAAAACTTTTGATTATCACGTGAAAACCCAAAACCTGAATTACTTGGAATTTCCCAATAAAAAAACTAGAGGTGTTCATTCGGGTCATCGGGTTGATTTCGGGTCAGGTGTTTCGGGTCAATTCAAAATCAGGTCTGTGTTCACATTGGTTTTTACATATTGTAGATCCATTATTAAATCGGGTCAAATCAAATTCGGTTATAAAGTCGGATGTTATCGGATCATCGGGTCTGTTTTGAACCCTCTTAACAAAACAACCCACCTTCCAAAATTTTCTTATTTACTTCTTCCCTTCCTAGTTCCTTCCCCTCTTATTCCATCATACTATCAAATTACACCAATACACACCCAATCTCTAATCTCCTAATCCATTTACCCAAAAAAGTGAAACCAAAAATCCAAAAAAAGTCCTTTCAAATCCAACCAACTTAACCACCTTCAAACCTAATTACCCTTTTTCTCTTTTTTCTTTCCCTCTTCTTCCTTTCCTCAGCAGATGCGCTAATTCCTTCATATTTTCCGGCGTCAATGTGGCGGCCGTGGGCAATTTCATCATCGCCGACAATTTCCGACACCTCTTCCTTTACTTCTCGACCCAAAAATCAACCCGCCATTTTCCGATGTTCATCTTTCAAAGATGTCGAAAATCTCTACAACAATCAAGATTACACCCATTTTGACCTCGATTTATGTTCTTCCCCATCTAACAATAATACCCTTAAACGTCACCCTTCTGTTCCTACACCCATCCGCCGCTCCATTTTCCACCGGGTCCGAACCGTTAACACTCTTCTCCGTCAATGGCAAACCAGATCCGACCCACCAAAACTCGACCCTATTCCCGACCAAACCCCTAGCCCCAAAACCCCCAAACCTCACCAGGCTCGAGTCGTGGTATACCTCACCAGTCTCCGCGTAATTCGACCCACATTCGAAGCTTGCCGGGCTGTAATGTCGATACTACATGGGTTTCAAGTTGTGATAGATGAGAGAGATTTAATGATGGATTTGGGATTCATGTCGGAGCTCCGCGAACTACTCGGGTTGAAACTTAACGAACAGCTAACATTACCAAGAGTTTTCATCAATGGAAGATATGTAGGTGGGTCGGAAGAGATAATACACCTCCATGAAATCGGTGAATTGAAGAAACTAGTTTCTGGGTTACCTCCAAAGAAGAACAACACGTGCAACTCGTGTGGTGGGTATAGATTTATCCTCTGCTCAGATTGTAGCGGCAGCCATAAAAAATTCTCGGAAAAAATTGGGTTTCGATCTTGTTCGATGTGTAATGAAAACGGTTTGGTTAGATGTCCTGATTGTTCTGCGTTGTCGCCTACTCTCTGCCGTCCGATTTTAGCTCCCATCAACGGCTGCTGATTAACCAGGTTAATTTTTTTGGGGAGGGATTTTAGGTTTAATTATGTTTTGGGGGAAAAATTAGGTGACATTTCGTTTTTTAATTTTAAATATTGACATGATTTTTGGTTGGATTGTGTTATTTTTGTTGTGTAATGTAAAGATGATGATGACATAAATAGGGGAATTAAGTAGGGTAATTAATTTTTTTAGACAAATATTTTTGTTTGATGGTATTTTATTCTTAATTACGTTTAAATTTATAGTGCATTACATGATAAATGTTGATAATTGATGGAGAATATTTTCAATTTCAACTTGTTATGTTGGGGTAAGAACAAACACTTATTCATCTCAAATCTGTCGGTTAGAGCAAATATTACTTTTTTCTGGTAACGTTTTGAGATTGAATATTTTCTAGTTTTTTTCCTTTGCTAAGCCTGCTCTATAATTCATAAATGAAGTACAATTATCCACCCATTGTTGATTTGAATTTGTAATTAATAGTTGTACATGATTGTGAATTATTGGAAGTTAAATTAGGTGGTTATGTGATTTGTCAAAGGAAACATGATGGAAGGTTCAATTTGATATGGTTGATTTATTTTAGGACGAGATACCTCAAATGTAGAGGTGTTCTAAATAGACTTGATGATTCGATAGACACCCGACTTTATAACCGAATTCGATTTGACCCGACTTAAAAATGGATCTACAATTATGTAAAAACCAATGTGAACACACAATCCAATTTTAAACCGACTCGAAACACCTGACCTGAAATCAACCCGAATGAACACCTCTGGTCAAATGATGTGTGTTTTTGAGAAAATCTAAGCAAAGGTTTTAGAATGTTCTGTGTTAAGTACTAATAGGATTACTTATAAGTAAGTAATCACTAATGCATAACAATGATGTTAGTTTGAAATTGGGCCTTCAAAATTCTTAATCATTTAGATGCTTGTTCTTTTCCGCCCATTGTTTTGTTAGATGTTGGTTTTATGGTTATGAATAGTTAGAATTGTTCTAATCATATTGGGGTGTTTTGGCAACATAGCTTATTGGGTTAATTTACCTTATTTTGATACAAATATATAGTTGGGTGGTTGAACCAGTCAATGCTAATATTTGGTAAACGAGCTGGTTAAAACAATGTATTGTTACGACTTACGAATAAGTTGTTTTTAAACAAGGTCCATAAGCAGGGGTTTAAAATCAGGCATCAGCTGTTTAAACCAGTTAATAAAATCAGCTAGTCAAATCAACTATCAATTACGAGCTATCAGTTGTTTGCCTAACATCGCCATTGACTATTAGTTAGCTTTGGCCAATGAGAGGCTTCATTATCTTTGCGATTTCATCATTCTTAAGGTAAGACAACTCTAAATGATCAAGTCGACACAATTCACATTATGTGTTTCGGGCTGAATTCGAATTCGATTAAAAGGTCGGATAAATAACATATCGTGAATCTCTTTTGAACAACTATAGAGAGCATGGAGTTGGACTCCTGGGACCACCGGAGCCTCAAGTCAGATCCTCGAGCTGTTGGGCATGTTTATAAGCTTTTACATAGTGTTTTGGTTTTGTATCTTAATAAAGGGTCCACCATCAATAACTTTTCCTTCGAAAAATTTTATTTAAATTTACACTTTCAAAAGAGGGTTCTTCTTCCCCTTTATTCAAATGGGAGTTGTTTATAGTTTTTAGTGAAACCGTATTATGGGTTGCAGCGTAGTGATTACACTGAATTGAATGCTTGCAGTTGGTTTGAAATTGAAAACCAGCTCCATTCATTATTCTTCCATACTTGGCATAAATGTAAGAAACTTGCATACAACATCTCTTAAAAACCTTCTCAGCACTTGGCTAGATAGATAGATAGCAATTTGATTTTTAAATTTTGAATAATTTTAAGCCGTTTCACTCATTTTATTTTATCTTATTTAAAAATGAAATGAAAGCGATATGAGGTTAAACAAATGAAAAATAAGATGATGAACAACAATCAAAAGCAATGGGAAAGATGAACGCAATAATATATGAGCTATTTTAGATATCTCTCCGGGTGAGATTATCTTTAGCAGGTTGATTCATGTATATTTATTGTGTAAAAATGATGATTTATAATTTTGAAGTGATTTATTAGAGAAATTAGTTGATTATATATACTCGTTTTATAGTGACACGATGTCATAAGACAAGCTGTAATTGTTGTTAAAACAAGTCACTATAAGGTATATTTAATGGAAAAATTGCCCTGAATAATTCAATATTTTACTGATTTTCTTATAATAATCCCAACTTTGAATTAACCATGAATAATCTACAGTATTAGGTCACTTATCCAAGAATGTTGTTATGTACATGATGACCTATTTTTGTAGATAAATTAACAAAATAAAAAGAAAAAATAAAATAAAAAACAAAAATAGATAAATAAATAAAGTAAAAAAAAAATCAAAACACCCTTGCTCCATGCTCATCTTCAATTCAGCCAAATGAGCCAAGTTGGATTTAGATTTACAGCTGGCCTTGGACGAGACGACCTCATAATGAGATTATTAATTTGGGTCGCCCATTTTGCGCGCATAATAATCTAAGCATTTTTTCATTTTTTTTGGCATTCTTCAATTTTGATCTTAAAAAGTTTCAATTTTGACCTTAAAAGGTATCAAATTTCAAAATTGATACTTTTAAGGTCAAAATTGATAAATGTCAAGAAAATTGAAATATTGTTACACATGCCCACTTCATACCTGACGCTAAATATTCTACTTTAAACAAGGAGTGGTTGAGATGCGAACCCGTAACCTCTTGTCACGTTGGCTTCTAATGCCATGTCAAAGAACCAACTCAACAAAAAAATTAAGCTAATGGTTGAGATTCTAAGATATGTTATATACTCTAACACTTGTCACTAATTTTATTTGCCCAAAAAAACGGAAATTAAAAATATATTTTTAAAAAGTAAAAAAAAAAATTACTCTCCAACTGAAATATGCTCCAAATTGGGATTGTATCAGGGTTGGACGTGGGAGTTGGGACTACTCACTACGTATGGATGTTATGTAAATTAATATGGTTTGATGACTGGGCTGAACTCAGAAGCCCGGAAACCAGAGCCCATATGTTTATCAAAAAATAAAAATTATCACAAATTCTTGTGAGAGACGGTTTCTTTGAGAGACCATCTTTGATTAGTCGGCCCATAATGGAAAATATAAAGTAAAAGTAGGAATTAAATTCTAATGGACTAGGCCTGAGAGGCGTCTCTTAAAGAGACGGTCTCTCAGGAGACTGGTTGAAAAATTATGTATAGACTTGGATTCATCGTGTGGATTAAGTTTATACATAACTTTTTGTAACAAAATGTTTAAAATTAATACCTTTTTGTTCTAATGACAAAAGAATAAAGTGCTTTATGAGATAATATTAGAAGTTGTAAAAAATATAAGAAGTATTAAATAAATATTTAAAGAAGGTGGTGAGATGAATTTCCAAATAAAAACTTATGTTAAATTAGTCATATAATTTTAAAAGGAAATTGATGCAAATAAAGTGAGACGAAAAAAATATATAGTAGACTAAAATTCTCAAGTGTAACTTTTTACATTCTATAGGATATCATTTACTCTACTCACCCCTTAAATTAATTAGAATTCTTATGACATTGAAATTTTTTGTGTTATTCAAAAATTTTAGTCTCATAAATAGATTACTTCTTGTGTTATTAAAATGATTTATAATAAAGCCTTAGGGAATAAAAGACAAGGTAAAATAAGTTGAATTCAGAATTGTTCTAAAAGTTGAATTTGGAATAGTTCTAACTTCTAATTAGTGTTGAAATTTATCATCTTACAAGTTAAAGTTTTTTAGTTGTAATGGAGTATAGCAATTATTCAAAGTAAAAATAATATTAAACTATATCGTTATTGTATTATGCAAAATGATATATACAATTTTAAAGATTGTATATATAAGTAAGAATTTTATATTTAATTTATATAATTTAACATTATTTTTGCTTTGAAAACATAAACATTTGGATATATTTAATTGTTTTATTATTTGTTCTTTCTTGGAAAGTTAAAGTCATTATATAAAACATTAATTGTTTTTCAATGTCTAAATTGAGATGTCTTGAATATTTAAAATATCATTACACATAAAATAAAGAGAAATATTAATTTTTATATTACATAGAAGTATAGAACCATCTATAAGGTAATTTTATTCTTGTATTTATCATTACCTATTTTAAAAATGTCCAATTCTTTTCCCTAAATACGAATAATTAAGTTAAAACTATTCCTCACATGACTACTCAAGTTGTTTTGTTTTTCATTTTAATTCTAATGAATAAATTAATCTTATTTTTATTTTTAAATATGACATCACCACTTTTACTCTATTTTCTATATCTTATTTATACATACATCACACTACAACATAATTTGCTTTTAGTAGGATATATTTAGCAACATTTATTTCAAATTTCTTATAACGCATATAGAGGATTTAGTGACATTTATCAGAACCTTTAGCAGCATATTAAAAAGTCACACTAAAACTTTTAGCGACATAGGATCTAGGGACATTTCTCACAAATGTCACTATTAACTATAGTGACAATTACATATGCCACTAAGTACCAAGTTAATTGTCGCTAAATCACTTTATAATGAAACTTAAAATAAAACCCAATAATTATTACACTAAAAATATAAATCAGTGGTATTTTTTAATGCCATTAAATCCAATATCACATAAAGCTAAATTTATTGTAGTGTCATTACTTTAATTAATCATACCTAATTTCCACGGTAATACTAAATAGAGTTAAATGATTATTAGATAACAGTAAGTCTCATGGAAGACAGTCTATTCTATAGACGAAATCGATGAAGCCCAGCCCAAAATATAACATAGTATATTTGGGGTTATAATAAATTATTTGGGGTTAAAATAACTTATACTTGGGGTTATAGAATAGTATATTCGAGGTTATAATACTTTACATTTAGGATTATAACATAATATAATTGATATTATAATAAAAAAAATCAGTTAAGGGAAATGGACAGGCCCAATTTTGTGGTCTATCCTATAGACCGTCTCTTGTGAGATTTTGTGATTAGATAAAAGCATTGAGTAGTTTTGACTTATCTTGTAGGTTTGGTATACAATTGCTCCAACCTTGTTCATCCACTTAGAAGCTAACACCATCATATGCTTCTCCCTTACATTCCTTTCATTGGAAAACGACCTACACTTTATCAGATTTTTTTCTTTTGATTTTTAAGATATATTTTATAAGAGAGAAGATATAAATATGACTATATAGCTTTTGTCTTATACTTTTTGAGCCAGAGCCGTCTTGAAAATTTTGGGGGCCCTGCGCTAAATTTTGTTGTGTGTTTTATTTATAGTAAATATAATATATTTTATTAATAAATTTAACATATTTTTTTTATTAACTTTTGCATATACGGGAGAAAGAGGGGCCCTGTGCGGTCGATCACCTCGCACACCCTCAAAGACCCCTCTGCTTTGAGCCATTGAGTTTGGTTCAATTTTTATTTTTTTCATTCTACTTAACTTGCTATGTCATTTTTCGATCTTTTATACTCCTAACTTTTTATGTTCATCCCAATCTTGATAGCAAACTCAAAAGGACATCAATATCGTTTGATTTTAAAAATGATGGTAAGACAAGATCATATTATATAGATTCTTCATTTAAGTATTAGCTATAGCTCAATCATCTTTTCATTAAGCATTAAGATAATAAATCATAAAGACAATAATCTGTTAATCTAGTCATTTTACTTCTATGATTTTTTTTCAATGAGTTATACTTGCATGACAACGATTTAATTCTCACATATATAGATCGGTAAAAATCCCAACACTTCAGCCTCAAGTATCACAGTTTAGGAGAATGGTGTCAATCGAGGAACCAACTTAACTAAAAGTTAAGCTGATGGAGTCAATCTCTCACATGAGAGCTAGAAGTGTGGATGCAACAGATACTCTCCTCATACTTGACGCGGTATTCCACTTTAATTTTGGGCTGGTTTGAAATTCGAACTCGTACCTCTTATCAGGCTTGCTCTGATACCATGTCAAGCAACAGAGTTGTATCTAGCCTAGGGCGAATGGGGCAAAGGCCCAGGGCCCCATATTTTAAAAATTATGTAGTTTTAAGTCATTAAATTAAAACATTAAAAAAAAATTTTTTAAATGAGAATGCCATATTGAGAATGGGATATTAATGACAAAGATAATAAATATTTAACAAATGCAATCAATCAAGAAGATTTACACGACTCTTCTTCCGAACCTAAATGGAAACTTTTGCACTTTCCCATTCCTATTGTGGTTTCAAGAGAAAAATAGCAAAACTCTTCAAATACTCTTTACAATTTCAAATAAAAAAGTGAGAAATTTCCATATTTATCTGGATAACAAGGAAATTTGAAAGATATTTCAAACTAATTAGAAGATTGAGATGAATTAGAGCATTCTTGAACTTTAAGGTTTTTCTCTCATTCTTTTTTACTTAAAGCTTTATATTCAAATGGTGGGTTTTTAATCTTCTACATAGGCTCCTATTTTAAATCTTCTATATAAGGGCCCATATTTTCAATCTCGCCCTAGGCCATCGAAGGTTTAGAAATAGGCCTGTCAAGCAACCAACCCAACCAAAAATTCAAACTGATAATTAAGACTAAAAATATGTTATATAATCTAACAAATAGAAACTATATCAATATACGTTCATAAGGTGGATCCTCCATCAATTATAACAACTAAAATTGGCCTCAATTAGTTGAATTAGAGTAAAGAGGATAGCTTCTAGGAAATTGCTGAATTAAGAACTCTTAAATGGTCCGACTAGTGGTTGACGACTTGACGTTGACTGTGTCTAATAAATGGCTGCCCAACTTAGCTACATTTCCAAAAAAAAAAAAAAAAAAAAAAAAAAAAAGAAAAACTAACTTAGCTATGGACTATGGTCATTGGTCAGTAACTTTGGCCGTACTGACCAGTTCGTAGATTCCGTGATTAGGTAATATAAACTTCAATTAGATTACGTCAATTTTATGGGTAATGGCCTTGTGTAAATTTAAGTATTTGGATGATCTGCTACTGTTATAGTAGGAGCAGGGGCGAAGCCAGGATTTTAAATTAGGGGGGCCAAATTGTTGATATAGTAGGATTTTAAATTAGAAAAAAAAAATTTCCGAAAAAAGCTAGAGGTGTTAGAAACAGACACAATGGCTCGAAACTTACACGACAATGTAACCGAATCCGATTAGATTCGATTTTAAAAATTTACAATTATGTAAAAACAATATGGACACGAAATTCGATTTCAAGCCTACCCGAAACACGTAACCCGAAATCAACGATGACTCGAACGAACACCATTAGACACTAGTTAAGCTATGAAAATATTAAAATCATATAGACTGAAATGAAGTTGAATCATTTCAAAATTTATATTTAACAATAAATAGAGTTGATGCTTCCCTATAATTGTTAAGTATTAAATATTAGTGTAGGAAAACTTGCTATAGCAGGGCTTCCGGTTACCCAGGTTTTCTATAGGTAAGTATATCATTAAGTTGGAATTATTCATGATTAATCAATAAGTGGGATTAGTGTAGGAAAATCATAAAAATCTTGGATTATTCTAAGTGATTTTTCCAAAATTATATGTGAATTTATTATTTAAGTATTAAATATTATATATTAAAAGCATATTTAAATATTTATCAATTAATTAACAATTATCACCTCACGTTGGGTAAAACTATGATGGGAAGAAATAGCTAAACGTCGTTATAAGACTTTATTTTGAATCTAAAAGTTGATTGAATTTTAACGTCTTTAAGATATTTAAAGAAAATTCATGGTACCACTATTTTTAAATTGTGAAATTTGGAGGGAAAAAAATGTTATTTAACAATAAATTTTCTAATTTGAGTTCCAATTTTGAAAGAAAGAGATTTGAAAGAATAATACTCCTTCCAATTCATTTTAAATGTCTATTTTAGATTTGGCACGCAAATTAAAAAAAATGATAGTGGGGTATTTTAAGTGATTATAATAATTGAAAAGGTGGTAAGTGGAGTATTTAAGTGATTATAATAATTAAAAAGGTGGTAGATGAAGTATTTTAAATAAGAAGTATAAGTTGGGGTAGTTTGGGGTATTTAGGTAAAAAATCTTTGCCAAAAATAAAAAGTGGATAATTAAAATTACTTTACAAAATTAAGAAAGTGGACATTTAAAATGTTCTGGAGGGAGTATCTTTTAATTTCGGGAAAATTTATTTTGGTTAGGCTTAGGTGTGCTCGTTCCCACATTAATAGACTAAAATTTGCAAATTGCATTTACGTGTTGAACTTTGAGGGTTACTACTTTTTGGAAAATTTACCTTTAAATTTCGAAATTTTGTTTGTTCTCTTTTAAAAATCCCATTTTTTGATTATTTTTTTAAAATTCGACCTTTTGTCTTCGTTTTCATTTATAGAACATATCTCCCTAACTAACCTGAACAATCGGTTAATTTCGAATTTTTAAACAAAAGAGAATATGAAAATTTACTTTTAAAAATCCGATCTTTTGCTTGTTCATCATCATCATCATCATACCCAGTGTTCCCGCACATAGATACTCTATGGCCAGGGTCTGGGGAAGGAAGGTCGACGGCGTCTCATACCCATAAGGAGAGGGCGGTCATAAGAGTCCTTCGGCTCTAGAGGAGTCTTTTGCTTGTTCTCTTTTTAAAATCCCACCCTTTGCTTGTTTTCTTTTAAAAATCCGACTTTTTGCTTATTCTCTTTTAAAAATCCAACCTTTTGCTTATTCTCTTTTAAAAAATGATGAATTTTCAAATTTATCCAGTCAACGGTAAAAATGTTCTATGAAAGAAAACGGAGCCAAAAGGTCGGATTTTTAAAATATAATCGAAAGATGAGATTTTTAAAAGAAAACATGTAAAAGGTCGAATTTTAAGAGTATTTTCCTACTTTTTAAAATTGGGTAGTTTCGTAGTGATATGCTAGTTACTTGTTTCAAAGCTAATTTTAAATTTAAATTTTAGTAAATAAAATTAGGATAAAAAAATTAAAACTAAATAAACTTAATTTCAAAATAAAACAAAAGAATAAAAATCATAAATTATCCATATAAGCCAATATCAACCAATAAAAGCTTTCCATCTTGTGGAGCTGTATGAGGATGACATATGAAATTCTCTAGTCCTTTTAATATATTGTATTTCAAAATGGTAATTACATAAATTTATTTAATTTTGGAATAGCTAAAAATGACATGTTGATTAATTTTATTTGCCACATAAGCCAATATAAACCAATAAAATCTTTTCATCTTGTAGAGCTCCATGGGGGTAAAACGTGAAATTTTCATTCTTTTTAGGAAAATTTACTTTTAAAAATCCAACCTTTTAATTGTTCTCTTTTAAAAGTGTAGCAAGTATTTCAGAACGGAAAAGTATAATATTATATATCTCACACTATTGCTTATTTGTCATCATATCACAAACACTAAACACATAGAAGTATTATTTGATAGTGTATGGGTATTGGGTAGTGATCATTCCCATACCCAAGTACCCAACTAAAACATGTATATGGTGGAAGAAGTAATTATTTTGTCTTACATAGTTTAAGGAACATGCTCATTATTATGATGTGCTCATTATAATACATATAAGCGGGGCTGCACTTTTCGGTAGCCAACCTTTCAATTCACTCAATTGGATCCAACTTTTAAGCTTTCTTTTGAAGTGCAACACAATTAAAGTGCAAACTATTGTGTCACATTCTTGTCATCTTCAACTTTAAGAAATATAGCCAACATTTCATATCATATTTATTATTGTCAAGGAACCAACTCAACCAAAAGCTTAAGCTGATTGTTGAGGTCCCAAGATATGTTATATTCTCTAACACGCCCCCTCACACGAGAGCCCTTTGGGCTAGAAGTGTGGATGCAACACAGGCCCTCCTCATACCTGGTGCTAAATATTCCACTTTTAAATGAGGGGTGGTTGAGATTCGAACCTGTGACCACTGGCTCTGATACCATGTCAAGGAACCAACTCAACCAAAAGCTTAAGCTGATTGTTGAGGTCCCAAGATATGTTATATTCTCTAACAATTATATTTATCTAAATTTGTTCATTTCCAACTGTCTTTCGAATCTATTTTGGGTTAGATGTTTCGTGTTGAATTAATATTATTAGATCTTGTTTTCATATTGGATTTATACATCATTGTATATTTATTTTTAAAGTCGGATTAAAATAGGAGTCGGATATTCAAAATCTGTAAATAATAATGGATTGACTCTGTTTTAAACATCTCTGTATCTACCTGAATTGAATAAATTGGTGAAACTTAACTCAAATTTATTTCATTTAACTCAAACATTTACGGGGCGTTTGGTTATTGTTAATGAAAATTATTTATAGTGTAAAATTTCATCAAAAGTTTCACGTCACTCTCATGGTGATGAATTTTGATCACAAAAAAGTTTTCTTGTTTATAAATTTTCATTAACACCTAATACTACCTCTTCCAATGGTAATGTATTGGAATGAATTTAATGAAGAAAATGAGATGATTGAAGTTGGACAACCATGGTCATCAAGGTGGTCAAGAGATTTTTCAACCAAAATTATACAAGTTTTTATTTTCATTACCACCGTTAATTTATTATCACTTACCGAACAGGTCTTTAGATGACAACAAAATGACTTTATGCACAAAAAGTTTTGGAAACGACGCGATCGTTATATAGTTAGGGAGTTTTTGAGGGTGTGTGAGGTAATTGACCTCACAATACCCCTTCTTTTTCCCGTATATGAAAAAATTAATTAGAAAAAAATATACTCCCTCCTATTCCCCTTATTAGTCCCATTTGACTGGGCACCATTTTTTAGGTGGGTCAAATGGGACCCAATGATAAGGAGAGAGAATGGAAATTAATAAGTGGTTAATGGTCTAACCTTAGATTAATGATTTCCTTTACAAAATTAATTTTTCTCCCAAATTCTGAAAATTGTTTCAAAATCTGAAAATTGGTACAATAATCTAAAAAATTCAAAATTACATATACATCACATTTAATTGTTCCAAATACAATTACATAGACCCATCATCATCAAGAACCTTATCAGTTTCCATCAAATGCACCAAGATCTTCAACAAACAAAGGGAAAAAATCAACAAACTTTGAGAACAACCCCACAGAATCTGCAACAAACAAAGTAAAAAAAAAAAACCATTAAAAATGATGCTAACTATCAAACCCAGATTAGCAAAATCAAACAAAAAAGCAGACAAAATCACAACTTTGAAGAACATAAACCCACCAAAATCAAGATCTACAAAGAATATAAACAAAAAAAAAAAAAACATTAACCCACCAAAATCAAGATCTACAAAGAACATAAACAAAAATAACAAACAAAGAACTTAAACCCACCAAAATTAAAGATCTACAAAGAACATAAAAAAAACAAAAATAGAACATAAACCCACCAAAATCAAGATCTACAAAGAACATAAACCCACCAAAATTACTCAAGAACAAAAAGACAAGAACGAACGAAAATTTGACATGGAAAAAATAAATAAAACAAACCCAGAAATTTGAGTTACATACCTAGATTTCGAAGAACAAAACCCACAAAATCGAAGATCAAACCCACAAAATCGTTTGATGAACCTAAATTTCGAAGAAAAAAGCCATAAAATCGAAGAACTTGCCGTCAAAATTGAAGAAGCAACCGACAAAACCTTGTGCTTTCTTTGCCATTGTAAAAGGCTATAGATGAAAAAAATCGAAACCCCTTGTTATTAGATGGAAGAACAAGAGGAAGGAGATAGCAGGAGAGATTGATTTAGGGTTCTTGTACCCATAAGAACAAGTGGGAGGAGCTCAGAAGGCACGTATGAACAAGAGGGAGGAGATAGCAGGAGATTGATTTAGGGTTTTTCTAAAATGGAAGGGAAGGGTAAGTTTGGATGGGTGGGTAAATTAAGATAAATGGTTTTAATTAAGATTGGGTGGGATTAATAGGGGTTGATTAGTTGGGGTTAATGAGAGGATATGTGTAATATTTAAATGTGAGTAAGGGTAATATAGTAATAAAGATATACCATAAATAGAAATGGGACTAATAGGGTGACTTAACCTTTTTTGAAAATGGGACTAATAGGTTGAATAGGAGGGAGTATTAAATTTATTAATAAAATAAATACATTTACTATAATAAAATGCGAAATAGAAATTTTATACAAAGCTCCAAAATTTTCAAGATGGCGGCAAAGGTTGAATAACACCCATCCTAAAAAAGTGATTGTAGTAGAAATGGAATATTTGCTTACAAATTATTTTAACCTAATGTTTAAGTTACCATACTCTCTAGTCTCTAGTCTCGCTAGCTGTCACCTGTCAACATAAAAAATTTGCTCAAATATCTCAAAATCATGGTCAAATTTTTGATGATGTTAATATAAAAAAGTTCATTTTTCTTAATTACTTAAAATCCTTGCTTTGTGTCCGATTGTTCGAACCCTAAGTGTCTCAAATAGTCATTTAAATAAGTTAATATAAAGTTTTAGTTCTCTCAAATCTCACCAGCATTACTTATGACTAGGGGTTTTAAACCGGATATCAAATTAGTACGAAGTTTTCAATTCAGATATCCGATTTTTTGGATGCTTAAAAATGATGTTTAGGTTTCTACTTGAAGAAAACCAGTTAGCTAATTTAAATTTTTCATATTTCTTTTGCCTTTTTTTTATAGAAAATAAAGTTACGTAGTTTACACATAAATTTTTAAGCTTATTTCGCTTTTTTTTTTAATCAAGCTTATTTTGTTAACTTTGATCACAAACCATTTCGGATATATGGTTGGATATTCAAAAGTCTAAATTAACTAACATTAAATAAGTTATGAAACTTAGTTATAGTTGAAAATTGAATATATCAGTAAATTCAACAACCTAAACAAAATTTTTTTATTAAAAATATATATATTTTTTAAAATAAATAATTTTTAATAAAAAATTTGGATATCTGATTGCCAACATTTAAATCCGAATTCAGATATGATTTAAAATTGGATATCCGATTTTCAAAAAGGATAAATTATCCGATTTTGAAAAGGATACCAAATATTCTAGATCGGGAAATACCCGGTCCAAATTATCCATTTTACTAACCCTATCAAAACCCAATTTTAAGAATCGGATATTGAATAATCTGAGTTAAGATTTTTTTAAAAAAAACCGAATATTTTTAAACATCCCTACATGCAACTCTATAGTACCGAAGAGTAACTAAATGTATTAATTGAAAAGGCTAAGAAAACCTGGATTTGAAGGAAGTTTCACATGGAATAGGCCACAAAGTGGGACGCAAACGTAAATATACGTACGTACAAATAAAATTGGATCTATAACACACATGTGCATGTTGTGGAGTATAATGTGAGTAGGTCCAACCACATAATAATGTTAAGGCACTAGATCTCTAAACAATTAGGGAAACATTATTACAACTATCAAAAGCAAATAAAAATTTGAGGTATATCTTTTAGTTTTAGAAAATACTTTATATTTCTAATTTATTTTTCTCCTTTATTTTTGCGCAGTTTTCAAAGTAAATTTTAAGTCTTAATATTTCAAATACACGTTATTGAAAGTTATAAAAAATTTAATGAAAAAGTATACATTAAAACAAATCTAACGAGATCTCACATAGTGATAGTCACATGAATATATTTTACCATAAATCATATAGGAAATCCCAATGTAATTAAGGATTCATGATTATTATTGTTATTATTAATTATTAATTACAAGGAATCAAGCTAGTTGGAGATTATAGATATGAAAGTGACTCTACACCATTTTATTTATGTATATAATTATTTATATGTTTCACACAAATCATTATGGACATAAGGTCAAATATATTGGTAATAAGGCCAAATCACTCTACCAAATTTTCTAATTAGTGTCAATAATTACATGCTCTACTACCAAAACATTAACCTAGAGAACATTTTAATTTCTTTTCTATTATAGTGTAAATAGTGATTAGTGATTGAAGGTGACATGACTACTATATGCTATTTAATATGGTCTTAATTATGTTTAATTTTACAAGTGTCATTAGAAGGATTATAAGCCTACAAAGACTCCACATAATATGGAGTACATGATTATTAATTATATAATCCTTAAATTTGATGATATATACAAATGTTATTATAAATTCTTTAACCTAGAGGGGCAAATTCAAAAGGATAAAATAATAGGGTGTCTAAAATATGTAATCCGAAATATGTGGATTGAAATATTGATAAAAGCAGATATCCGAATAGTTGGTTTTTAAATCATTTTATATAAACTTTTATTTTTCATTTTAAATAATTATAACTGATGAATTCACTCATATGTACAATTCTCAACTATAATTAAGTTGCATAACTAATTCACTGTTAAGTAATTTAGGCTTTTAGAAATCTAACCATATTCCCAAAAATATTTGTATTAAGTTCAAAAAATAAGTTTGATTAAGGAAAAAAGCAAAATAAGCTTAGATATTTAAATTTAAAAACATAGATCTGTAAAATTAACTAAAAATATAAGAATTAAAAATTCGTAGACTCAATATCTGGTTCAGATTAATTCAAATATAATCGATTTTTAGACCGAACTCAAATTATAATTTTCACTGTAAAAAAAATAAAATATTTAAATTTCTGAATTCGAATCAACCTAATATTCGATTTTGAATAGCCATAGTACTCTAGAAAGTTTATCTTAAACCCTAGTAGTCCTAGTCCATATCGACGATAATTTTTGCGTTTGAAAACGATGTTTGTGGAACTCTAGAAAGTTAATCCCCAAAACGCCACGGCATTATTAGAGATCTAAGACAAAAGCATAGGGACAAATATGCGATAACATTTATTTTTAACTTCGTTCAAAATCTTAAAATAAAATATATAATCAGTAGAAATAAACTTTAGTCGTAAATTATTTTTCATCATCATCATCATTCCCAGTGTTCCCGCACATAGATATCCTATGGTCAAGGTCCGGGGAAGGAAGGTCGACGGCGTCTCATACCCAGAAGGAGAGGGCAGTCATAAGAGTCCTTCGGCTCTATAGTAGTCTTCAAGGATATAGGACCTGCAAATATCTGAAACCTGCATCTTACACCCACATTACCAAGCATAGGGATCATTTAAAAATGTATAAATGATACAGGTAGAAGAGGCAGTGAATAGCGATGACGAAAGAGACAGAACATTATCAAAAATAAAATACTATGAATAGCAATTAATTACCAAGCATTAATAGAAATGTTACAATCAACTTTTAAATTTTGTGATATGAGAAATTGCATTCACAACTAATATGGGTGCCAGATGAAAGAGGATAGTTGTTAAGAATGTGATAATAAATGAAGAGAGAAAATTAATTGTATAGATCGAATTAAAAGTGAGTTAAAACGTAGGAATGAGATTAAAAGAAAATGGTAGACTATCATAAAAAAATAAAAATAATGTAAATTAAGTGGAACAAATTGAAATGAAAAATGCTGCAAATTCTATGAGACTGAGAAAGTAGTCATTGTTTTAAACCAATCAAACCTTAAAATATGTCTAGTAATTAAGGCTTGAAAGTAATGTACTAATTGTGCCTTTGATTTCTGGTTTTAAATTAATTATGATAATAATGAATAAGTTAAATTTTAATGTTTACAAAATGTGATATGACATTCTCAATTTCTCATGGTTAGGAAATTCTCAATCGAACAAGTGTTTTTATTTATAAATTTTTCACTACCTACTTGGCTATATAATAATACCAAATGGCTGTGGGTGGAAATCAATTTTGACAAAAACCTTTTTTTTGACAAAAACTTAATTGGAGTAGGATACATATTATCATAAAACTCCTCAAAAGAATTTCTAATAAATTTTTCAATATATCATATTATGTTATAAATTAAAAATATTGAAATTGAAATTGTGTGGTTGAATTTGAGTTCTTTACTTGAAATTGTCCTTTAACTAGATAAGAAGATTTCCACACAATGAAGATTTATTTTAATTAGGATTCGTTTAGGACCCTATATCTATCTCGTCCAATGGGTTTGGGTTGGAATTCAAATATTTCAAACCCTAAAATTCAATTCGAATTTAGTTCCCGTAAAAATATTTGAGTCTTGGTCCAGATATGATTGAACCTGATTCAAATTCTGACTCAATTCATGATCATCTGTACTCGAGACATTCATTTTTAAGATGGAGGGGGTTGATTAGTCTTGAACTGCACCCTGACTTAGACAAAGACAAAATATATGAATGATGTTATCAGGGCAGATTCAGTTCGATTCCACGCACTCACATGAGGGCACTGGAATTTTGTAAAAAAAAAAATTATAGTTAGTAGGTGTCGAACCTGAGACCTATAGTTGGAATCATGTGATCCACATATCAACATCTCTTGGCTAACACAAATTCTTGTTATAGACCGTCTATAGCATAGACGGGTAAATATGGGTCAGCCCATTCAATAAATGAGTAACTGAATAGTCATGTCTGCCATTGGGCTGAGTTATTGAGAGAGTCGTCTATACCATATACGGTCTCTTAGGAATCTTTCTGATTTTTAAATTTATCATTGGACTCGGCTGTTGGTAGAGGCGTCTTTGCCATAGACGGTCTTTCAGGAGACCTTCTGCTTGGCTAAGGAGTCGTTTGGTTGATGTAGGAATTAAATTCCAATGGGAAGTTGTAATTCATTGGAATTTACTTCCTTTGTCAATTTCCTAGGAATTACTTAATATTGTTTGTTTAATATTGTTTGTTTGACAATAGGAATTTTCATTTCTTTGGAAGTAATCCATGGGAATTATTAATGACCAAGGGGGGTACATGGTAATCTAATTCCTATGTCTCATAGGAAATAACTTCTCTTGGATTTTATAATTCCTAGGAATTTTAAATATTTTGGCAACCAACAAATTAGCATAATACTATTTTCTAGGAACTTAAAATTCCAAGGTAATGGGTAACCAAACAAGCCCTAAAACTCCAGTAAAACTTGTGTTAAAATACCAAAACGTGTTTTCTCTATGCCTGCACAAATTACTAAATTCCTCCGTTTTGAATTTACCATACTTATTTCTCATTTTGACACTAATTCTTCATCCTCTCTTTGAATGTATTCGAAAAACTCATTTTCCTTTCTCATTTCATTTATATGTTTTTAATTATAATTAAGTTATGTCTAAAAGTAAATAATAATTTTAAAATATAGATTTTAATCACAAAATTATAAATAAGAAATTTTTTTAAAACTCTTAAATTTAACTACTTTTAAATAATTATAAAATTGGATAAATCTAAAATTAAATTTTAATTTGTCAAACATTACAATTAGGTCAACACAAATTCATAGCAAGTTTTTTTTTGTTACCAACAAGATCTTACTCATACACCAATCACAATAGAGTACAAAATAAGGCAACGAGAAGAATGGGGTTAACTTTCCTATAAGTTTCTTCCCTTTTTTAAACTAAACGGTTTTATTTATTTTTTCTTCATAATTACCACTTGACCCACCAACTCACAAATCCAATTTATACCGTCAAAAGAAAAAATCAAAATTTATATACTCCTAATCTAATTTTTCATGTTACAGTATATAACATACTAGTATAGAATCCCGTGCAATGCACGATTTTTTTTAACATCGGCATATATGAATATAAATATATTAATTAAAAAAAATAAAGCCTGAGATATTATGTACTCGTAAATTACTCAATTTTTACAATATATGTATAAATTAAATTTGTGATATTAAAAATTGTTTAGAATATATGATACGATTTATGCGATATATATATATTTTATAATTTACTCAATTTAGCCATAAATAAATAATAGTCAAAGATAATTTAATGGTAGAGATATTGGTCAAGATTAAATGCAATTTATTAGATTACTTAATTTACTTAATTTAGTTTTTTTTTGATGGGAACTTAATTTAGTTTAATAAATATAGCAATTAATTATTTTGATTATTCAATGTGAGAAATAATCTATTATCTTTGACTGCATTCATTTAGGCAAATTAAAAATTGTGACATTTAATACAAAAATAATTCAAATACCATAAGTTCAGAAATTATTTATGGTCTAATAAATTATTTCTTAAATTAATTATAATATCCTAATAAATTATTTCTTAAATTAAGCAAGCATTAATGTATCGTAGATTGAAACATCAATGTAGATTAGGCAGTATTAATTGAAGAAAGAAATCTATTAGCTTTTAACCAATAGAAAAATTACAAATGGCACACCTTCTCTTACATTGACATTTGTCATTTCCCAAGAATTTTATTAGAATGTATGATTCTGACCTCTGGGGCCTCAACCGTCAGCTTAACATTTCACAAAATCATTTTTATACACAATGTTCAAATTAGACTGACGCAACAATACTCACCGATTTTATAACCAGATTCAAATTTTAATTCAACTTCAAAATAAATTTAAAATTATGTAAAAATATATATAAATTCAAAATCTAATTTTAAACCAATTTGAAATATTTAAGTCGAAATCAACTTAATAATCCGAATAAATCGTATAATTCCATGACATCACCTCTAAAGAGAGTACCAACTAAAATGAAATTACTAACAAATACAAATACGACTAATATAACTAGTCAAATTATTGCTTCCCTCTTTTCTTGTTGATTGTTGAACGCGTTTCTTCTTCTGATTCTCTCTCTTCCCCCATAACCCCCATTTTACTCCTAAAATCCTCTTTTTGCATGTTCATTTTTTCTGTGTAATCTCTACTTCAACTTTCAAGTAATTTGGTGTACAGCTCCAAGATCTGTTCTCTACATTTATACTGGTTTATCACTGAAGTTTGGTACATCTTTGGACTGCTGTAGTTTATCGGGATTATAACAAATTCAAATTTAAACAGAGTTTTTGATGTTCAAGTGATTGACGATGAGAAATAAGTTGTGGGTATTTGATGGAAGGAAGATTAAATTGCCCATCTTACTCTCCTTTCAGTTGTTCATGTTTTTTGTTATACACCTACTTCTACCTTGTTCATCCCTAAATTCTGAAGGTAAAATAGATTAATTTGATTATGTAAAGCTTTAATGTTTTTGGGTAATTATGGAAAATTAATGGGTGAGAGTAATAATTCTGATACAACTTTAACAGGGATGGCTTTATTGAAGTTCAAAGAAATGGTGGTACAAGATCCCTTCAATGCCCTATCAAATTGGAATGTTGAAGATGGCGTTTTAGATCATTGTTTATGGTTTGGAGTTCATTGCTCTGATGGGAATGTTGTTGTTCTGTATGTCCCTCATTTTAGTCCTTTTTTATGCTCTTAATTAAATTTAATATACTGGCAAATACTAATGTTCTCTGTGTGTTCAGGAATTGTTTTCCTGATGCTGAATATATATTTTTAAATAATATTCATGTTTGTTACTCAATTTCTCATGTATTTTTAATTGATTGTTTTCCAATTTTTTTGATGGGTATTGTCTGCAGTTTCATAAATGTTTTGCTGATTTCTGATTTGTGCAATTAAACTGTTTTTCATAGTTGATTTTCAAAATTTTACCTAAGATATTGCTATCATTTTTAGTGATTTTGATTTTTTGTGGAGTGATATTTTAGAGTTTACTTGTATTTTTGTGGAGTGACATTAGAAAATTTATTTGTACTTTTATGGAGTAATATTATAGAATTTATTTGTATTTTTGTAGAGTGGTATCATATTATAGAAATATTTGTATTTTTGTGGAGTGATATTATAGAATTTAATTGTATTTTTGTGTGTCTTAAGTATTTATGAGTGATCCTTGCAAATTTTACTTTACTACTTACTTTCAGTTTCTTCCTTAACTTCGATGAATCTTATTCCCAAGTAATTTTGGACTTACAGGAACTTGAAAGATTTGTGTCTTGGAGGGACTCTAGCACCTGAACTTGGGCAGCTATCTCATTTAAAATCAATGTAGATACTTTAGCCTCTTTGTTTAATTATTTAGATTTTTCTATGGCTTGGCCAATTTTCTAACGGCCCGTTTAGTTGTTGGTACTGGATGGTAATAGTGAGAATGGTTTGTAATCTAAATTTCAAGAATTGTATCTTGTCATTCCCATGGTATCGTAACTTTGATCATAACAAAGTTTTCTGTTCTTCAATTTCCATTACCACCATTTATTACTGACAACCAAACGAGTGATTACTGATTGTTTTGTTAGCTTTTCTGAATTGCTTATTATTTTTCGAATTCTGATATTCAGCATATTACGAAACAATTCCTTCAATGGCATCATTCCAAGTGACATAGCCGACCTCAAAGAATTGGAAGTGCTAGACTTGGGTTACAACAATTTTAGCGGAGCACTCCCTTCTAACCTTGGGAATAACTTCTCGCTGTCGATTCTGTGAGTAGATCCTCTTACATTACATATGATGATTAACTATTTTTCTTTTTAAAAATTTTCTCTTTAGGAACCTTTTATATGATCAGTTTATTTCCTCTCTTTTGCATATGCTGCAGTCTATTGGATAATAATGAGCACCTTGATAGCTTGTCTCCGGAGCTTAATGAACTTCAGATGCTATCTGAACATCAAGTGGATGAGAATGAGCTACGTGGTGTCGATGTTGAGGCTAGATGTAACAGCGAATCTCTTCCTCGGTGAGAATCAATTAAACCGACTTTGTCCTTAATCTACCTTGATTACTTTCTAAATGACTTGGTTAACTCGGCTTAAGCTTATAGTTGTTGCTTATGTGTTGTTTTGTAATGTTTCTTTCCGTGTATTCCCTACATGTGTTAACAAAAAAGGGCATAATAGAACATGCTTTCTTTTTTTCGGGGTTTGGGGCATTTTGTTACTCTTTTATAACCTATCCTTGCTTCTCTATCAGGTACGCTAGCCAACGCGATAAGTACATTGGTAGGAGTTTGCTGCAGACTTTCCCTAACCCATTTAGATTCCTCCAAAGTAGGAGAGGAAACAGAAAGAACGGTCCTAATCAAGCAAAAGCTAGTTCACCGGCACATGCACCGGTGGCATCTCCATCTCATTTTCGCATCCGTGCATCTCCATCGCCTTCTCTTTTCTCAATACTGTCTCCGTCTCCATCTCCATCATCATCATTTTTTGCACCTGCTCCTTCGGTGACTCCAGATCCCCCTTTTCCCTTGACAAAACCGCCTGTCGTTTCAGAGTCTCCTGCAGCTCAGGCTGCTCGGATTCCATCAGCACCTTCTCCTTTAACTAGAAACCCCAGCCGAAACCATCATAAGGCTATTATTGGGGCCGTAGCTGGTGGAGCGTCTGCTTTTGTTATTTCAGTTGTCGCTTTTATCTTCTTCAGATGCAGTAAGGTGGGTACTGTGAAACCATGGGCCACCGGGCTAAGTGGACAGCTTCAAAGAGCATTTGTCTCAGGTACAACTTTAGTTGGTCTTCTCTTATGATTCAATTTCTCACTTTTACAATTCGGTAATGTTTTGTTCGATATAATTGCACTCCAGGTGTACCAAAGCTTAAGAGAGCAGAACTTGAATCAGCTTGTGAAGATTTCAGTAACATAATTGGCTCGTTAAACGATGGAACTGTTTACAAAGGTACTCTTTCTAGTGGAATTGAAATAGCTGTTGTTGAAAGTTCAGTGACGTCTTCCAAGGAATGGTCGAGAAAGCTAGAATCGCAATTCAGGAAAAAGGTACTTGCAATGTTCACTAATCAAATACCTTATTGCTGTCTATAGTCGTTTCGGTGAATCTTGTTAGGCTATGACAATTCGTTACACAATCACCCATGGGCCCACACGTGTGGATACACCCACAGGGCACCCGTAGGCTCGGGCCCAAAAACCTATCATACACATTTGATAAGGTTTACTCTTTCCTAAAAACCATATGGCATTAGGATGGTTACACACTAAGCATTATGTACAAGTCTATAACCCACTATTTTATTGACATGGGATCTTTCTAACATATGAAATATTTTCAACAAATCTAATATATGTGCTGTCAACAGATTGAAACTTTGTCGAAAGTGAACCACAAGAATTTTGTGAATCTTATCGGATATTGTGAAGAGAATAAGCCGTTTACTAGAATGATGGTTTTTGAATATGCACCAAACGGAACTCTCTTCGAACATCTACACAGTGAGTATACCATTCGAATTCTGTTAAATAATCACTGCATTTATGTACTTCTACTTGATTTTCTCAACACGAGCGGCAAAAATCTGCAGTTAAAGAAGCTGAACGCTTGGACTGGAGAATGCGCTTACGTGTAGTCATGGGCATGGCATACTGCCTCGAACATATGCACCAGCTGAAACCATCCATACCTCACCGAGACTTGCAGTCTTCATCCATATATCTTGCAGAAGATTATGCCGCCAAAATTTCAGATTTCAGTTTCTGGACTCAAGGAACTGGCTCTAAGGATCGATCAAAAATGAGATCGCCTTCCAAGCATCTATTAGAGGCGACACTAACCGACATAGAGAGCAATGTGTACAATTTCGGGCTTGTTATGTTAGAGATAATAACCGGCAGGATGCCGCACACGGAGGATAATTGTATAGCTGACTGGGTCAATGAGTGCCTAGACAACGATTTCTTACCACAAGATATGATAGATCCAACATTGAGTTCATACGGAATGGACGAGCTTCAAAGAATCTTTCACATCGTAAAAGATTGTGCTCATCCTGATCCACAAGTAAGACCGACTTTGAAAAACATCTCTGCCCGTTTAAGAGAGATAACAGGGATGGGGCCGGATGGGGCAATCCCGAAGATATCTCCTCTTTGGTGGGCGGAACTTGAAGTCATGTCCATGGATGGAAACTAATATATAAGTATATAAGGTTAGAGTGAAGTTACTTGTGCATGGTTATGGCTTTCATCTCAAGGCCATTTCATAGTGTAGATGAGATTATACAGTTGAAAACAGGAATTACTGTTGAGTAAATTTTAAAGGTGTGAGATTTTGTATATAAGTGAGAAAAAGAGCTGTTTTTTTGTTGGCTATTTGGCCATATCTCGTAGCTTGTTGCGGGAAAATGTGTTCTTTTATGCAATAAAAGCATATTGTTTGATTCTTTTGTTCTTCCTACTATTATCACTATCTTTGGTGGGTAAATGATGCTTAATTGCCGGCCTTTACTTGTAATAGTTAAAGAAACCATTATCTTTGGTGGGTAAATGATAACGAACTGACCAAATTAGAAATGGTCATTCAAAGAGGTTGTTTCTTAAAAGAATTTGTGATTTGTCTTACATTAGAAAGAGAAGAGTATACGATACTTTTTAAAATATGACAATAACTCTTGATACGACCAATCAGTCGGTTTAGTGAGTTTTCTTTCGGTTTGTACGTGTGTTACCGCCTCTACAGCTTTACTCTTTGTTTGGTTGCATAGGCCTTTAATTCTATCAACTCTTTCATCCTTTTTTTTCTTTTGTCTTCTTCCCCCTATATTCTAATTTATGCCATTGTTGATTTACTCTTCTTTCTTAGTTGATTAGATGTATTTAGTTTTAGTATGGATACTAAGAAAGTAGGCATAGAAGTATAGTGGGTTAAAATAATGAGATATTTAAAAATAAGAGGGATAAAACACGAGTAAAAAAAGTGGAGGTATATCTAAAATAAAGATGTCAATTGACTGGGATAATTTAAATTGGAAAATAGAACAACGTTAATGGAACAGATTAAATATTAGTGAATCAAGAGTTACTTGTGTAATATCGTTGTCGTAACTTCGTCTAGAAAAGATGTTGAAATCAAGAATAGGATGTTTAATAATTTCTTTGCCTTCATCCCTAAACCGGGAGTAGTTAAATATAGAAATTAAATGTTCAAAAGTTGATAACTTTAAAAAGGTCAAGTTTACATTTTACAACATGTATTTGTCAAACTTTAGTTGTTAAAAATAGTAAAATGTCTTAGATTTTAGTTTTAACAAAGGAGACACTAGACCATCCTCTAGCTTACAAGTTGCGATTAAAGATTGCATGTTAGAGATGCGAGTCTTCTTTCAATTGGTATAAATACTGCTTTTTTCAAGTAAGATTATCTATCATTCGTCTTTCTTTTTTTTTTTTGAAGAACATTCGTCTTTCTTTTAGTGTACCTTATAATCATAAAATAAAAAAAATTTAAAAATTACATTTTGAACCATAATTTGCCCCCAAAATATTCATATGTAAATGAATGGAAAAACATATGATTTAGTGGGTGAACTATCCACTATAAATAGACTTATTGGTGAGTTAAATTCTTGATATTAATAACAATTAATTCATCCGTTAGTGGATAAAACGACGTCTGTATAATAAATGCATCAAAATATCTTTATGACAAATCAGAATGAGGGAGAATAAATCTTGGTGATACTTTTAAGAGTTGCAAGTCAAAGAAAAAATTATTGATATTAGACGTCTTAAGCAAAAAATAAGATAAATTAAATTAAAATAGTAATTAAAAACAGAATCCAACCCAGAAGGGTGAACTTATATTAATAAAAGTTGGTTGTCAGTTTGACCTTTTCTTCATTATTCACATCTGACAATTGATAATATTTTGCAGTGCTTAATTCTAAATGAGATGTTTGTTTGCAAATTTAATAAATAAATCTGCAAATTGTTATAATAAAATGTGTAAAAATGACTAAGGCTGCTTGTATACTTTGCTTAAAAAATAATGTAGTATTCAACCAACTTATATAAGAATAATCACCGTCAAATCTATACAATTCAAGGCATCATATTGTTTCCCCACGGACCAATTCTGTCGTGTGCGTAGAACTGATCATGGGCCTCAGCCTGAAAGAACATGGGCCCAAAATTGCTAGGCCCAACAGCGATTTTAGTTCAGCCCATATGGGTCCAAAATCGCTCCCCTTAACAGAGATTTCACTTAAAATGGGACAGACGCTTAGTTTTGGAATAAGTTTGATTATGATCCTATCCTATACCTTTTTTTTAATAAATGCTCTTATCTATTTCAAATTTTCACACTTTCACGACCATTTTGTCACTAGGATACAATTTATAACTACAACTAGTCTCTTGCGAGATCGTCTCTTTGAGAAACGTATCTCAAGCCCAGCCCATAAAGAATAATGACTATTTAACGTATTCTTAATGCCTACCTACATTATCCTTAATGTTTACTTACCTTATCCTTAATGCCTAGTTTCAATATCTTGAATGTCTACTTACATCATTCTTAATGCATACTTATAATATTTATAAAAATACTTCTTCCGTTTTGAAACACTTGCTACATTTTGTTTTTGGGCACTATTCATTGTTTAAGCTTATTTTATATATTATGGCTAATATATAAGTAATAATATAGTCAAGTGGGATCTTATTTAAATCGTCTAATCGCATACTTTCATAATATAAACTTTTTATAATTTTTAAATGTGTATAAATCAACATATAAATGAACAAAATAACATATTGGATTACATTAAAAAATTAAATGTAGCAAGTATTATGGAACGGAGGAAGTATATAATAAATCGACCTAATTAGAGATGATCTTTCAAAGATACCGTATTCTTATGATATAAGTTTATAACTAACACAAACTGATATGATCATTTACCTTGAGATTGCATATTTGTCACTTTCTTGTAAAAAAAACATTCAAGATATCTGTCACTTATATAACCGTGCTAAATCTCAACAAAAAAACATAAAAAGTGATCAATTTAACCAACCAATAAACATGGCTAAACCCAACTTAAAAAATTTAGAAAAATAATCAATTCACAGGCACCAATATATTTTCAAAAACAATGATATACATTATACACAAACATACTTCTATACAACATATAACTGATATATACACAAATACAAGTATACAACAGTACTCTTGAGTAAGTCCTCTATCAATAACTAAATCATCTTAGTAATCCAAAGCCTATACTTCTTTATATACAGATATATAAGGCAAGGTCCTATCAAGTCGGCATCCGAGAGGCGCTTGCACAGTCCAAGGTAAATCTCCATGTTTCGAGGTTGTCGTATCGTTCTTCTAAGTCCCTGAACAACGGCAATGCGGTCCAACTGATTGGGATGCAATCCTGAATCAAGCATTTTGGTTATTGTTTCTGCAGCATCTTCAAAATTCCCGGCTTTGATATAGCCTCGGAGCAACCATGATAAAGTTTTCTTCTTAGATGACGGGCTCGAAGATTCCAATGTAACAAGCAGTCTAGAAACAGCTAATTTTTGGCCTTGAGAGGCACATATGGCTAAGACTATGTCGTACAAGTATCTCTCAACGTTTTTACCTAAAAGTTTCATCTCCCACAGCTGTCTTTCGGCTTCAAGTCCGTTACCAACACATATGTACATAGCAAGGAGCTTCTCGCGTACTAAACTAAGCACGGAAGAGTTTCCCTCTTCGATCACCCAGCGAGATAGTTGGATCCCGTCTTCCACGAGATCAGACTGATACTTCTCGACAAGCCTAATGTTTTCTTCGTCAAGCTCGGCGACAAAACCTGATTTTTCAAAACCCTTCAACTTACGCAATGCTTTTGCGATTTCGTTTAACTCTTTGACCAAAGCTGTCATTGCAACGAGATAGCTGTAAGTTTCAGGATTCAACCCACTTTCCCTCAAACGAATCACTAGCTTCACGGCATCTCTGTATTCTCCTTTCTCCTAAAAGTTCAAATTGCAAATAGGTTAATGTATGAAAATAAAACATAAGATTGACACTCTTTGCATACATGATTAGAGAAGACTAAAGAGGCCAAGTGATTCTTAAAAAGATATGATATGTAAATTGTATTATTCAAGCGATTAAGGGTATTCTAAGCGAAGCCAATGATGATATGGTAATGAAAATTGACACAACGTGATGAAACGAGAGTACAGGTCGCAATAAACAAAAAATGTTATGTAGCTTTAGGTCAATGTATGAGTGACGAGAACAATGCAAAATACAGGAAAGTCGAACAAGATAAATAAGTGGTACATGAAGCAAATGTAAAAGTGTACAAAAGGGTATACAACAAGTTGAATTTGAGAGAAGGAGAAAATGATCTATATAGGATAGTTAAAAGGAGACAAGAACGGAAATATTTTGATGAGTTATTCAGTAAATGTCAAAGGGTGTGACATGAAAGAGAAAAGAAACTGAATAAATTCACCTGAATAATCCACCTATTGTCCATCTACTGTGAATAATCTTTATTATTAATTATTGGGAAATTTCACGTGGTAACCCTGAGATTTTGAGTTTTCCACGTGGTAACCAAAACTTTTAAAAAATCCACGCGGTAACCCTGAGGCTTAACAAATTGTTCCACGGTGACCTTTTTGCACATAAAACGTTAGAAAAACGTTAGCAAACGTTAATTTTCGAAGCTTTAAGGTTGTTGTACGACTATTTATGCGACTCACCATTTCAAATGTCATCAGTTTCAACCTTTCCCTCCAAAATATACACCATGAATCAACCATTATTAGATTTAGGGGAAAAATATGATTTGGATGAAAAAGAGTAAAGTTAGGGACATTTGAAATGGTGAGTCACATACATATGCAAAAATCAGCCTTAAAGCTTCGAAATTAACGTTTGCTAACATTTTTTTGTGCAAAAAGGTCACCACGGAGCAATTATATAAACCTCAGGGTTACCGCGTGGATTTTTTAAAAGTTTTGGTTACCACGTGGAAAACTCAAAACTCAGGGTTACCACGTGGAATTTCCCTTATTTATTTCTAAATATTTCACCAATGTATATTTTTTGCCGACAACACCCCTCTCAGAATTTTACCGACTACTGTGTAGCTGTTACTCTCACTTCTTCATCCTGCTAATACTTCTTTGTTTTCTTCTTTCTTTAACATCATTTCACCATTTCTAACCCTAAAAACTATTCTTTATCACTCACATGAATCTTTACATTCTTTTCTTGAATATGGACATGCTTTATTATTACATCTCTATGGAATCTGCACTAGCAAAGCTTAAACCAACATACCAATTAAAGTTCTTGAAGTGCTCAAAAATTGGTCATTGTTTGAGTTCTCACATTATCATCATACTTTGACATACTCTGAGAACAATGACAAGGGGTCTTTACCTTCTCCTTTATTAGTTCTAACAACATATAGAACAACATGACCCTCACCATCATTTTCCTCAAAAAGAACAAAAGATTTATCCTCACTGTCATCATCCTCCTCACTAGTAACATATGACTCATTCTCATTCTCATCCCCGCTGTTTTTACCCTCACTGTTATCCCCTTCACAGTTATCACCCTCACTATGTTCCCCACTGTTAGCACCCTTACAATATCTTCATTCCTTGCACTAGCATCAGATCTACAGCCCTCCTTAGAAAGAAAAATGGCATCTAAGGCCCATTTCCCAAACAATTTTCCTTCTAGAAAAGGATTCCACAATCACCTGGTATTTGGATTTACGTGGGGTAATTGTGGTAATTGTCATGCAGGGAGGACTTGTGGAATAAGTAAGGATTAAGAGGTAGCTTATTATAAATCAAGGGAATTAGAGAGCCATAATATTACAACAATTTGTAAACATTTGGTGGGTGGGTTTTACTCATTTTAGGAGATCTCAAAGCTTCGGGAGCGCTTGATTTATCTTTTCTTACTTTATAATTAGGGCTATAATCATCCTTTAGCTATCCATTTTATAGTATAATTCACTTTTGTTCTTTTATTATTTTGTTCTACTAAACTGTTTTAGTTCAATTAATCAGTTCATAGCAGATTCTACATAAGAAAGTCTGTGTCAATATAGTCCTAAGGTATGTATGAAGAATGATCAACATAAATGATACATATGCTATTTTACTCTGACTCTTCATTTTGCTTCAAATGACCGTGTCCGATCCTTGATACTACACGAACATTAGTGTGGCACTTAGACACTTCATTTTAGGCGTAAAAATGCATATTTAGACATATGCAACACTTGGACACGTACCAGCATCCGAGTCCAAGTAACATAGGTAACATGACATGACAAATGATATTAAAAATGAACAGAATCAGAAAATGGAAAGCTTACCATCATTTTCCAAGCAAGGTAACCAGCAGGGCCACCTCTGTGCACATCATCAATACCATCCTCTAAGGACATGATTTCCCTTCTCAAAATCTCATCAACAAAAGTGATAGCTTCATCCTTTTTCCCCATATCCCAGTAAACCGAAATCGCCTTTTCCATCATGCTAAAACTGGGTTTTAGACCAACACAATCCATGTCCACCAAAAGATCAACCACTTCCACAACTTCCTTTTCAGCTTTAATCATACTCTTGATCCATCCACACATGATTGAAACCATTAGCTCCATGATTTCCTTATCGACGCGATTTTCCTTCTTCAACCACTCAAACACCTCTAATGCACACCAAGAATCCCTTCCCTCTTGTGAAAAATACACTAACACTAGCTGTAACTCGCGAGCTGATAACCGGTCGTTCATTTCTTCAAGAACATCAGAAGGTTCTCGAGTCATCCGCTCTAATTCCTCTATTGCTTCAAAGAATCCTTCACTCATTTCATTCTCATCCACAGTTGTTAAAACCCTCTCTAATTCCCTAGCTTTACTTCTAACTGGAAGTATAAATTTCAATTTCTTTTCTCTTGTTCGATTAACAAAAACCCTAGAACATGATTCAATCCTAAAATTTTTATAAGCAACTGGGTATTGACTCCAAAGATAAGATGACTTAATACAAAAGTTCAATGGAGCAAACCCAATTGCCTTAACCATTTTATCACCTTAATTGAAACCCTAGAATGCAACTTAAACAATGACAACCCAAAATATTATACAGCAGAAACCAAATTAGAGGGATTCGAGGAAGAAATTGGGATTCAATTGAAAAACCCAAGTGAAGATTGATGAATATAAACAATTTGAATTAGGTAAAGAATAATATTATATAAGAATTAGGCAAACATTATTAGAATAAATTACTTTCGAAAAGTGAACCTCTACCAACTAAGCGTGGGAAATGTATTCTGATTAAGAAATTCACACTATAATGATTCATGAAGTATTTAATTCATGGAAGCATATTTAAAACAAGACAGAAATGAATAAACATACCTACCATAAGCTAAAAGGTGATGAAGATGAAGGGCAATTTCAGTCTCATGTTCTGCAGTTCCCAAGAACATCCCAACAATTAGTTGATTAGAACTTAAAAAGAGTCACATTTTGAGTGAAGATTACTAATGTATTATCTTGTTTTGTGAAGGGTAATATGGTAATTAAATGCATCTTGAAATATATTCTTTTCATTTGCTATTTTTTGTGGTCAACTCCCAATTGTTGTTTTTCATAGATATGTCTATTTATATCATAAATTTTGGATATAAATAATCTTATTTATTTTTAAATTAATATTTTGACAATACTTATATTTTGACATATCTTTTACTAATTTTATTTTCACATTTTTATACTCCCTCCAAATCATTTTAGATGTCCTATTTGGGTTTTCACGGTTATTAAGGGTTGTGTGGGATCCATTAAAAAGGTGACAATTATGTATTTTAATTGATTAAATTAATTGTAAAGGTGATAGTTGGGTATTGGGAATTGGAAAAGTGGGGGTATTTAGGTAAAAAAAAGATAGACAAAAAAAGAAATGAGACAATTGATATGATTTTGCCAAATAAGAAAATGAGACATCTAAAATGATTCGGAATGAGTATTTCTTATATTCACCCATGTATTCTACTAATTTTATAAAAATATTTTTTATTAGTTGTAATTTGTAAACTTGTGGACTGTGGTCCTCATATTATTCTACTAACATTTTTTTAATATATTCTTTTTAATGTTTATGATTTTCACTTATCTTACATTAATATATTATATATTTAATAAAATAATATATTTATTAACTAAAAGAATCTATTTTTCTTGATTTTATGAACATTCATTGTAAGAATATTATTAATTTGCGGAGGGAGTATATATGCAAGGGAATCGGGTGGGAAGGCAACGCACAACCCAGCTCTTGTCATGACTAGAGGTGTTCAATGGACCGGATACGGGCCTGGCCAAGCTAAAACAAAAATGGGCCGGATCGAATTGGGCCTTACAAAAATTTAAATGGGCTGAAAGTGGATTGGGCATTAAAATCCGGCCCAAACCGGCCCGACCCATTTTTAATTGTGAATAATTTAGAATTAGAATTTATGAAAGTCATCCAAAAAATTAGACCTGTGCCAAGAGGATTATCAAACTCCATTTACAGAATGCTTGAAAACTAAGAGTAGTAGTAATCAAACTACTTTGAGGTAGTAATTAAACTCCATTTACAGGATTAGTTTCTGAATAGTTTATGAATAGTTAAGCCCATTTAAATTTACAAAGCCCCATTTTAAATCCATTTTAAGCCCTCTAACAACCCGCTCCATTTTAATAATAATAGAGCCCGTTTTCGGCCCGGCCCTTATAAAGCCCTCCTAAAAACGGGCCGGATAAGGGCTGAAAATAGGGGCCCGGCCCATTAAATGAGCTGACCACGGACAATTAATTGAGGACATATTTTTGTGATAGCCCGTCTCTCGAAGAAACAACTTCAAAGCAAGGAGTTCATACGATAATAATTGTATTAGTTGAATTATTTAGCCGCTCTTGTGTAAAGACCGTCTCACGGAGAGGTCGTCTTAGAAAAGATTTTGTGATACTAAGGCACGACACGATTCTTGTTGAAACAACCTAGTTCTCCCAAATTGTACAACATTTACTTATACGGTCAATTGCCGCACGTGACACAATATATGCAAATGATGACTCATAAATGTTGCTCGTATATGAGCCTCATTTTTGGATGGCCAAGAACAACACAATAAAACATGGTATTGTTTACGACATAACTTAGACTTAGTACGACACATTTTGACGTGAAGTACAACAAATACAATGCATAGGCAGCTCAACACAACATAAATTTCATGATATAAAAGATAAAACATAAAAGTAACTTTACGAAGATTTTCGTTTAAAGGGAGTTTAGATTTGAGATTCATACTTTTGTACAAACTAGTGAGCACACTTTGGTTCTTATGGAATCCTCAAAACATTAATAATTTATAATAGTTGGACATATTTTGGTTGGAGATAAATTTAAGATTACCTTTGACATGTCTTACTTGTTATTTTATGTGATTTAGAAATCACAATAATTTTTAGTTATCTTTTTACTTTGTCATATTTTTTTTATAAAACTATCTAAATTATTTTTTTCATTTTCACTCACATTTTATCTTTTTGACACCATTTATACTCCAATTTATTAAATATCAGTATCATAACCTATTTTACAACTGAAATCGAAGAAAGAGAAAAATGTTTATTCTATATTTATCATGCTCTAATCTCTACATGTTCATGTTACACACCTAGATGATGATTATAAAATTAGGTGGTCAAAATTCAGGGTTTAAAACACTACTCGTATAATTTTTAAGTGATTATTAATAAATAAATTAATTAATCATTAATTAAGATGTGCTCGTGTTTGAACTCGATAAGGATTGCTCCATTTATAATTGATTTAAGAGATGAATGATTGATCATTATACTTATTTGGCAGTCTTTGAAGGACATCAAATTATAATTTCCTTTTTTTTTTCTTAACAATAACCATTATGAAATTGACATTTGACACCTACGTAAAAATAGAACTTCTATCTCCAACAAATATATATATGGATTGGTCCAAACTTGCTCCTTATTGATTGGTGCATCTTAGATACTCATACAAAAATATTTTATCTGTCCTATTGAAATTACAATATTTTTTCTAAAAAAATCTTATAAATTTGCATAATATTATTCTCAATGGAATTAAAGATAATTAATTAATTATGATAAAATAATAATTGTTTTGTTACTGCAATGATCTTTAATTTGAACTTGAAGTTATATTCAAAATCAAACTTAAAGAATCCATAGGATTATAATACACCAATGGCTAACCATATTTAAAAATGACAAATGTATTTATTTAAACGGGTTTTACACCATGTTCAACATAATTGAGACATGTATGAGTATGAATTTGGTGAATACGTAGTGGGTGAGAATATAGTATATTCAACATAATTAAATTATAGGAAGTAGGTGGTAGGATTAAGGTGTTATCGACCCCATATTCAACTGCCCAACCACGTACCCACCCATCTCATCCAAGACTTAATCGCCCGCCCTCGCCTCATAGTCGTCCACCATATATTTAATGTACTATTTTATTTAATTTTGTATATTTTATTAACTATTTACAACAAATTAAGTATATTAATATTATTTTTATACATTGTATAATTTAAACTGAATTGGTAAAGATTTAATGCAGTATATGTTAGGCGGATATAAGGTGGGTATATCCAGTTCGCCAAACTGGTGATAATGATTTAAATGTATACTTAGGTAGACAGACGTGAGTATGAAAAATTTACATGCTATAACTGATAGATAGATAATAAGTATAAAGATTTTTGATCATATGAATATAATGGAGGGCACACCGCGTTATTCGCCCATGTTTTTCCATCCCATTATAGCCATTAGCCACCCATTAAACAAGTCTTCACAATCCTCCTCTAAATCGACTTGTGAAGCAAGTAGGTAACTAAGAAAATCTTCTCCTAGGTGACATTCCAATGAACTTGGGCATACTAATTAGTAATTACTATTCCCGTTCTCTAATGTTCTTCCCATTTGAAATATGTCATTCTAAGGAAAGAGAAATTTAATTAATGTTTTTGGCACATATTTAAAAGATAAAATATATCGTGTGAGATTTTGTTAAATTCGTCTTCATGTTTACCTTTTTATTTTGTACTCCCTCCTATTCACAGACAATGGGACATTTGCCTTTTCACACTATCCAATGCACCTATGTGATGCTTAATATCTCTTATCATACATAACAAAACATTATAAAAATGGATATTAATAATCTTTGCATTGAGATGAATCAAACAAGATCTCATCACTTGACTATATTCTAATTTATAGATTAAAAATAAAATACAAATTAAAAGTGATAAGTGAATAGTGTCGAAAACCAAATGTCTCATTATCCATGAATAGAATGTAGTATTTTTATAATTTTTTATTATATGAATAGAGAAATTGAAATTTAAAATTTGTATTGAAAAATGTGCAAATTAAAAAGTAAATAAAGAATAGAAAAAAAAAGAGGAAGTAGTGTCAAGGAACCAACTCAACCAAAAGCTTAATTAAGCTGATCGTTGAAGCCTCATGATATGTTATATACTTTAATACACCCCTCACACGAGAGCCCATTAGGCTAGAAGCGTGGATGCAACACATGCCCGGCCCTTCATACATGACGCTAAATAAATATTCCATTTGAAATGAGGGGACCTCTTGTCACGTTGGCTTTTGATATCATGTTAAAGAACCAACTCAACCAAAAGCTAAAGCTGATGGTTGAGACCCCAAGATATATGGTATAATTAGGTGTATTAGTATTACACAAAATGAATTAACATAGTAAGGGAGAACAGCTACAGCTACATCTCCATCTACAGTTACAGCTTAAGCTTAAGAGAGTGTGAGAAAGAAGCATCAATTTAGTTTACATAGCAAAACAAAAAAAGAAATGTGGAAAACAGCTTCTTCATATATACATATATGCTGGTCCATTTTCAACGACCTATCAGGTATCAGCCACTACATTAGCGCGTAAATCAGGAAATTATGAAAAACTCTTATTTGTACTTCATCCACAAGATTTAATATGGATCGGACCAATCTTAAAAGTACTAAAATAGCGCTTTTCTCTGTTTTAAAATACTTGTTAATTGTAATATTTTAATAATAATATTATTTATCTTCAATTCTGTTTTGATAATTTTGATACATGTATAAAAATTTTAGTTATACGGCATATTTTTTATTCTCAAAATCTAATTTTTTAACATGTACTAATTCTTATAATTTTTTGTTTTGTCAAATTAAAGATATTTAATATTAAAATATATATTGAATTATGTAAAGAGGAGAGAAATTTCATATGGTAGCATTGAATATTCATGAAATCTAGTGGTAGCATTTATTTAAGAAAATTCTACATGGTGACATTCAGTTTATGCACAAACTAATGATCATATCATTTCGTTAAATTCATCATTTTTGTAATTTTTTTTTCCTTATGGTAGCATCCAACTTAACGGAATTTAAAAAGAATTTAGGTTGTGTTTGGGAACTAGCATTTCATTTCAAATTAATGATTTCAATTATGAAATCATGAATGTGGAATTTGAGAATGACAAGGTTGGGGATGTCATTCTCAAATCCTTATCTTTAAACCATTTTGATAACAATTGTGGATTTGACTCAAATCCAAATTTGAAATTCTAGTATTTGCCAAACATTAATTTTGAGTCAAATTCATATTTCAAATGAAATCCTTATTTCCAAACATAGCATTAAGGAAAATGCTACGGACATTAGTTAGTGAACAAACTGGATGTTACCACGTGGAATTTTCTTAAAAAAAATGCTATTATTGGCATTTCATGAAAACTCAATGCTCCATGTGAAATTTCCCTAAAAAGAAATATAGCATGTATTAAATAATGGAGAAAATAAATCTTTTTACATAAGTACAATAAACTACTTTATAATTATTAAGAAATATACTTAAATAATGTGGACTAAATATAATTATATGTGGAGCTGATTTTGAGAGTTTTTCTTTATCTTTATTAATTAAAAAATAAGTCTTATTTAATTAACACAAGAATTTGTAGTAGCACTACTACACTAGTTACGTCTTACGGGGAAGTCTCGCTACTGAATTGTCTAAAATGACCTTCCCTAGCTCAACCGTGTCGCTTGTGTAGGACAGCTAACTCAAATGTGTAAAAATATTCACATTTCTTTAATTTTTTATACTCCCTCCGTTCCAGTTTACTTGTCCCATTTCCTTTTTTGGCAATTCCTCATTACTTGTCCCATTTTCTTTTTTGGCTATCATTTTTTTACCTAAATACCCCCACTTTTTCAATTCCCAATACTCCACTACCACATTTACAAATAATTTAATCAATTAAAATACCCAACTACCACCTTTTCCAATGGACCCCACTACCACCTTAATATCCGTGTTTGGTCAAATGGGACAAGTAAACTGGACCGGAGGGAGTATTATATTCATACCACTAACAAAAAATACGCTCCTAATTTAAGTTAATGTTTAATTTGATTTTTGTACATTAATTGTTATTTCATTTTAATTTTGAATATTTTCTATTGTACTTAGTTAAATTTATAAAGACTTAATATTACTCCCTCTGTTTTCAAATGTTCTTTCTAATATTTACTTTTTGCACATTTTTCAAAGTAAATTTTGAGTCTTAATATATCTAAATACACATTATAAAAAATTATAAAAAATATATAATAGAAAAGTATATATTAAGACGAATCTGATCTCACGTGGATATCTTTTATCATCGATATATGTCTTGAAAATCTTAATTAAATTTCTATCTCTGAAATAGAATATTCTAAATGGGAAGTAACATTAGAAAACGAAGGGAGTAATAAAATTTGCATTTAGATAAATCAATTTAACTTTATTTTAATCTGTAGATTAATTAGAATAAATATACAAATGAACAATAATTGGTAAATAATGCAAAAAACAAATAAAATAGAAGTATTTGATTAGAATAAGAAATATTATGCTGAATTATTTTTTTTAAGGTCATAATTAATTTTTTTCTGTATCTTCTTGATATCACCATATACATACAATTGCTTACTTTATCTTGTAACGTGGAGGGGATAAAAAGATAATTTGTTTATAAACTAGATAATGCCCGTGCGATATATTATTTTATTTAATTTTTTGATATATTTATTTAAATAAAAAATTAAAAATTGATGGCTTTATGTTTAAACCATCTCAAAATATTTGTATACTCATTTAATAAATAACATTATAAAGATTTTATAAATAGTTAAAAGAAAATAAAATAAAATATATGATTTTCACATATATTAAATGATATGACCTAAAAAGTAAAAATCAATCAATATTAATAATATTAGTCATAATTAAAAAATAAAAAAGTCAAAGCTATAGCCTATAAACATTAGTAATAAATACAATAATTTATTTTTTTTGCAATTTCCCCAAGGATTTTGATTAAATTTGATATACATTAGTGCTAATTGTTTGATGGATTTATTTTGAGTTTACGGAAACATCAACTTGTGCTCGATCCCTAATAAAAACTCGGATATTGATTATTTATTTTTAATAATAAATTCACCTATTTTTTATTACAAACTTGCTTTGTAAATCAAAAAATCAAAAATAAACAATACTTAAGTGAACTTATTTCCAACAATTATACTCGATACTCAATACATAAGTTCATTTTTATAAAAAAATATCAATACATAGATTTATTTTTAGTGAATCAAATTAAATATAAATTTATTACTTTTCTAATCCCACTCATTTAACAAAATTTGTAAATTTTTAGTTGGTTTCACTTATTTTTCATTATATAGTATCTCCTTTTGAACAATAATTGATCACAATTTTCTAATTTAATCTATAATTTCAATTCTTTTTTTTAATTTCAACCATACCATCACTCTCTCTTCATTTATCATCTAATATCCAATTTTTTTTTCTTTTTTATACTATATTCTTTTGTTATTAATTCAAAAATATTAGTGATCATTTGCTCAATATCTCACTTCAAAATTTATAACTCAATTAAAGTTGGAATTATATTTCTTGTTTACTGTACACCAAGCTCCAACACCCTGGGAGGTTCTGACCATGTTTAACATATTTGACCGCATAGGACCCCGTAAAATTAAGGGCCTCAATATCAAATTATTTTGTATATGTTAGGTGTATAAAGATATAAAAACTGTTAGAAAATTATCATAACTTTTAAAATTGTACAAAACCTTTATAAAATTTCTCCATTTTTAAGTCGTTCCTACCCAACAGGCCAACTCACTCAATATCATTATCATACCCAATATATTCCGCTTATAGAAAAGTACTTCATATCATACCCCAACATTCTCTGCCTTCTCTTAAAAAAACCAACAAAAAGGAGAGAAAAGCTTCTAGAAAGAGAAACAATCAAACTAGAAGAAAGATAGAGAGAGATTGTCATTTATTTGATTTTTGAAGTAGAAAACAGGGGTTTTTTAACGGGTTTTTCTTTTACTTTTACTTATTATAAGAAGAAATTGTCATTAATTCCTCAATTTTGTTTTGGTTTAAGTTTTCTATCTCTTCTCTGTTTGATTATTTTCAAGATTACACACATTCAAGAATTAACAATATGAGTTGTTGTTTCGAGTGTTTGGGAAAATCAAGCAAGAAGAAGATAAAAGAAAACCCTAATCATAATTCTAAACAAAATTCCGATTCTAATTATTCAATTAAACCTGACGATACTTCTTCTTCTACTTCAGGTATTCATCTTTATACATTCAAATGTTTTCTTTCAATTTTCTTTTTCTGGGTTTTTTTCTGGCTGTTACATTGGTTTTTTGATGAACGTTTTTAAATTTAATTTAAGTTAATTTAATTACTGTTTTAATTGAGTTTTTAATCCTGATGATGATCCTGTTATTTTAATATAAAGTTTTCGTTTAAAAAAAAGAATGTCAGTTTTCGATTACTGGGCATGCTACATGTGAATTGTGATGTGTTGTATGTTCTTGAATTAATCTTTAACATTTTGGGTCTTTCTTGAAAGTTAATTTTGTGAATTATTGAGAATTTTGTTATTATTTTCCCATTTATAATAATTTGATGTTAACCATAGAGTATAAAACAGACTTCTTGTTTTTTAAATTTTGGTTGAGTTTGATATTTTTTTATTTTTTTTATTATGGTTGCTGAAGATTATACCCGTTGATTAGCAAGAGCAAATCAGACTATCACGTGATTTCAATTTGAAATATATATAGTTCATTAATTTGAAGTAATAATAGAAAGAGTTATTTTGGCTTTTTCTAAATAGTTAAGATATCAACAAAAACAATACAAAATAGAAGATTATACCCGTTGATTAGCAAGAGCAAATCAGACTATCACGTGATATTAATTTAAAATATATTTAGTTCATTAATTTGAAGTAATAATAGAAAGAGTTATTTTAGCTTTTTCTAAATAGTTAAAATATCAACAAAAACAATACAAAATAAAAGGTATTATATTATTTTTATACGTCTTGTTGGGTCTTTTTCATCTTTGGCTTTGGGCCTTTGAGCCAATGAGATGAGACGACACCGCTAAAGCTTCTGGTTGAAGGCCCCACGATAAGTTATATGCTTTTATTGGTCGATTTGTATTTCACCATGCATGCTACACTTGGTCATCAATGATTGTATTTTCAATACGTAGTCTTATATGCCTATTTTTGCAGTCCCATACGTGTGTTATTGCTCATGTCTTTTGACTTTTTCTTGTAATTCCATTGTTCTTTCAAATACAATGATACTATGATTTATATCATTGCATAATATTTAGTGGTTTTACTCTTATAGATGAATCTGCTGCTATGCAACAATTGGCTTCTAGAAGAGATGTAAATGTGAGGCAGGAAGAGGCCGCGGAAGTGGCCTCATCTTCGGGTGTTAGGGAATCATCGGTTTTTATGGGTATTAGTGGGACAGGTATTTTTGGTAGCACCAAAGCGCGGGCATTTACATATTTTGAACTTGTCGAGGCAACGAATAATTTCCGATCAGGCTTTCTAGGCCAGGGTGGCTTTGGCAAAGTGTATAAAGGCAAATTGATAGATACTAGTGAGGTCTCTTTGCTAATCTTGATCATAGAAGACTAGAATTATGTTTTCGTGTTAAGTTTCGATTCTTAGGAGTAAAAATTATCGATTTGGATGCAGGTGGTTGCTATCAAGCGGCTTGATCGTAATGGAGTGCAGGGCTACCGGGAATTTGTTGTCGAAGTACTAACACTTAGTAAGGTAGATCACCCGAATCTTGTGAAGTTGATTGGATACTGTACGGAGGGTTTTCACACGCTTTTGGTGTACGAGTACATGCCACTCGGATCCTTGGAATCCCATCTACATGGTACATTAACATCTCGATTTGTGCAACGAGTAGTATCGTTTTCTTGCATTTGTTATTTGGATATCGTAATTGATTGTTTGTATTGACTGTGATGCACATTTTAAAGACCTACGACTTCATCAGAAGCCTCTCGACTGGATTACAAGGATGAAAATTGCCGCTGGGGCAGCGAGGGGCTTAGAGTACTTGCACGACAAGGTGACGCCACCTATAATATACCGTGATTTGAAATGCTCCAACATCTTGCTTGGTGAGGGCTATCACCCGAAACTGTCAGATTTTGGGTTAGCCAAAATGGGTCCCGTTGGGGATAAGACTCATGTCTCCACTCGGGTGATGGGCACTTATGGCTATTGTGCACCCGATTATGCAATGACTGGTCAGCTGACGGTTAGGTCAGATATATACAGTTTTGGTGTCGTTCTGTTGGAACTTATTACAGGACGAAAAGCAATTCAGATGATAGGTGGCCGAGAACAGAGTCTGGTTGCCTGGGTAAGATTGCTGTTTAATTTTTCTAATCGATCTATATCTACTTAGGCCATCGACACAGACAACACTATCAAATGCTAATTGCTATTGGTTTATTACATACTCGGTTAAATTTTCGTATCAAATGCTTTATAACTCGTCTTAAATTTGACATGATATTTTGGGATCTATTTTCATGTTCATTCGTTTGTCGATAACTGTAACATCGAGATGTGACCCTTGTGAAGGAAACAATTGATGGAAGGAGAGACAGAGAGAAAGAAGGGGGAGTCATCGGTAAACACTAACCTAAAAAGGAAACTTAAACTTATCGAGTTTGACTAAAAAGGAAAGTATGGAAATCATCGAAAACCAGGAAACATGGAAACTCGCTGTGTCCTTTTCAATATTAGCAGTGATCGGAAAAATTAGGCAGAAGTATCGACAATTAGAACTTGACTGACATGTTGCTTACGCGTCCTATTCTTTTTGCAGGCAAGACCAATGTTTAGTGATCGGAGAAAATTTTCGTCAATGGCAGACCCAGCACTTGATGATCAATATCCCTCGAGAGGATTATATCAAGCTCTTGCAATTGCAGCAATGTGTGTTCAGGAGCAGCCTAATATGAGGCCTGTTATAGGCGATGTGGTAACCGCTCTAAATTACATTGTATCTCATAATTACGATCCAAACGCACAATCTTCTCATCATCGTAGAACCCCATCTTCCCCCGGTGTTAAAAAGGATTTCGGTAGCAGCAGTAAGAGGCCTGTTTCCGGAGACAACCAAAGTAGTGATTCGGAAGACTAAAAGACGGAAAATCAATACAACCCGATATAATTCTTACATATGAAACACTAATTCTTTGATATTGTTGATACTTGATAGAATCGAATACGTTCTGTTATCGAATTTTGTAATGAGCCGGTAGCAAAATGCGCGATTCATACATATTGATAAGGAAATGAGTCTCTCTTCGTTTCTTTAGTGTACATCTGAGCTGTGGATTTTTTTGTATGTAAGGTGGTACCCCGTGGTAGCTATTGCCTAGGAAAGATCTAGCGTACAAAAAAGTTTTTCCTCTATTTCCTCTAGGTAGAATGATATTCTTGTTTTTACTGTTTTACAATATAAACTGCTATATAATATAGCATAGCGGAGCATTTATTACATAAAATGAAAAACACAACTTATTAAAACACAAAACAAAAAAAACTAAAAAACAAATTCATTTATTGAGATCATTTCAATTTGAAAATAAAAAATTCGATATATTTTCAAAAATGAATTTAAGTTTTTCTATTACTAATTGGTATTGCGGTATTAACGATGGAATATCTCCTCCAACTAACTACAAAAACTTACATGCTATTTTAGCATTTTTCTTAAATTATATTATTAATTGTCTAGTAAATGTATTTTGAAATTTTAATGATAAGAACTCATTCGGCTTATTAAGGCTTAGTTATTTTTTTTTTTTTTGAGAATTAAGGCTTAGTTATTTAATTAAAATAAAATCCTCAATAATAAACTGCTTAAGTCATTTAGCTATTGATATTTGTTATATTTTTATATTTAAATTAAAATATAAATAAATTGGTAAGTCACTTAGTTGTTTATTTATTAATAATTTTTTAAAATAGGAAACTCACATAATAAATGTTTGTTTTATAAATTAATATGTGACTTAGCAATTTATATTTTAAAAGAGTCCAAAAAATATTATGCGAATTGTCTTACGTAAGAAGTATAAAGAAAATAACTTTTCCTCAACTAAAAATTAGAAATAAGTTTTTTGTGGTATTATTTGGGTCAAAGATTTAGTTTTTTATTATATTTACTAAATTTAATAAAGTAATGTTGATTTTATTGTATTATATGGCATAAATCATATAATTAACTAAAATTATTAGAAAATTTCATGGGTCAGTACAAAGATTTGGCATATGATCAAATAATCAAATTGTTCATTGTTATTTTTATTCAACTAAATATCTTACATTTAACTACAAGATTTTTTTACAATGGTTGCCACATGGAATAATCGAAATGGTTGATTGTTATATTTATTAAACTAAATAAGTTAAAGTTAATTTTATTCTACTACATAAATAAATTATTATATTTCCACGAGAAAATTCAAAACACTTAACAACACTTAAATTTTTTTTAGGATAATTCGAATGAGGGGTAGTATATTTAAATGAAAGAAAAAAAAATATTTCTATTATCAAATTAAAATAATATAATCATATTTTAAAAAATAAAAATAAATAATAATAATAATAATAATAATAATAATAATAATATTATTATTATTATTATTATTATTATTATTATTATTAATAACATTTTTAACCTGAATATTTTATAAATTATAATATTTTTATATCTTAATACTATCAATTCTATTCATTGCACGGGAAATCATGGCAGAAATTTTATCACCAGCAATACCAACGACTCAGAGAGAAGAACAACTCCATTATCACACCATTGTCAATATCGAACATTTATCAAATGAGATAGAGATTCAGAAATACAAAAAGAAAGATAAAGAAATTAAAGATGAAGGACAACAGAATAAGCAATTAACCATTGTTGAAACTCCATCATCAACATCAACACCAAGATCGACAGAAGGAGAAGAAATATGTGATCATACGATAATAAATATCGGGCAAGATAAAGATGAAAAAAAAGAAATTGAAGGTGGAATCCTAATTCTTAGAAATCCGGATGCAGAGTTTCAGCATATGATGATCATACGATCTCCACCGAGAAGAAGAAATCATCCTCAAAATAATATAGAAGATTCCTCTTTTTCCAATGAAAATGATGATTTCAGTAACTACAAACGTCGAATCCGTGATCAAATTCATCGTTTTGATGGGAATCCTAATGACGGATGCGGTTTTGCGTGTTGTGTTTACGTTGTTATTATCCTCTGTATTGTGTTATTGTGGTTGCTTGCTTTACGAGGTTTGGTTTTTCTCCTTTCTTTTCTAAATTTTTGTGCTCTTTCTTATCCTAATATAATCCGGATGATCTTTGAAATTTGAGTTATTCCATTAAATTTCTCATTTTGATCGGCATTTTGTTTTTATTTTTTACCAAATTATTCTAGGTTTTTCATTTGAGCGTTGTTAGATAGAAAATTATATTTTTAGGGATTTATTTCTGTTGTGAAATCTAATATGTTAAGATGGGGGTTGAAACAAGCAAAAAAAAAAAAAAAAACAAAAAAAAAAAAAAAAACAGAGAAAAACACAAACAAATTGACTAATAAAACTCATGAATCTATAATCAAATAATTAATAAAACACTAACAATTGTTTTGTATTGTTTTGGGAGTATTGAAAGTTATGAACTTTGAAGCTTGGTGATAATTGTTTTTTATTATTGATATTTGAACTACTTCATAAAAAACTAAAACAAAAGCTTATTTGAGATTTAAAACACAATACAAACAAAAACAATGGAAGAAAAGACACAATGATTTAAGAAGTATACTGGATTCCTCCCCTCAACAATGATTTATTTAAAATGGATTAAACAATACAATAAAAATAATACTTCCTTTCTTGATAACAACATCTCAAGATCACAAGTACTAACCACAAAGTAAGAAACTCTTTTGGTAAATACCATAGCCCTCACTTGAAATTAGCCCTCTGCCCCTCTCAACAAAGTTTGTGCGTTGTGTGATTAATTATATGAATGATATGTTCTTTATATAGAAGCTTATATATCATTCTAGAATCCTCACTTAAGTCATCATCAATACACATTGACACCATACAGAAAACATAACATTAAACAAGGAGTAATTCAATCTTTCAATGCCTTAATCTTACAAGAAACTGACATAAAAGAATCTGAGTATAGCTGCTCAAATGAGCCCTTAACATGCTCGAACGAGCAACTGAGTTTCACACCTTCTGTATGTTGTTTTTTTGATCTGATCGAACAAGACATGCCATGCTCGAACGAGTAGCATCTGTTTACCATTTGCATTTCTTCGTTATCTTGTTCGAGCAACCTTCTTTCCACGCCTTGCCCCAATCAAGGCATGGTTCCACACCCTTTAGTGTAGCCTCAAGCGTCTCACATTGATCACCTTATTGATCATTCCAGACCTTAACACATCACAATTCGACAAATCCTCACCGTCCTTCTCTAATGTACTAGATAAAGCATGTTTGATTATATGTTCAAAATCATCATAATCATTAAGAGTTTTAACACTTGCATTAATAAAAATACTATTTACTCTCATTACTTAGTACAAAATGTAAATTACACTAAAATTTAATTTAAATTAATATCAACCAAAATATAAATAAATTTTTTTATCCCAATTTGCCCTTGCTAATCGACAGCCATGTATCAAACATTGTGTTGTCCGATCACACATGCTTCATGTTTGAGCAAGTTCATGTTGTCCTTTAAAGAAGGCTCCTCATCGTGCTTGTTCCACGAGCAATAACGCATGCAAAACAATATTGTGATTGTTCACTTTTTGCCAAAAAAAAAACATTTTATGACTCCTATTGCTTTTTGTTGGTTCTAGTAGCCCTAATTTGTTGAGCAAAATCAGACAAACATCTTATATTAGGTTGTTCAATGCAGTGTATCTCAATATGAAATCGAGGATGAGAGGGTGATTTATAAACCATCTACCGAGAGGGATGTTTTTCTAAATGGCACTGAAGGCACTTTGACCCGAATGACTATCCTGGCGGTCGCAAATTCACCTAACCCCAACATTTAGTTTATGCTTTCACTGATGGGGCTTGCAGGTGATGCTTCCCTGATGAGCAGCAGTAAGTGACGCGCTCTTCTGATCTGTGTATCGACTATCGAGCATTTATCTTCAAACCAGGACGATATTCTAGTAGCTACACATCAAATCATTATTTTTGTATTTTGGTTCCAACGATAGTACTTATTAGGTAATGTCATATAATTGTGTACTAGTACTTTTGTGTCCTTCCTATCTTAATGTAATAAATAAGTAGCTGATACTGATTGAAATATCAAAAATTTACAGATTTGAAATGTTTGTACATTATAATATTATATGCCATTGAGTGCTACAATAACAAAAGCAACGATATTGCCACAGTTGTTACCCAAAAGATTGAGATCTGTCAAATAAACCAATTCTAGTGGTCGACATAACAAATTCATTTTTAAAAGGTTAACCATCTATGTCCTAACGAATTTGTTATTTTTTTTAAAATTATGTTTGTTTAATGGACAAGGGCATTATGATAAATCCATATCCAACTATAGAAATACTTCCTCCGTTTCAATTTATTTGCAACGTTTGCGTTTTACGCAGTCCAATATACTAATTCAATTCTTAATATCTCTAATCATATATAATAAAAAATTATAAAAATTTGATAATAATAATCTTTGAAATGAGACGAATCAAACAAGATCTCACTTAACTATGTTTTAACTTAAAGATTAAAAACTAATTATAAATTAAGAGTAATGAATGAACAGTGTCATATTGTCAAATGTTGCAACTAATATGAAACGGAGAAAGTATAATAAATTTCATAGGCTAAACTATGTTTATTGAGACAAGAAAATACACATGATTTCAAACCAAGTTTTGCACAAGGTTTGTTGTTTTACATTGTAGTACAAGATTTGTGTCAACACTTCATAAAATGTCCTACTAGCAGCGATTGATCTACTGTGATGTCACTATGTCACTAAGATCAGTTAACATCACTTAAATTCAAAACAAAATCGAATATTACATGTAAATATACCTTATATAGTTGATTAGCATATTGTTTTCCACATATGTGATCAGGAATCAAAACCTATTTTTAGATCCGTCACTGCCTACTAATATTTCAAAATCTATTTATACCAAAAAAATAGCTAACTAAGGTATCAAAAAATGCAAAACCTCTACTTAGCAACAAAATTCATGCGTGATCTACCACTATTGCTTTTAGGAGAGTCAATACTAACAGCAAAATCATCATCCCTGCTTTGTTTGGAAGAATTAAGTTTCCAATCAACTCTAGGTTGTTGTTGCACGACCAAGATCGAAACCTGAGAATCCGAAGAGACTAATGTATCAGCCAACGAGCCTATTTCGGGATTGTCACTCCAAACACTAAGGCCTTGTATGGCTGTACAATCTGCCTCGTGATATCTTCCTACTACGAATAAATCTGCTGAATGTTCCATCGACAAAAGGGCTTTCGTAGTATCAATACCGTCTTGGACTACCTTTTCGCGCACTATGATTCTGTCGGAGCCTTTTGATTTCATATGGAATTCTCTCATAACTCGCACATCTTCTTGGAGTTGTGGAGAATCGTATGTACATACGCCTTTTAACCAAAAGACTGTGAGCCTAACACTAGGATGTTCAGCCATGCGCCTACTTAATGCTAAGGCCTCATGATCGTCTGTTCCACCTACGAAAAGTGTTATTATTTGGTACATTTTTTGTCCTGTTTTCGATAGGCCTGTGATTCCACCACCTTGTTCTGGTGTTCCTTTGTCGATTAGGATTGCGACAGAGCAAGGAGATTTACGAAGCACCCTACGATTTATATTCCTAAGTTGTTGGTTAGATGAATCGACTGTGCCATTGATTCCCCATTTCTTATGGAATGGGACGATGATAAGACTTGTCCTCTTGTCGTGTGCTAGTGCACAAATGTCGTTGTGCATACTCTTTGAAGGTGTGACAGATACGAATTGTTGAACTCGAGCATATCCTTGGCTTTCTTTCTCGAACTGATCAAAGGCCTTAACGACATGGTCAAAGAGACCGAAGTTGTCAGCTCTTTTCTTGTACTCGTGGAGAGGCGCTAGGATGGGAATTGCACTTCCCGCTAGATCTATCAGTTGAAGGGCAAACACAGAAATGGATCCGCCTATTTTGTTGAATTTCGACACTTCTAAGACTTGGAACAAGGCAGGGACGCTCTCTTCGTTGTGGATGCATACTAGAATTTGGAGATCTCCGTTCTCACCCAACCCCATAATCTTTCGTTTCCTTATGGTGTTGTATTTCGAGGAAGGATCGTACAACCATTGTGTTAGCGGAAATGCCACTCCGGTGAAGATCACAATGTTCAACATCGCCAAAGTAAACAATCGATCATCAAAAACCTATCAAAGTCACAAATCAAAACTAACATCCTTAATTATTCATAAGAAATATCCTCATTAAACGACTCTCATCAAGCTAGTATGCTCGAGATTGGATAAACACAACCTTGTCATTGCAATAACAAGTAGGTTGCTTCCTATATACATGATTAAATCAAATAAAAGACTAAGGAGAAAAAACTATGGGCTGTTTGGCAAAATAGCTTATTGGGCAATTCTAGCTTATTTTGATACAATTACAGGATTGGATGGTCAAACCAGCCAATACTAATGTTTGTAAATTAGCTGGTTGAAATAAGCTACTCATAGCAATGGGTTCAAAACCAACTAGTCAAACCAGTTAATTAAAGCACCCGGATAACTCAGCTACTTTAATCAATTATAAGCTACCAACTATCAGCCGTTTACCAAACACCCCAATGTGTTACGTACCCTTTGATCCCTCCAAACAGCAAAAGTAGCAATCTCCATGACACCTTTGAAAGTCATCATAAAACCCAAAGGCACAGCATCTTCAACAGACACACCAACAGCAATAGAAGAAACAACAGTCCCCAAAAACTTACCAAATTGACCAAGCACAAGAATAACTTCTACACCCATCATTGAAAAAGGGTTTTTACTCAAAGAAGATATATTCATCCTCAATCCATTCATAGCACAAAACAATGGAAGAAGTATCCCAGAAGTGAAAAGCTCAAGCTTTTGGACTAATGCAGAGCCCAATGGGGGCCCATGAGGCAAGGATAGCCCAAACAAAAAGGGTGAGAATCTTTGGCCCACTCTTTCACCCCAATGCCAAGAAAACATAACAATGGCTAAAATCCACAAGAAATGAGTATGTGACATGGGCATACCTTCAGGAGTTTTCCTAACAATAGAAAGTATTAAAGGCCTAAACCCACAAAATAAGACTATATAGTAGAAACTAATACTAATTGAGGAAATCCATTTGGGGGGTGCCTCAGAACTTGTAGAAGGACTAAACCAAATGAGCCCAAAAGTAGTGATTAGTAGGCCTAAAAAGTCGATAACCAAAGACGATGATGAGGCCAAACGACCCATTTCAGAGTTGATGATCTTGAGGTCATGTAGGTAGTTGCTAGTCACCATGAAGAAGGTTAATGAGTTGAATACAACCATGATCCGAATGCCGGTAAAAAGGGTTTGATCAAGGCCGAATGATTGTCGAACGAAGAAAAATGCTAAGGCTCCTAAAGCTAGGGAAAACAGGACACCTGATAAGGCTATAAGAATTGATTTTGGCCCACTTTTTCTTATTGCACTCATGTCAATCATAACTCCTGATATGAACATATGCAGCATAAATCCAAAGCTAGCTATGGTTTTCAGCACATATCTACCCGGTGGTGGGAATAGTAAGCTCATCCAGTATGGACTGTATGTTAATGCTGATGGACCTATTATAATTCCTGCCTGCACAAATATAACAGAGAAGGATTAGATTAATTTTGTAATTATTTTACCATAAACTTCTCTCGATCTTTCTCGAGTTGATGGGCTCTTTGGCCGCACTCTTCATTATGGGTATGAGTTGTTGCTTTCCTTCCATCCCCAGATCCTAACAATAGTTTTATATGGGCGGGATACACTTGGGTATGATGATGATGATGTATTTTACCATAAGTTTTGCAAACAATAACATTGTAAAAAGTACAATCAACTTAAGTTTATGGTTATAGTCTCATAATGTGTTATATACTCTATTATTACATCCCACATAACATATAATCCATTTGAAATGTAGGGTAGTTGCGATTCGAACTCGTGATCATCCCTCATATTAGACTTTAAATATCATATTAGGTAGTGTTTGGCAACATAGAATTCATTTGAAAATAGGGATTTCAATTTTGATATTCATATTCAAGAATCGTAAATGACACATATATGTTTGGAATTTTCAAATTTTTTACCTGAACAAATTTTACATTGTTATTGCAAGTCTATGAAATTGACCCATTTTCACATTTCAAATTCAAGATTTGCCAAATATAGTATTTGGCCCAATTCAACATTTGAATATGAATTCCAAGCTGCTAAAAATACCATTAAGGAATTTAGCTCAACAAATAACTTTTAAGTTAATGGTTGTAGCGTTATATCCTCTATCATAGTCATATTGGGTGCCCATGTTGTTATAGTGAGATTTGGGTCATAAAATCATTTTAAGAATTTTTGGCATGACTCAAATATTTTTATTTGATTTAGTTTTAAATATTGGTGTCATTTTGAGTTGGGTTAAGTACATTTTAGCTAATAGTGTGTCTAAGAAATTATCTCAAATAAAATTAAATACAATGGGTAAGACACTAACATTGGTAAATACATGATTTTGCAAAATGATAATGAATGTCATCATCGTCATATCCGGTGTATCACGCTCATATGCTCAGACTCAAGGGAGAGATAGAAGACGACAATCCATACCCATAAAGGAGGATGCGGTCAAGAGTCTCCCAACTCAAGACAGACGCCCAGCAGGGCCGGCCCTAGATATTTTGGGGCCCTAATCGAAATGGCATATAATCCCTTTTTCTTTGCAAGTTATAACATATAAGAACCTTTTACAATACTAATTTTGATTATTTGACATGAGGCCCTGGGCGACGGCCCCTCTTGCCCACGCTGTCGACCCTGACACCCAGATAGCCAGATTCCTAGAATGCAAAGAAAATCATAAAGAATGTGACAAGTAAAAGAAAAACAAGGCTTACAATGATTTGGGCGACAGTCATACTTTGGCGCAAGGGTTGAAGAAGGAAATAAACACCTCTAGATGTGAAAAAAATAAGGGTAATTTGAATCATAATAAGGGGTGTTGGATAACTCAAAGGATTATCTCCATACCAAATACCACTTGAACTTATTCCTCTCATATTTTGGCATACCAATGTATCCTTGAATACTTTTCCCACTGCCCACCATTGTTTTGGTGTTATTTCTTTAGGTAATGACATTTTCTTTTTTTTTTTTTTCCTTTTTCTTTCAATCTTCAAATTTATACTAACAATTTATTTATATGATTATTCCAATAATTAAAATTTTGTAACATATTTAACAAGATAAGTGAAAAAGGATTATATTATATGGATAAGGATAATAGTCTAAGATGAAATGGGAGGCAAAAGAAGAAAAGGAAGTCAAAAAATGAAGCAAAAGAACAAAAGTAGATATTTGAGATTATGAGAAACATAAAATAAGGGATTAAACTAGATTTACTCCTTAAAAATAGTACTTATTTAAATTTATGGTAAGAAATTCGAAACATTAATGGTAGTTTATTATTATTTAAGTGTAATAGAGAAACGCCTTTATATTCGGTGTTTCTTTTATTAATGACCTCAAAACTAATACCACCAATCATATCATATCATAACAAAATAGGATTCTAGACAATAGATGCCACTAAACATGTTGCATTTTTTCTAAACCTAAAATTGACCAAAGGTGACCAAAAATTAGTAGTTCAATTTGAAAATGAAAAAATTACCCGAAATAATATACCCGTTTTAGGATTTTCGTACAATAATCTCACTTATTTATTAAACATGGATGATCCCGATTTTATGGGGTATTTGCCTAGATAAGATTTGGATAATCAAATAACCTGTTATAGCAAGTTATATATATTTTTTAAAAAAAGATAGATTAAAATAGATGCCAGCAAAATGTTAAAATTCTTTTTAGAATTTTTTTATGTAAATTATAAAATTTTTTCTCTATTTTTATATTAATTTTCACTTTACTTTTTTTAGGTAAGTTACCTACAATAGTAGGTCATTCGGATACTTAAGTAACTCTAGGCAATTACCCCATAAAGTTGAATTTATTATTGGCTAATCACTAGTTGAGATTATTATAGGAAAATCATGAAAAATTTAGATTAGTCTGGGTGATTTTTCCTTTGAAAATTTTGGCACATAATCCGAAAATAACTCTATCCATTAAATATTATGATTTTAAAATCACCAAAACTAACCACAGGACACCTAGCCTCAATGCCCATAGTTACATTTCTTCCTTCAATCTTTTCATATGTTAAGAAGAAACTAGAGTTAAAAGTTATTTGACAAACACCCCTAATCCAAAATCTAAGATACATCACCCTTGTAGTCAATAGTAACAACAAGAGTACCGATTTCATCTTCTTCGAAATTGTGGGGCCCATATTTCTTAAAAAATGCAATGATTTTGGCCTTCTAAGTGTTTTATATTTGTCAAAGCATTAAGTATTCAAACGTAGCATCTAAGAGTTTTATATTTGTCAAAGCATTAAGTATCTAACACGTCTAAATCGCTAACAACGGTATTTGTATCATATAATAAAACATAATACATTTGTTTGTTCAAAAAAAAATTTTCCTTGTATATAATCATCCAAAAGCTTCAACTATGTACAAACTTTGTTCTTCCTAAAAAAAAGTTGCAAATCCATGTACTTTTTCTAACAAAACTCTATACTTACAAGTGAACATACTAAAGTAAGCCTACAAATCACTTTTTGGTATATTTAAAGACTCTTCAGGATCTTTAAGACCCCAAACTCTTTTTTGTTGTTGTACTACCAAAATTGAAGCCTTGATATTGTAATTCAAAGCCAACATTTCACCAACTGGCCCCAAATCTCCTGCACAATCACCCCATTGCACAAGTTCATCTAAGAATTGCGACGACAAATGAGATCGTCCTACCATAATCAAGTCGTAATTCGAATTCTCCATGGATTTTAGCAGAGTCACCAAGCACATTGTATTCGTTAATAACATCTCTTCGTAAAACACTCGATCTTCCTTGTGTAAGGTGTTGAGCCTAAACTCGCTGATAATGTCTCCGTCATGTAATAGGCTTTTCTCGTTGTCACCTATAATATCGTCTGAATAAGCACCTGAAAATTTTACTAGGGTCAAGTTTACTCTAGTGTTTTCTGACATTCTCATTCCATATGCTAGTGCCTCTCGATCATCAGAACCTCCGAAAAATAAAACTGCCACACGGTATGTTAAGGTATGTTCAGAAGTTGAGGATCGGAGTTTTGTGTTTTTGCGTGATCCTCCATGGTCAACTAGGACCCCAACAGAACAAGGTGCTTTGTCAAGAACCTTTTTGTTGAGGTTTCTATAAATGAAAGAAGGTTCGAACTTATCTTTCTCGCGAATTTGCTTCTGAAAGGGGATTATGATAAAGGTTGTTCTTCTTTCTAGTGCAATGGAGCATACATCATTGTGCATAGATGCATAGGGAGAGATACCCTTGAAGCAATTCACGATGAAAAGTCCTTCGTAATGTTGCTCTAGTTTTTGGAACGCGTTGAAAATCCTCTCGGATTGACTAGGGTAAGGAGACGATGTCTCCCTAGGTTGATGGGCAATGAGTAGAGAAGAGGAACGACCTATGAGCCTCGTTAGATGCATGATTGTTAAGTTTATTGGACTCGTTTTTGTCGTACTAGACACCTGTAGAACATCTAAGATTGTCTTGACGTAGTCTGCACCATGGACACAGGCTAATATGCGGAGCTCCTCATTGCGCTTATGATGCCTTATGGTTCTCCTCTTATAAGCTATGTACCTTCTCGAAGGATCGTATAGGGCCTTCACAACAGGCGATAGAACTCCTGTGACTAGCACCACTGATATGATCATAATTGCAAAGCATTCATCTGTCATGCCCTGCAAAAACAACATAATCACGCATATAACGCATTTAGATTCCCTATTTTATCATAGCGTTATGCAGGTACGACAACAGCAACAATGCCAAAGCCTTAACCCAAAAGATTGGGGTCGACAACAAAACCAATAGATCACTCTAGTCAAGCAAAAACGAACGTACATTTTCAGACATTCTGTGAGTCAAAATTGCTAGTTCAATAACGCCTTTTGCATTCATAATGAGACCGAGTGAAAGAGCATCACGAAATGGCATCCTGAAGAAGAGTGGGGGTGCAATTGTGCCTAAAATTTTCCCAATGAAGGTAGCAAGCACCACTAGTTGAATCACACCTACATTCTTCAGCTTCTGAATAGCGAAAACATCCATTCGGAGGCCACATATAGCAAAGAAGATGGGCATCAAGAGTACTGACACGAAAGAATCGAGCTTTTCAGATAGAGCGGCACCTAAAGGTGGTCCATCTGGTATAACAAGTCCAACAATGAACGTAGCTACAATCGCGCTAAGACCAATAACTTCACCTATAAACCCACATCCTAAAAGAGCAACCATAACCCCAACAATATACCTTTCTTTTACAGGCTGCCCTTCAGGGGTTTTCCTGATTGCCCATAAAACCGCAGGGCGGATTCCATACAAGGTTAAAACAATGAAAAGGGAAACTGATAGAAACGATCCTACTGATGACGAGATTGATTTTGCTTTAGCAAGCTTTACTGCAAACTTAATTGTTAGTAACGACCACTGAAATACATCGGATACTAATGAAGACGATGATGCTAACCGGCCTATCTCTGAATTTAGGATCTTAAGATCAGCTAAAAAACAAGCGATTACTGGAAAAGCCGACATAGAATGAAGCTCGACTACAAAGGGAAGAATTCGCAAAATATCATGGTCTAAAGTAAGATATTGTTGTAGGAGAAATGCAACTAGATTTGCTAATGCATAAGGGATAATAAAGCCTAATATTCCTATGGCTATTGGCTTCTTATCTGATCTTAATGCCAAAGATAGATCCATTTTAACTCCAAGTAGAAATATAAATAGCATTAGACTGAATATTGATAGATTGTCCAAAAGAATTCTGCTTTTAGCTGGAAATACTTCAGCTAGAAACTCTCTGTTGTGTCCTAAGATTGAAGGCCCAAGAACCACACCTCCCTGCAGTTCAATGTAATAGACAAGTAGTCAGGCGCAGAGCAAAAGTTGAAAAGAATTTTAAAGGCCCCGTGCAATTTCAAAAATTATGATATGTTTTTCTCAATTTCGTATTTTTAGAAAGTAAATATATATTACGTAATTTAATGTTGAGGTGTGCGGTGGATTATATTGAACATGCTCAGAACTTTCCCTGCAAGTAGTTCATTATTAGCCAAGAAAGGTTATACCATCCACAATAGGAATTTTAAGAGTAAGTGAAACAAATTTATAAATGTTATATACTAAAATCGTGATATTTTTTCAAACAACATGTCATTATATTAGTAAAATGAATATGCCAATAATAATTACCAATATTGGATTTGATTTGGTTAAAACTAGAGGTGTTCATTCGGGTCATCGAGTTGATTTCGGGTCGGTTCAAAATTAGATTTTGTGTTTACATTAATTTTTAATTCAGTTATAAAGTCGGGTGTCTATCGGGTCATCGGGTCTGTTTTGAACACTGATTAAAACGGTCTTCCTAAGAGGCAAGATCATATTTGGTGTGTTAAAAGTTAAAGTGAAAAAAATGTTTTTTCCTTTAATTATTCCATTGAGAAAAATGTCTCCAACTAAGCCAAAATCTCTTTTGCATTCAATTTTTTTAAGGGTATGTTTGATTCCGGATACTTATTTGAAAATATTCTTTTTAATTTTACACAAAAGCTCAAAATTGATAAATACCAAGAAAATTAAAATGTTTTTACACATGCGAATCGAGCCAGCACAAATTGATGGTCTCATAGCACAAATTGATGGTCTCAAAATAAGACAGTCTCATCCAAATTTTTTTGAAATAAAAATCCTTTAATTACCTACCCAAACACACCTAAAAACCAAATCAAGCATAGAAAACGAAAAAAAGGGGGGGGGGGGGGGGGGGGGGGAGTACTAACCAAAATTTGGGAAACAATGGAAGGTTGGCCAAAAGGCTTAAGAAGGAAATGAGTGGCACGTGTAAAAACAGAGATGAGGGAAATTTGGAGCAGCAACCCGGGTAATGTAAAACGGAGCGGATCATCCCCATAAAACAGGCCTCGAGACCCGGATCCATCCAATGTATGGCAAATATATCCATTATCAAGGTGAAATGCATCAGCCTCAACTTTCTTATGTGCTTCTAATACCATTCTTCTTATTGATGTTTTTGTTAGGGTAGTTAATCCATTCTGGAAAATAAGGCCGCATCACCGTATTTACATCTGTATTTTAAAGATTTTTGAGTTTACTGGCAAAAAAATTTTGAGTTTACCGCTACCAAATATAGTTAGCATTAACCGTGAAATTATCTGTATTGGTTGTGAAATCTATTTCGCTACCGTTACTGATATGAAAAATATTTTTGCTCTATGAGCAATGCAATTTGATTTATCCCCATGGAAATTTCATCATACTTCAAAATGTTGCTCATAATGTGAAGTTTGTTCAATTATTTCCTAACATATTTTGATTGTAAAAATTTAATATAATTCATCATTTTGCTTGAATTTTTTTTAGAATTTTTTATGCATAGATATAAAAGATGAAAAATCAAAAAATGAGGAAAGAGAAGAAGAGAAAGATGTTTAGGTATTTGAGAAATAAAGATGGATGGAGAATCAATTGGGATAATTAAAGGATAGAAATGAGAGGGAAAAAAAGGAGATACAATCAAAGATTAAACATTATTGGCTATATATTTGATCCAAATTAAGCATTTGCATATAATAACTTAATGCCTTTTTGTCACATAATTAGATCTATTTTCCTTTGTAGTCAATTTTATTCAATTCATATTATTTAAAATTTTATTAACATATTTTTCATAAAATGTATAATTATACTTGTTTTTCTTAATTTTCACTCTAATTATACTATAACTATTTCTTTTACACTTGTGGTGTATCAAATTATTCAAACTATATAAAGTTGTGAAGTAATACTACGTTAGAATTGAAACCAATTTTAACATAAATTATCCAATGGTATATGGTGTATGTACGATGAAATTGTGCAAGTAAAAACAAAGAAAGTACTTATATTTTCATATCTGTAATTAATATGTTATGTCGGTGTAATATGAAGTAAATTTTATTTTCGTTCAATAAAAAATAAATTTTATTTTGATGTTGTATTAGGATTTTTTTTAAATTTAAATTTGTGGTATTTAATAAATAAATTAGCCTAATTTCAATGAGGTGGCTTGAAAATTGATAAAATCTATTCTATGTGATTAGTTATTGATAGTTGATACTACTATCAAGTAATTCTATGTTTGACTCTTTATAATTTTTTGAAATTGCATCTATTTTTATTTTTTTTAGTTTGTCTTATATTTACTTTTATCATTTTTTTGCAATTGTCTAACACCAGATTCTTTACAGTTAGTTTGGTAGTAGGTATTAGATACTGAGTTTGGTAATCGAAAACTAATGCAATTTTGGTACAAAATTCTCTTAACAAGTTTAATGATCATATTTATTTTCTTCCAATCATTACTTTTTTTTTTCAAAAAAATCATTCGAATGCATTACCATTTAAAAATATGGTATTAGGTGGTAATGTAAAATTATGGACAAAAAAACTTTTTAATGATAAACTTTTCATGATCATGGGAACAAAATGATATATTTTACGAAAATTTACACTAAAAACCATTTTCACTACCATCTTCTAGTACCATCAGCCAAACAAACTGCTAATCTTATCCACATATTTATCAATTCTCTTCACCTCGATCACTCATTATTTTCATCCACTAATATTTTTCACAATTTTGAATTACAAATAGTAGCCTTGAGACCTTAACCCATATTAGCATATGAGTATGGTGTTGAATGTAGTATTGCTTATATACATGACATTTTTGCATCATAAACTTTATACCAAAAAGATCACCTAAAAATCAAAATTTCAAAAACAAATTCTTCTCACCATTAATTTTTCTAATGATTAATCACATCTAATCTAAAACCTATACATTCATCATTCAAGTCCATTACTTTGCTTAGCAACCATCCTACTCCAAAAAGAAAGTTGCATTACCATAACGTAACCGTATTGTAACAAAAACACAGGTCGTATTAACCGCAACGTAAAATCCGTTTCACGACCATTACCGTGCACGTAACCGAAACCGTATTTGCACTACAACCATTGATGAACAAGCACACCTCTATTCCTCAAAGAACTAAACAATTGAAAGCAATCAACATAACTTTTTTCATACTTAGGACTTCTTACACCAGGACAACACCTCTGCCATCTATTATAATGACATTCCAAAAACATTTCATCAATCAAACAAATTGCACCAGTTTCAATCAACCTAGGAATCAAATTAAACTCAGTACCTTCAATATCCATTTTCATCACAACAAAATCCCTTTCCTCAAATTCATTCTTCAACCATTCTGCCAAATCAAATCCCATTATCTTCCCCACATTTCTTACAAATCTTTCTGATGATTGAACTGGATCAATCCTTCCCATTCCCCTGTTTTTCCCCTTTTTCTTTCTGGGTTCTCTGTTTATCTCAAAGAACAATGTTTCATTCCTTAACCAAGCTGCAAATGGTAAAAGGGTTACATCTTTTTTTGACTTGTATTCGCCATGGAATTCTTTATCAGCTTCAATGGCGTAAATCTCGAAACTTTTGTTCTGTTTTGGATAAACCCTTTTGAACCAGCTTCCTATACTTGATCCATAGTTTCGAGATCCGACATCGATGTAAACGTATCTGGGTTTGAAGCTTATATCCACCATTGATGTTAGATACTTTACATTCTTCATGTTTCTTTTCAGTGTAATCCATGGTTTTAATGGTTCTTTTTCGATTAAGGGTTCTAAATCGTTGATTAATTGGAATTTATACTCAGAAATCAAGCATTGATCATGTTTTTGAATTGGGTTTAATGATTTTTGGAGAATGATTTCGCGAATTGAAGGAATTGTTGGGGTAGAATCATGGATATCACGAACCCTAATTAAATTGCAGAAATTAAAAAGTTCAAGAATTGATTGAAATGCATAAAAATCTTTGTTTTTTGTGTGAATTACAAGAAACCCAGATGGATTTAGTGTTCTATTGATCTGAAAAACAATACCCATAAGAGAAATTGAAGGAAAATCAAAATCATGAAAGAACATAAAATCAAAAGAATGATTAGATATTTCAAAAGAGGAGAATGTTTGATTTATACCAAGGTCTTGAAGGGCAATTATATGGGGTTTTGAGAGCAAGAAAGAAGAAGAATTAGGAGATAAGAAGCCATTAAAGATTAAATCTTGAAAAATGGAGGAGTAAAATTCGTACTCATTAGAGGTTCGAAAGTTGTTTTGAAGAAGATTGGCATGAGAAGAATCTGCATTTTGATGAGATTTTGAGGTTGAAAAGAAGCAGAAATTGGAGGAGGAATGATTGCAGAAAGTTTTATTGAAAGAAATGATGAAGATGAAGCGTAAAAGGAAGAAAAAGATGCAACATGAAAGAAGATGAAGGAAGGTCTTGTTCATGAAATATGGGTTCATGGTTGGTCGTTAATGGTGGTTTTTGGGGGAGTTTGTTTGGCGCGGAAATGTGCACTATATCAACAAATTGAACAAGTTTAATACTCCCTCCTTCCCTGTGATTCATTCGGATCATTGGGTTGATTTCGAGTCGGTTCAAAATTGAGTTTTGTGTTCACATTGGCTTTTGCATGATTGTAGATTCATTTACAAGTCGGGTCAAATTGGGTTCGATTATAAAGTCAGGTGTCTATTGGGTCATCGGGTCTGTTTTGAACACCTCTACTTATGAGGATGCAGTCATCTTGTTTTGGGTGAAATGATTTAGTGAAAAGTGAAATTTAATTTGTGAATAAGACGAAAAAGAAAGGGATGATAGGAATGAGTAGTTATAATAAGAGAGAAAATAAGTTTATGAATAATATTTAAAGAAATAGAATAGGGTCATTGCCATAAAAGGAAAGGTTATAAAATAAGTCAGACATCCTAAAATGAAAAAAAAAGTGCAAGTTGAGGAGACAAAAAAAACAGGTATTGTATCAATTGTAAAAATTTCTAATAGTATTTTATTAATAATTTTAAAAAATTAATATCAATAAAATTTACATTAATCAAACAAGTTCATATTCAATCATAATTTAACTTAAAAATTGATAATAAAATGTATGCTAAGAATAATTAGTGAATAATTATAAAACAAATATGACATTTGATTAGTTCAGGAATATTTTCTTATTTAATTAAAAAAATTCTCTTCTAGCATTTGTTTTTTAAAGGAGAAAGAGGTCATTTGATCTCAATTTAGGAAGGAAATTACACAAATTCTTACTTGAGACTTTTTTTACAAGAGACGTGTTTTAAATGGGCCGGCCCATTATTATTTAGAAAAAAAAAACTTAAAAAAAATGTACATTGTGTAATCCTATTTGGAGTTAGTGCTATATCCTATTAAAGTTGGTATTATAACTTTAGAGTTTGTAGTATAACCTATTGTTCATATCTCCAAATTGGTATAATATCAACTTTAATTGGTTATAACAATAACTCCAAATACCAACTTTAATGAAGTATGTTACAATACCAACTTTAATAGGTTATAACGCCAACTTTAAATAGGCTCAACTGCGCGCATCAGTTTTTAAATTTTTTCTTTTTTTTTATTATTGAGAGTGTGGATTGAGCTCTTAAAGAGGCGTCTATACTATACACAGTCTCTCAAAAAAGGGTCTGGGAAATTAAGTTTGGAGTGAATAAATGAAGAGGATGCACTTCTAAGTTCTATGTGATATGATGTCCTGTTTATTTTTTGTTGGAAGTTCTGTATTGGAAGAACACAATTTTGATATCCAACCAAGGTATTCCTAGAAGGAGGAGGCAGTGGAATTTTTTTAAAATTAATTTTGAACTTTTTGTTTTTTTTTTGATAGAAATAACTGTTTTATTATGGGTAAAAACTAGAGCTATTTATTTATAAATGGGCTATCTTTCGGGCTCAACCTATCCAGCTCGAAAAGCGAGTGGACTTTTAAACGACCTTTTTAAAAAAAAATTAAAATATGGACGGATGATACTCACCCCGTCACCCGCCTAGTTAAATGGACGAGTAACGACACCAAATAAAAGTACATCGAAATCACCCGCTCTCCCGCTTATTTTTAATAATTTTTTATTTGCACTTAAAATTTTGAATATTTAGGGTTTAATTTTGTTCTGCATTAATGAAGTATTTTGAGAATATTTATGTATTCAGCATATTTGGTAACAAAGTGTGTACTTTAACACTTCTCACATGTGAAAATATTTAGAATTTTAGTCTACTAAAAAGTTTACAAATCTATTAGGAATGAACATCCAACTAAAAATCCAATATGGTAAAATTAAATGTCCAATTGTGAAGGCCCAACTAATTTAGGAAATATTTCCCTAATAAACTAAACGATTAGAGACCTAAAAATTATCATATAAATAAGAAAAAATATATTCTTAACCTAAAAAATATCTTGTAAAATTTTAAAAATAATTAATTAGCTCTAATAATTTTATTACTATCTTATCTTATTTTCTAACACTCCCCTCAAGGTGAGTCGTGGGTTCTGTAACAACTCAACAATTCAACTTGCATAAAACATCTTTAAATGTTCAACGCCCCTCCTCAAGTTGGGTCGGGAAACTTCAATACCCAAGACCAAACTTTCCTAGAGTATCATCGAATACTTGCTCCAATTGCTTTAGTTGGTATCCTATATTGAATTTTTTTGACCTTGTAAAACCATTACTCTTTTCGAAAGTACGTCATTCTTTTCAAACTCATAAACCTTACTTATTTATCTTCTCATCAAATGAGAACTTAAATTAAAGGAAAAAAAAAAAGCTTAGTACTTCTTTTATTTCCTTTTTAATTACATTGATATTTTACACAATTTACAAAGATAATTAGAGTCTCAATATTTATAAATATATTTATAAAAAATTATAATCCTTAATACGATTTTGGATAGGATAAACCTTAACTTAATGAAAATTGTTTTAATTGTTAATTTCAAAGATCTTCTCAATTTGTCTTTGTATATTGTATAGACATTCCAAACTAGCAAGTATATCATGGATGAGGACCAATTATTACAACCTTCCATCTTAAATATATATGCTTAAAAGTCACTCCCTTTGACAGCTAGGAAATTGCCTGTGTAATTTGTTTACTTAAAAGATCTAGAAAATTAGTAAGAATCTAATATTATTTTAATTGAAAAGTTAAGATCTGGAGTTTTATTCTTATTTATAACGCGTTATTCCGTAGCCTATTTTATATTATGATAAAAAAGGCCATTTTACATGGTAGTATCGAATGTAACTTTCATTGAATGTTAGCGGTAAAATTTTTGTAAGATTTTCACTACAACAAATTTAGCTTTTTGCGACATTGGATTTAGTGGCATTAATTAAATGCCACTGATTCATATTTTAAATGTATTAATTATTGGTTTTTATTTTAAGTCCAACCATAAAGTTATTTAGCGACACTTAATTTGGTCTCTAGTGGCATATGTAATTTGTCACTATAATCTATAGTGGCATTTGCGAGAAATGTCACTATATCCTATGTCGCTAAAAGCTTTAGTGTCACTTTTCAATATGCCACTAAAGGGTCTAATAAATGTTACTAAATCCTCAAAATACACTATAAGAAATTTGAAATAGCGACATTTAAATCAAATGCGCTAAATATATGCCACTAAAAACAAATTATGTTGTAGTGTTTTCCACGGGGTATCATCAACTTATGTCTTATCTAACTATCGTAGCATTTTTCGTTAAATTCTTATCAATTTCTGTTTAATTTACCATTTTGATGTTTTTATCCTTATTAAGTGTTGGTTTTTGTTTTTATAATTTGCCCTAAATATTTAAGAGCATTGATTAATTAAACAGTAAATTAAATGGTAAAATTGGTTTAATAACCGTTAGAAAGCAGGGCCGACCCTAGATATATTGGGGCCCTGGGCGAAGTAGTGCATTGGGACCTTTTTTCTTTGTAATTAATAATCTATATAGACCTTTTACAACTATTAATTTTTCTTTTTTGACATGGGGCCCTAGGCGACGGCCCCTCTTGCCCATCCTTAGAGCCGGTCCTGTGAGAAAGATATGTGCCTAAGCTTTACCCGAAGAGGACTTGTGCATGAGTCGTGAGTGCTAAGATACCATGTTAGGAGTATTTGCTTAGCCTCCTTAACATTTTTTTTTTTTTAATTTTCTTTTTCTTTTGTGTGAAAGGGGGATGAACTTGGGGATCAAGCTGGCTTATAATAATAATTAAATGGAAATCTTAAATTGATTAGTAAAAGTCATGTATTGTTGTCATTGATTATGTCACTCATGACCGTAGAGCTTGTGTCATCACTCATGTAGATCATTCATTATAATAATAATAATACGACGTATTTAATAAGTTTATGAATCATGCCTTTTTTGAATAAAGTTCATGAATCATACTTAAATCTTATTTAATTAATTAAATTGATTCAGTTTTTTTATCTTTTATTTTTGCATGATTTTTTCTATTTCATCATTATCATCAATGACCTAAGTTTATCCCGCACATAAAAACAAATATGAGAAAGGTATGGAGAGAGAAGAAGGGCGGCAATTCATGATACTCGTAAAGGACAGTAGGGCTAAAGAATCTCTCGAACTTGAGAAAGATCAAAAAAAGTTCCTGCAACGAATATGATTGATTAGTAAAGCTGATCAAGGCTGCATCTTATTATACACAAGCGTGTGATAAGATTTAACATATTGAAATATCAGCTTAGAGAATTTCCTTCCTACACGCACAATTTGTAATTAATTTCAGTTACAGTCATCAACTCAATATTTCACATAAAGAAGATCCGAAGAAGAAAGGTAGCAAATAGACAATTCCCTAATCACAATCCTCCAGCAACAATTCATACATTATGACTATTTATTAAAGAAAAAAAAGTCTCATCCCTTGTTTGACATCTTAGTGACTTAGAAGAAAGCAATGAAAATGAAAGTCTCTACTAATTTTTACTTATTCACTATTTTTTACTAAATTATACTCCCTCCTATTTATCTTAAGTGTCTCATTTACTTTATGCACTATATCCAATGCACTTATTCGGTCATTGATGTATTGAGTTATGTATAAAAATTATAAAAAGTTGATATTAATATCTATACATCAAAAAGATCAGATAAAATCCCACATGACTATGTTTTAACTTATAGATTGATGATTATATGCAATTTAAGAGCGATAAATGAATAGTATCCCAAAACTAAATGGGACACCTAAGATGAATAGGAGGGAGTATCATATACAGTATATACATGTATATTTATATTTGAAATATTCTATAATTATATTTTAAAAAACTAAAGTTCTTAATTGATATGGCGTTTTAAAATAACCATTGAATATTTGTAATTATATTTTAAAATGGTAGATTGAGAAGTTGTGTTGGTCGTCAGTTGGGTGTCCTAATTCCTAAAGGAGTGGAGCTATTAAGAAATAAGATAGAATAAAAGAAAATAAATATGTGTAAAGTGGTGGAGTGATGTTCCAAAATAGAATTACAGTAAAATTTGTGGACATATGAAAACAGATCAAATAGGAAGTACATGGGATGATAACTTAGTCTAAATCCAACCTTACCCTAATCTGATTCGATTTTATAAAATAATGTGATTTGAATCTTAGAAAAAAGAAGTTTGCCTTTAAATTTGTTTATACACTTCAACTCCGAGTTAAAGTTGGATCTCAAAAAATATTCGATAATTCCAATCGACTTTGAGTCCAAATTTGATAAAATATCTGACAATTTTCTAATATATTTCTGACAAATTTGTATTTGTTGGCATTGATTTATACATATAAATGTATCTATTTTTTATTATAATTTATGTGCTTTTCATTTGCAATAGGGTTATTAGGTGCCATAATTAAAGGATTTTTCATAAGGCTTCAACACTATTTACATTTTAATTTGCGTGTTTGAAAGACATCCTTGTTATTAAGTTGAATTGGTCAAAATATATTCATTTGTTAAGTGGAATTTGGAAAAATTATAGCCTATTCATACCTTATTCTTTTTATGAATTTATATAATGTTTTAAGTCGGATTTTAGTAAAAAAAAATAAAAAAAAAACTTTTATTCAAAGTAGAGTCGAAATATATTCATTTGATAAGTGGAATATTATAAAAAGCCAAATGCAGAGCTGATAATTGCCGTATGACGTTCGATTCGCACCGGACAAGAAACAAATTGGAAAATTTACACTACCGACATGGAGCACTTTATAGTCTCTCATCTTTTTACCCAATAGCAATACTATATAGAAGTACGTTTACCAAGTATGGCAACCCACTCACCAAGTCATAGTTATTTTATTTACTTTTTACTTTTATAAATATAACAATGTACCAAATTTGCAAAAAAAAAAAAAAAAAAAAAAAAAAAAAAAAAAAAAAAGAAACTTTATCAAAACAAGGTACTCCTTTCTATTATGTTTTATTTGACTTTTCACTATTATTTAGGTGGTCAAACAGGATCGCGTGTAAAAGAAAAAATATAGTGTTTTTAAATTTTAATAGGAGTAAAGTGAGGTTAGGAGGTGTAAAAGTGTGACAAAATTAAGTTTAATAAGGCTAAATTGGTAAAGTCGGCATATCCAAAATAATTGAGACATTTAGGGTGACTTAACTAGATAAGAAAATGAGACAATTAAGATAAATAGGAGACGATATATATTTTTTAGATTTAACTTGTGTGTTTTCAATATGTAATAAAATTTGAACTTAATATATATATGTAGTATGTTCTTTTCTTTTGCGGATTTTTCCTTTGCTGGAAGGAGCTTTTTATGTTAGACTATACCCGAGTATTATGACTTTCTTGTAAAATGTCTTCCATTGATCACAATTTTCTCGTAATGAGAGTATTAGTTTGCCTTTTTACAAGTCTTTCAAAATCTTGTTTTAAATGGAAATTATTAAGATGTTGATAATGATAGTAATTATGCTATAAACACACCTTATATACCTCTATTATGTAATGCTTCATATCATAATATATAAAATAATTTGCAATATATAATCCACAAGTCAACGAGTTGGGTTTTAATGGGAACTATATATTGGTCTAGTCAAAGATTGTTTAAGAATTCCAAAAGTCATCTTTTAGAGGATTAGTAAACACTTTAATTTTGTAGGACTAAGACCATGGAGCAAGCATAAGTGCACACAAATGGACTAGTCAACAAATTTAATTAACTTCCATTGCACCGCCTGACATGATTTCGTCATTTAAATTTGCTATTGAAATTAATTTTAAGCTTTATATAATTTTTAAATTAAATTTAAAAAGATTGAAGAAATATACTCTCTCCTATTCACTATAAGTGTCTCCCATTAACTTTATGAATTTTAAATCAAATTTTTAATATCTCTAATTGTGTATAATTAAAAATTATAAAAAGTTGATATAAATAATCCTTACATTGAAACAAATCAAACAAGATTCCACTTGACTATATTTTAACTTATAGATTAATAATAAAATGCAAATTAAGAGAAAGAGATAAACAGTGCCCAAAAAGCAAATGAGACACTTGTGGAGAATAGGAGGGAGTATAATATGTCCGCATCGCACACATAATAAATAGACAATTAATCATGCTTATTTTTTTATCAGTCTATTCAAAAATCGACGTCATATAATTAATTAGTTTTCTTACTATTTTTGAAGAATAAAATTTTTATTTCAAATCAATACTGCACTAAATTAATTTCTATTAATCAATGAAGTTCTATAAATTAGTACATTGTGTATTAGTAGGGGCGGATTTACAATTTACAAGTGGGATTCGAGTTCATGTTAATGGTTTAGTTTGATCCTTTGCACCATATGTGAAAAGTTACTGCCTGCCCAACTAACTTAACTAAATTTTATTTTTTTTCTTTGTTGTAGTACTATTAAATTTTTAACATATATCTTTTAATTGTTATTATTTATCTATCTGGATTACCTATTAGATTCGCTTTTGTGTATTAGCAACCGAGAACATAATAGCGTACCAATAGTTCAACCTTTTTCATATCCGTCTATCCTTAAATCAAACACATACTCCTTCACTCTCACTCATTGGCATCAATTGTCATTTTGGTTCATCCCACACTCGTTTTGCATCAGTTCTATTTTTAAAAATAATGACTCGCCACTTTGAATTACATATATGCATTTAAATTCTCTTTTAAATTAATTAAATCCTATCTCTCTTAATTTATTACCAATATTTATTTTTAAAAATCACATTTTTTTTCTATTTAACCATGATAAAAGCCTAAAAGGAGTACTCTATTTGGAGTTTCCAACTCTCTAAAACCATGTAGCACCAATGACATAATTTTTAATATTTTATTATTCGAATTGATTAAAGAAAAACATGATCAAATTGTCTACCAAGAAACCGCGTGAATAGATATACAAAAGAATTCTAGAATAATGATGACCAACTTTTTTTTTTTTCAAAAATATCCTGTGCATACATAAATAATAAAACAGGTCCAAGTGTACAATAACGTAATGTATGGGCCACACAATTGGTTGAAACATCTGTATGTCAAATTGTCAATGCTATGTATGAATAAATAAACAAACCAACCCACCATGTATGTGAACTTACAAATAAACAAATAAATGTAAAATAAAACTTTTTTTTTGTCAGTATGAAAACTAATACTACTATCAACTTCCTCCTAGTGAAAATTCCTTTTAACCCCAAAAAGGTTAAGAGAAAAAAAAAAATAACTGTGTCTGTTCCGAAGATATGATCCAGTTCGATCAAAATGAAACCCATGTGAATAAAAAAGGCAGAACGTAAGTTTGGGATGAAGAAAATGAAAGTGTATAACATATTTTGAGCGTCAACCATAAACTTAAACTTTTGTTGAGTCAGTTCCTTGACATTAGTTGGCTTGACTTCTGATAGTTTAGCTCTGATACAATATCAAAGAAGCAACTTGACCAAAAGGTTAAATTAGTTGTTAAGGTCTTAGAATATGTTATATCTTTCAGTAAAGCAATGACTCATAAGGCAAGTCTTCCTTTGGTTCATCTTTGGGTCTAGTATTGGTAGTTGTAGTACTAGTATTAGAAAATATGTTGTTATTATCCGAGTATTGAGGCTGATTTAAGTACCCTGAAAACCCTAAATTTGCATGGTTTTGGAATAGTTGTATCGTAAAGGGAGATAATGGTGTTGTCCCGGCAAATGATGCGGCCATTTCATGATTGTTGATCGGAGTTGAATTCATGTAATTTAGAGCTGATGGCCTTACTGCCATTGAGTGTAGGGCACCATTGTTTTGCGCGGCTGTGGCTAAGGCTGCTCGGCTCATTCCACTGCCTCGCGCTGCAGGAACGTCGTGGTTGTGTTTACCTTCATAGGTTGTGATCACCGACTTTAAATCATGAGCTGCCCTTTCAACATGTTTTCTCACCGGGCAACTTGGGTGAGTGCACTTGTAGTAACTCCTGTGATAAAAGATAAATCAGGTCAGTCAGAACTAACTGATAGAGTATCTAATATATTTTGCAACGTCAACCGTCAACTGTAAACTTAAGCGTTTGGTTGAATTAGGTTCTTGATCAGGTATCAAAAACCCACATCACAGTTTCAAGTATATTTAGCATCAGACATGAGGACGATATGTGTTGCATCCACACTTACAGCCCAAAGGGCTCCAATGTGAAAAGGCGTAATAGAGTATATAACATATTATAAAACTGCAACTACCAATTTAAGTTTTTATTGAATTAATTTCCTTACAAAATGTTTATTGTTTAAAACATCCGACCTCACAAACCCCACATCACCCGAGCCGAAGGGCAATGTTGTCCATATTTTAAAAAATAAACATGAAGTGTGAACTAATCGGATGATCTTGGACCTAACTATGATGGAATCCATTAAACTTTAATAGTGGTCACCGGCCAAACTTTGGTCATCCTACTAGAAAGATCCTGTATTATCGCCAATAATTATAATTATATTGTTAATCAACAAAGTAATGATTTTAAGAGTATATTTAACCCATCATTATGGTCATATATTACTGCCTTAGACCCAAAATGCATCAAAAAGACAGACAAAACATAATAAAAAGAAAACCATTTTATAATGATTATATTAATCAAAAAAAATATACAACTTTATGATAAATAAATAAAAAAAGTTGATAAAGAAACAAAGAATTTAACCTTGGATTTGGATTACCCTTCACCACTTTCTGACCATATTTTCTCCATCTATATCCATCATCTAAGATATCAATATCACTTGTTGTTTGAACTACTACTCTTGGCTCCCTTACTGCTCTGCTCCCTGGTGCTGCTGACATTATCTCATTCTCAACCTCTCCTCTCCTATTTACATATAACAAATGAAACAATCAGCACGTGAATCTATGTTCAGACCTGTCTAGTTCATAACCCGATAAATTTTTTATAAATCTTATTAATATTGAATCGACAATCAACTATACAAATAGCGTACAACATATTTCGAGGCCTCAACCATCAGCTGAAGCTTTTGGTTGAATTGCTTTCTTGACATGGTATTAGAAGTCAGCATGATAAAAGATCACAGGTTTCAGTCTTGAACCATCCTTCATTTTGAGGAGGATCTATGCTGCATCAACACTTCTAGCACAAAAGACTCTCATTTATGGAGGCGTATACTGAGGCCTCAACCATCAGCTTAAGCTTTTAGTTAAGTTAGTTCCTTGACAGTAAACTGAGAATAAAGAAAGTAATATACCATCTTTTAGTTTGAGGTTCATCATCATCAAAATCATTCCCAACTGATCTACTCCTTTGACTCTGAGAACCCATATCAACCTCATCATCTGCCATAGAAATAGATGAAATCTCCGGTGTGGCGACCGAGTCCATTTGCCCAGATGATGATCTTTGTTGGACTGATGAATGATCATTATAATCATTGGTTGGAGCAACACAATTCTGATAAGTTGTAGAAGATGATCTTCTTGTATTTACAGGCTTAGGATGATTATGATTACCCTTATAAATAATCGCAGTAATCTGTCCATCTTCTAATGATCTCTCAATCTTTTTCTTCATGGGACAATTTGGAAATGTACACTTGTAATAACTCCTTGGATTTTCACTCCCTTTTACTTGTTTTTGCCCATATTTTCTCCAATTATACCCATCATCTGATTTTCTATGATCCTTAATGTATTGGGCTGGTTGGAAACTAGGATTCTGATCTTGTTCATACTTAACAATGTTTCCTTGATTGAAATTCTCAGATTGTGAAGTGGGAAATTCTGATTTCACCATTGATTTGATTGTGTTTGATGATTGATCATCTTGATTGTTTTGATTTCCAAAACCCCATGATTTTTGTTGGTTTTGATCTCCTCTCAAACCCTGTTCCTGAAAATTTGTAACACCCCAAAAGATTATTACCAAACATGAATTTCTATTACAGCTCTGATACCATATCAAGAAATCTACTCAATTAAAAACTTAAGCTGATTGTTGATGCCAAAGGGCCCATGATATGTTATTGAGAAATTCTTGTGAGAGACTGTTTCATAGTGATACGACCTCAAAACAAGAATTCTATAAGCTAAAAGTATCTGGTATTGGTTATAAAACCCAAATATGAGACATATGTTATAAAACCCAAATATGAGACATATTTCACGATTAGACTGTCTCATACTCTTAACAATTTCTCATCTAAAAATGTAGAAAATTAGATATAAGAAAAGAACATACACTAGAGAATGAAGATTGAAACATAGTAGATGAATTATTATTAGGCATAAATTGAGTTTGAAAGGTAAAATCTGAATATTTGCTTATATCTTCTTGTTGGTTGTTCAAATTGTTGCTGGTATAATTCCAAGCTTGAGCAGCAAAAGCCCCTGTTGTTGGGGATGGTAGAACCTACAAAACCCAAAACAAAAACAATATTTGTTGATCATTTCCAAATCTTTATAATTTAATTTTTTAAAATATTGAAAAATAAAAATTAAAAAAAATTCAAAATATTATTGTTGTGGAGTATGTTCAATTCAACCCACCATTTTTATTGGCTTAATTCTTGCTATTAAAAGATAAATTAGGAGGTACCTTATTTTCCTCAATTTGAACCAAAAAAAAAAAACAAAAACCTTTGGTTTTCTTTTTAAATATTGAAGATAAAAATAAAAAAAAACCCATAATATTATTGTTGAGGAGAAACCCACCATTTTTATTGGTTTAATTCTTTCAAAGAAAAAATAAATTTAGGAGGTAGCGTATTTTCTTCAATTTGAACAAAAAAATAAAAACCTTTAATGTTCTTTTTAAATATTGATTTAAATCTTGCTATTAAAAGATAAATTAGGAGGTACCTTAATTTCCTCAATTTGAACCCAAAAAAAAAAAAACAAAAACCTTTGGTTTTCTTTTTAAATATTGAAAATAAAAATAAAAAAACCCATAATATTATTGTTGAGAAGTAACCCACCATTTTTATTGGTTTAATTCTTTCAAAGAAAAAATAAATTTAGGAGGTAGCGTATTTTCTTCAATTTGAACAAAAAAATAAAAACCTTTAATGTTCTTTTTAAATATTGAAAATTAAAATGAAAAAACCCTAGTTATTATTGTTGAGGAGTAAATTCAATTCAACCCACCATTTTATTGGTTCAATTCTTGCAATGAATCAATTAATAAATTTAGGAGGTAGCATATTTTCCTCATTATTAAAAAAACAAAAACTAGACTAATTTTTACTTATTGTTTTCTTCCCTTCAAAAAATAAAATTTATGAAAATTTTATAGATTGAATTGAAAAACAGTCAACTGTAGAAATAAAAGAACAAATAAAAGAAAATAAATAAAAAAAAAAAAGATAAAAAAGCTCACATTAGAAGAGGAAAGAAGAACAGGGGAGTCTAAAAGATCAGTAGGACTTAACCCAGGAGGAATAGCAAAATATGAAGAAGGTGAAACTGGTGGTGGAGAAATAGGAATTGAAGGAGGCGGTAAGGACTTAAATTTGGGAATACCGGAGCCTGTTCGATCGGCGATTCGATCGGAGAGGCTCCGGTTGTTGCCGACGACTAATTTATCAGTAGAGTCGTCGGCGCCGGAGTTAAGGAGGTCGGTGAAGGAAGAAGATGACATGAAATTGTAACTATCTAAAGTTGCATTTGAAAACCCCATACATAAAATAAATGAAGGATTGAAGGAAAAATGATTTGGATGAGTTAGTTAGAGAGAGGAAAGAGAAAATTATGGCAATATAAATAGGGAGGGAGTTTTATAGGATTAGGAGATGTATAATAGGGTTGTACCGTTTATTGTTGGGCCCCAGAACAAAAGATAAAAAAAAAAAATCTCTTTAAATTTACTTCCTCTGTTTCTTTTATTTGTCCATTTTTAGAGAGAGAAATTAAAATTAGGTTTTTGAAGTATATATTTATATTGATGATAAAATATATTAATGTGAGATCTTGTTAGATTTGTCTTGATGTAAAGTTTTTTAAAATGTAATTTTTATAATTTTTTATGATGCGTACTTAGCGATATTAAAACTTAAAATTTGCTAAAATATGCGTGCAAATAAAGTGGACAAATAAAAAGGAACGGAGGGAGTAAGATATAACGCATAATATAATACTACCTTTTATTTAACCCATTACTCCCATTTGATTTTTGACACTTGTCGAGATAATATTTTAAAACCTTTAATATCTCTAATTATTTTTAATTAAAAATTATAAATTTAGATATTAATAATCTTTGTATTGAGACGAATTAAACAAGATCCCACATGACTATGTTTTAACTTATAGATTAAGAATAAAATACAAATGAAAAGTGATGATGAGGGAATAGTGAAAAAAAATCAATGGGACTGATAGATAGAATAGGAGGGAGTATAACTTTTGTTTTTTATTGTTAATATATATTTAAACTACTTTATAAAAAAACACTAAAAACTCATATTACTTAGCAAAAAATATATAATTCACATTAATGACACTTATATCCATAAACATAAGTATTTTAAGCCTTAAAATACAGAGCCATAAACGGTATTTCACTTTGCCCAAACATAAGTATTTTAAGCCTTAAAATACAGAGCCATAAACGGTACTTCACTTTGCCCTTGCTGATGGAGTGCTCTTTCGCTATGTATGAGTAATGAGATGATGATGTTGATGCAATGTGTAATCTTTGGTCCTTCTCCATTTTGCTCAATAAGCTAATTACTTTTTAGTCAACTTTTTATTAGTTTTTGTTGTTTTTAGTTTGTTGGTGTATTTCCTGATTTTCCTCCTATATTATATATTTGTTATATTTAACATTTTACAGTTAATTAATATATTATTTTGATTATTTATATATTAAACTATGTACATTTAACAATTATAAAAATTTTACATTATCAAAAGTATGTGGTTAGACCGTGTAAACAAAATTCCACTTAACTATATTTTTTCTTACACATTAGCCGCAATATATAAAATAAACTTGAACAATGAATAGTTTCAAAAACTCTTCTGTAGCGAGTATATTCAGAACATAGAAAGTTTTATATTTTCTCTGTTCTATTATACTTATTGATTTAATTGATTATTTACGTAATTTAATGTGTTATTTTAATAACTTATATATTAAATTATACATAATTAAAAATTGTAAAAGTTCAAGTATGAAAATATGCAATTGGACGATGCAAACAAGATTTTACTTGATTATATTTTGTTTAACGCACTAAAACAATATATAAAATAATCACAAATAATAAATAGTGTCAATAATTATAGTATACTCCTAATTTGGTTTTGGGTACTGGGTATAATCACACTCAAATCTCAATTTTCAAGCTTTACCGCACAGTCGCACTGCTCTTATTCATCTTTTTTTTAAGAAAGTCATCTTAAATGTGAATTTTTTATTTTGCGTTACATTATTTTACTTATTTACCTTTAATATCCCATTTTCTCTTAGTTGGATGAGAGTATTTTTCTATATCACACTAATTAATGGTCTCATTTTTCACTCCTACTTTAATGATTTCAAGCATTTTTTTTATACTGCCTCCAACTCAAATTAATTATCTACTTTAGGTTGAATACGAATTTTAAGAAAATGTTAGTTGATGTATTTTAAATAATATAAGTGGAAGTATTATGGTCTTTACTTGTATGAATATAGGATCAATGAAAAAATTTTCAAATGACAATTTTATAAAGCTTTGTGGAATAGAGCATTTTTACTTGTTAAATTGTGATTGTGAACATTCAAAGAGACATTAATGATGATTTTAGGTATTAAAAGTAATTTTAAAAAAGATTTATTACATCTATCATCATACAATATAACAAGAAAAAACTAAAAACACTCAAATGGAGACTTTAACTTTTGCCAAATAAAGCATTTTTACAAGTTAAATATTTTCTTACAAAAGAATACCAATATATCTATTTTATTATTACAACAAATAAACATCGATTCAAACTATAAAAATTTACTAGAAGTACAATAAATTCCGACTAAAATGATGATGTGAAATTGAAATTATGATGTTGATCTAAAAATGGGTCTAATCAATTGGGTTTAAATTCTGTCAAGGTTGACCCATTATTTTAGGTATTTTTATTTTTGGGTATAAGGTTTTCGAACAGAGCATGGACGTAACAGAGATGTGCATGCTGAGATGGATGTGTGGCAAAACTATGATGGACAGGATAAGAAATCAGAAGTGTAGGGAGAAGCTAGGGGTTTCACCTCTCTCTGCAAAGATGCGGGAGAATAGGCTGCAGAGATGGTTTGGGCATGTGCAGAGAAGCACCCATGACGCCCCATTACGAAGGATCGAGCGCATTATAGTGGAGGGCAAGAGAAGCCGAGGAAGGCCTAGGAGGACGTGGGAGGAGCAGATTAAGAGCGACCTGCACGATCTCCACCTCTCTAAGGACCTGACCAGGGATAGGGCCAAATGGCGGCGCCTTATCCATGCCCTAGATTACTAGACTAGTTTGTTTATGTGCTTTGTTTTTCGTCAGTGTCCTATCGCCTCTCCCTGTATCGTTTCTTAGTTATATGCATGTACCCTTTTAGTTGTGTAAGTCACCTACTAGGCTTGCTTTTAGTTGTTTTTCTATGCTTGGCTAACGTGTGTATAAGATGCAGGAGTTCAGATGTTTGCAGGTTCTCTTCGTTGAAGACTCTTTTTGAGCCGGAGGACTCTTTGGACCGCCCTCTCCTTATGGGTATGAGACGCCGTCAAGCCTCCTTCCCCAGACCCTGATCATAGATCTATCTATGTGCGGGAATACTGGGTATGATGATGATGGTATTTTTTAGTCACAGATCAAAATTTTTGAATTATAAAAACTAAATTTCAATTGTATTTCGAATTAGTTTCAAATCGAATAAAACTTTAGCAGGTCTTTCAAATATTTTATTATTTTATTTTATTTTTGGTCACGTAACGCGGAAGGAAAAAGGAAAAATAAACAAGCATCTGACCTTGAGGCGAGGAGCCGAGGATTCATAGCTTGAGAGGGCATTTGACTGTAGAATTCCCACGGCATTAACACATCTTCTTAATTATTTAAGCAAATGAAAACGACTATTTTTTTAAAAAAAAATCATAACTTCAATAGTTTAAAATATTATATTATATATTTATATACTATAAAATATTTGTTGTGTTGAAAGAACTTATTTTAAAATATTTGTTATATATGTTGATTAAAAAATAATTTAATCATGAATCATAGGAGCATTTTAATATGTTTAGATAATATCCATAATTCCATATTTAATGCTTATATATAATATTTAGAAGGCAAAACTAATTACGGGGTGATTAATAAAAACCATAAAAGTGCTTGATTTTTCGATCCTTTCAAAAAAAATTAAAAACCATAAAAGTGGTGAAAAAACTTAATATATTACTAAAGTGTGCACAAATCTCTTAGGGGTACATGATTTACGTTAGGGGTACGTATGTTTTTTACGTTTCAACTTATAAAATATTTACGAAAATATCACTAACAATATGCAAAACTAGAGATTGAATATGCACTCACATTTCAAATCTATATTTTAAATAGTACTCTAAAGTTGCTACTAAATTAAAGTAATTATAAAACATAGAAGAATATCATTGATTAGGGTCTCTAATTTTTTAAAAAATTATCAAGAATAATTCAACCTTTTCTATGATTTTCTTATAATAATCTCACTTATTGATTAATCATGAATAATCCCAATTTTAAGTGATGTTTGCCCAAAGTAAATTTGGATAACCCGATGACCTGTAGTAGGTAATTCACCAAAAAAGTAAAAGGAAAATCAATTTAAAATTAGAGAAAATTTTTGAAAATTTGCATAAAAAATTCAGAATAACAAAAAAATCATAATTTATTTTGAACGTCTTTTAGCATTTTTTGGACATTTTATTTTAATTTGTTTTTTTTAAATAAAACTTGCTATAGCAAGTCATCCGGTTAGGGGGCTTACTTTAGGAAAATACCCCTTAAAAATGGGATTATTCATGGTTGATCAATAAGTGAATTATTATAGAAAAATCATAAATAAATTGGACGATTATTCTAAGTAATTTTTTGTGTAGGGATCCCAAACTACAGATGATCCTAGTTGCATCAACGTAATTTATATGTTGTGGTATCCTTTTAAGTATAAAAATATGAGTGATACGCTTATTCGAGTTTCAAATTTAAGATAATTTAATAAATAAGTCAAAAAAAGACTTTAATCCAAAAACTTTCACACGAAAAAAAAATACTATTCCCTCCGTTGTTTTAATTTGTCCACTTTACTATAACGGGTAATTTCAAATGTTTGTCCACCTTAGAATACTTTTCATTTTTGAAAATCTTTTTTCCCAAATATACCCTCATAATACCTCTCATTTTCTCTAAATATACTCTCTCTATATTAATGACAATGATTATTTATTTTTTTTCTTTAGTTTATCTTTAATTTAAATGTCTTCTCTCTCTCCTAATACCAATAGAATCATTACTCCATATTACTAATTTGATTAAAATAATACTCACTTACTATTAACATTCTAATTTTCTTAATTTGTACTCCCTCTGTCCCATTGAAATTGTAACATTTTTCATTTTGGTCCGTCCCACTTGATTTGCAACATTTCTATTTTTGGATAATGGCCCACCACTTCCTTTTAACTCATCCATACATTTTAACTCTCTTTTAATTTCATCCACAACTTTCTTAATATTCACCCATTTTCTTTTTGCTACTAACTCATCAGGACGGAGGGAATACTATAAAAAAATCATAATAGACAATCTTTTAAGAACGGAAAGAGTATTTTTAATAAAAATAAGTGGATGGAAATATCAACTTTTCATGGGATGTTACGGAAGAGAAAGTAGTGGTCAAAACATGTGGGTTTGACCGGATACTCGTGTGCTATTGGCCATCACAACACAAGGAGGTGAGAGGCGGCTGAGATATGAGGTTTTCACATCTAGCGGGGCCCACTTCATATGAAACACCACTTGCCTTCTTCCTATTGGCTGGGTTACAAATACAACCCCCTACTTTTTCGATCTTTTTCTAATTAACTAAATGCACCTATTTGCTTTTCACACTATCAGATATAGTTCTCTCACTAAAAAAAACATTTAGATATAGCGACTTAAATTAGAGATATTTAAAAATAAGAAGTAAATAAAAAGTAAAATTGATAGCATCATACTCCCTTGTTTTTTTTCTTCTCGTTTACTTTTTGCACAAATTTCTAAGTAATTTGAATTTTAATATATCTAAATACGCATCATAAAAAATTATAAAGAGTATATTAAAAAAGTATAGACTAATACAAATTTAACAAAATCTCACATGGATATATTTTATCATATATATATATATATATATATATATATATATATATATATATATATATATATATATATATATTTATACATATATATTTATACATATATATTTATACATATATATTTATACATATATATATATATATATATATATATATATATATATATATATATATATATATATATATATATATATATATATATATATATATATATATATATATATATATATATATATATATATATATATATATATATATATATATATATATATATGTATATATATATATATATATATATATATATATATATATATATATATATATACATTATAAATTACTAGTATAATTCGAATAATTAATTATACTCTATAATATAGACTTAATTTTAATAGCCTCACCTGTTGATTAACCATGAATAATCCCAACTTAAATTTGAGAGGTATTTTCCTAGTAAATTCGGTGATCGGATGACTTGCTACAGAAAGTTCTATTTTTTTGAAAAAAAAATTAAAATAAAATGTCAAAAAAAATTTTTAAAAATATTTAAAAAATATATAATTTTTTAATTCTTTTGAAAATTTTTGATGTAAAATTTTAAAATTTTAACTAATTTTAAATGAATTTACAATTTACTTTTTCCAATGAATTACCTACTACAGTAGGTTATCGGATTACTCAAGTTTAATCAAAACAAATACCACTTAAAGTAAGAATTATTCATGTTTAATGAATAGGTAGGATTATTATAGGAAAATCACGAATAGGTTAAATTATTTTAGGTAAATTTTCCATATGTTTATGAATTAGTTTATAAATTTGAGTATATGGTTAAGTGTATAGTTTTAGGGTTGTGTACAAAATGTAAAATTGTTTGTTAGTAATATTGTATCCTCATTCATCAACTCGTTCAAAGGATGCCTGGGGCAAATTAGAAAACTTGTCTAGAAACAGTGAGAATGGATGGTGTCTTTCACTGCAAAACGACATTCTTATAGATATAGTTTCATTTTAGTTGTTCCATTGAATTTAACGCAATATTTAAGGACTGTCAAATTAGTATGGTAAAAGTAGGAATGATGTATGATTGATGGTGATATGTGGGGTAGAAATAAAAAAAATTATAATAAATAAATAGTGGTTGTGACTTGTGGGTATATTAAATAATTAATGGGATGATGTATGATTGATGATGATATGTGGTAAGAATAAAGTGAGGATATAATATGTAGATTATTTTTCGCCAAAAATAGTAACATTGCAAGTAATATGAAACTTTCCAAAACGGTAAGTTTTGCAAGTAAAATGCAATGGAGAAAGTACTTGATAAGAAAGAAGTAAAGAAGATTGACTAAAGATTGTAGTAGTATTAGATAAAAACCAATATACAATGTAAAAATAAACTATATTTTAATATTTAGATTATGGATAAAATACAACTTAAGAGAGATCAGTGAATTATCTCAAAAAATCAAATGGGATAATTACTTGGAAAAAATATTAAATTTTTTTTTTAAAAAAAAGAAGTCACCTCTTTTCTTGAAATAGAAGCTAAACATAGCGTACTTCTTAAGTCCAAAATCAAAGAGCAAAGAATTTAACAAGTCCAAAACATGAAATTATAAGGCACATTCTTAAAACTTATCACATTCAAATAACCATTTATTTATGAAATCTTGTCAACCTCATTCATATCTATTATTAAAACCAATCTTACTTCAAAATTCAAATAGATGACAACATCATAAAGTTGACTAGGTAAGCAATACTCCATTCATTCTCTATATTAGTCCGTTCCACCGAATTTTGTCGCATTTTTTTAGATATGACCCGACACACTCCCGTCTATTTCAGTCGCACATTTCAAATATTTTACTTACCATCCTCAAAACCAAACCACAAGCTAAAAAAACTTGAATTTACAGCAAAATAAACGGGACAGAGTAGTACATATTAATAAATACAAGTATATTACAAATCCAAAATTTACAATTTGTTGCATTATTTAAAACATGACCCCACACACACTCTATTGACACAATTATCAATTATGAGGTCAATGTCCAAACTCCAAAACTAAAAGTTAGGGAAGAACAAGAAAAAAAAGTTAGAAATCCTTAAAAATTTAGTTGATGTTTTCTTCTTGCTGGTCCAAAGGAGTGTCAAATGGGTCAGGAGTGTCTACCAGTCTGTGTCAATCTGCCCCAAAGTCATAAAGGAACTTTCTCAGTTATCAGTCAACAATATATATTTAATGCATCTAGAAGACAAGGTTTTGATCATCAATTGTATGTCCCTTTGAATTTGCTACATTACGCAAGTTCACAGAGAACGAAATTTGATTGAAGGTAAAGGCGAGAAGGAGGATCACCTGAGGCTGGAAGGCTTTGTCTCTCCAGTGAAGAACACAGCCACGGCTTTCCATGTGGGCGAGAAGCGACTGAGGAAGAAGAGCTTTAAAAGATGCATGGAGTTTGACCTTTTTTAGCCCTCTACACGTTAGCAAGGCGGCTGCTAGCCCATTTGGGCTTAGTCCGGACAGATGTAATATCGTCATGTTCTGTAATGGGCTTCGGCTAGCTAATGCCAACAGCCCTACATCAGTAACTGAGCAATACGACAAGTTTATCTGGTCAAGAAATGAAGATGTAAGGTCCATCAGAGTCGCGTAATCAGTATGATTAATCAATGGGTAACAAATCATAGTTCGACATATACCTGTTTGAGGTTTACTGAATATCGAGCAAGAGGAATCATTCCAGAGTTGTCGATTTTGTAACACTTCTTTATGTCTAGGACAGCAAGTTGCCGGCATCCAGCAGCAATGGCTGCTAGACCATCTGATGTGATACGAGGGCAACCTCTGGCTTCCAATGCATTTAATCTCGTACATTTTGATAATGATAAAAGAGAGAAATCTGTGATTTGATCACAATATGCAATGTTGATCAACTCAAGACCAGAGCAGCCGTGAGCAATTGATGCAATGCCTTCATCAGATATTTTTATGGCCCTGCCAGTAAATTAAACAATGTCGAAGATTTAATATATAGAAACATGTAATTTGAGCGAGTATCTCGATTTAGACAAGTGAAAAGCTATTAAGCCCCTTCCCAAGAGTTTTACATCGTCAAACCATAGTTCCAACTTACAAGGAACGTGGAGCATAGCCAGGTTCCGCGATCTGGGAACGTCCATCCCCAATCAAAACGAAACACGACCCGAATTGCTCAAGGTGACGTTCCAATTAAGAAGACCTTTTTTAAAAGGTATTGTGGCCTTCATTTATAAATTAAAGAAAAAAGATAGAAAAAAACGAGATGAAATCTAGAAATCTAAAAAAAAATATTTTTGAAAATAATTTCTTAAAGCAAAGGAATATATTGCTATAACTCTTGTAATGCATTGATCACCTGTATAGATCAATCTCTTTTAATTTAGTGCAATGCATCCCAACTTGCATCAGACCGTCATCCGTGATTTTAAGGCAGATCCCTAATTTCAAACATGAAAGCCGAGAACATCCGGCAATGGATTTCAGGCCTGCAATAGGAGATATCACGAGTTCATAACAGTGCTGCAGAGAATGAAAAGCAATAAACAAGAGGGATTATAAGATGGTGTGTAGAAGTGAACCTTCATCATCTATCTCATTATCTGTAACATCTAATTCCTCCAAAAAATGACAACGCTGTCCAATCAATACAAAAGCTTCAGCCGAGATTTGAGAGCAAGCCTCCATCTTAAGGGACAAGAGGGCAGCACATGAACTAGTAATACAGTCGATAGACGCAGCAGTGATCTTGCGGCAGCACGTAATGTCTAGTTTCTTTAACTGAGTATGCTTCCTCACAATATAAATGATGCCTTCGTCTGTCACGCCTGTGCATTTACTCAAGCTCAGCTCTCTAAGAGAACCAGACCAGTTTCCTATCATCCTCAATGCAGAAGAACTGACAGAGGAACCATCTAATCTAAGACACTGCAACATCGAGAACTTCTCGAAACATTTTGCCACATCAAGAGTAACCTGGATTCAGAAGAAACGTTAACGGTACAGAAACCGTTTTAGATAGCGGATAAAATTGTAGGGTGAAAGGTAAAGATATCTTGGTACTTACAGCAGAGCCATATGCCAATATGACCTCTTTCAGACATCTAGCACCTTTTGTTAGATTGGCTAGACCGGTGTGACCTATGTTCTGACATTTAGATAAATCGAGTCTCTAGTGGGACATTACAATGAATACATGCAAAACAAAGTTAGAAAGTGCAAGAATCTGTCATTATCAAATGTTGTTGTACAGATCATAAGACCGAAAAGTAATTTGAAGAAACTTGCACACCTTCAACTTGGAACAATCTTCATTTAGAAGAGCAAGGTCGTCATCATCAATGCCAAGACATCCCACCAAGACTAGTTCTTCGAGATGAGAGAGTTGCAAGATAGGCTCAAGGCTTTTCTTGGTTATCTGGGATACATTGGACATAAGTAATTTTCAGGCCAAAACTAGCTAGTATCCAAATTCATGTTCCCTAAAATCACAAGTCACATTCAAATTTCATCCAGAAAATAATTAGCAAGGGAAGTCACAGGTCACACCTATAGAGATGATCGGCTGTTAATTCTTTCAACACAGGGTAGCTATCGACCTACCCCAGATTCTCGGTCATTTTGAAAACTAGTCAGATTAGTTAGTTGCTCAACTAATTTTTTGCAAAAAAAATGGTGTTGATTCAAAAGTTTGAACCCAAAGCATTTCAAAAGGGTCCGATTCAAACCAATCCGTTTTCGACACGTACACAAGACAACAGCCACACAGTGGAACTGGCAGCATACTAGCTTGACTAAGTATACTTGCAACTCGTAAATCTTAAGCAATAGTGCAATTCACACAATAAACACATACTGATACGGCGATGTAAACATTTAAATGAAAGTACGTATACACAGAACTACGGAAATCCTTTAACACATTCAAAGGACTCTAATTTCTCCCTTCACATGAAATTCCCGTTTGTATTAACACCAATGGAACACTAATCTCTAACTCCATAAGTAACAATCACTTTGAAACCAAAATTATCCAATTAAAACAACTGTCTCCCATCCCAACCCCTATCATAAGGGCCTTGTCATTGTTCAGCTAACTTTTTGCACTATGAACTTAAAAGGCCTAGACCAAATAGACTTACAAGCAGAAGCATATATCAATGTTAATTTTGACCTGAACAGAGCTTAATCTTTTGGGCACTTATCAGTCCTGAGAAGTGAAAATGAGAGTGTATACACAAATAAGTTGAAATGGACATAGACAATTTGACCCCAAGTCATTTTAAATTTTCAATGCATATCTTTTGTCAATTTAAACAATAATTGCAATGTTATAGTCAATTAGACCAATTTTTCAATGCACATACTTCCTCTGTTCCAGTTTACATGCAACATTAGGATTGTTACACTATTAATTCATCATCCTTAATTTGCGATTATTTTTTTATTTATAAATTAAAATATAGTCAAGTAGGATCTTGTTTGATTCGTCTCAATCCAAAGATCATCAATATCTAATTTTTATAATTTTATTATCCATAATTTAAAATATGAAGGAATATGAAGGATTAAATAAGTGTATTGAACAGCAAACATTGCAACTAATTTGGAAAGAAGGAAATACTAAATAGTGTCATCACTAAGAAGGATAAGTATGCATACATCCACCCACAAACCCGCCTAGACGGAAGACTGAATGGTGATAATGAGAATGATTTGAAGTAATTGTAAATATTTGGGTGATGGAATGTTGAAGTAATTGTACATATGCAATATAACAAGATATTAGATAATGATGCCAATATGCATTTAAGTAAGCTACTGTTTAATGGGTAAAGATGTAAGCAAAAAGATTATACCGAGACATAAGAAAGATCCAAGCTTTGAAGTTCTTGACATTTGATAGCAAGAAGACGAACCCCTAAATCAGTAACTCTTAAACACCATTTCAAACTAACCCACTTCAATCTCGGACACCCAACAGCAATGCAACCAATACCCATATCCGAAACCAGTTTACATCTCACCATTGTCAATTTTTCCAACTTTTTAGCCCCAGAAATGGCAGCAGCAGCAGAATCAGTAAGCTCAGTAGCATTACTAAGGTCCAACTCCACCAAATTAGGGCATTTTGATATCAAATCCGAAACCCCAGACCCGGTTACAAACCTACATAAAGTAAGCTTAATAGATAACAAAGAAGAACCCAAAATGGAGGCCATGCTAAGGTGAGAATCAGTAACACGAGGGCAAAGAGAAAGATCAAGATGAGAGAGAAATGGGTAACGACGGGTTATGGTCGGGAGAAAATCGGGTCGAATTAATTTGGCGGATCTTCGGTGTTTGGATTCAATTAAGTAAAAATTCTTGCAAGTTTGTGAAAATGATTTAACGGAAAATGGGTCTTGGAGCTGATTTAGGATCAAAAGAACAATTTCTTCGCTCAACATGTTGAAAAAGTTTTCTGATTTGATGAATTTCGCCATTGGAGGAGAAATTGAAGATGAAAAATGAAGTAATTATAGGGTTTGTTAAAGTGGGTAGTGATGAAAAAGAGTGATTGGGATTTGGGAAGATTGAGGAATGAAGTGAAGAGAAAATGATGGAAGTTAGGAAGGTGGGGAAATGGGGAAAAGAATGAAATCATCTGGGGCAGACAACATTTGAGGTAGTTGAAATTGGTAAGTACAATAAACAAGTGCATTTTCCCTAGTACGGGATTCTAATTAAGTGTTGAATATGGTGAAAAGAAATGGAAAATTTTTAAAATATTTCTAATTAGGTAAAGTAGGATAGGATTGCTGGATCTCAAAAAAAAAAAAAAGAGTAGGATAGGATTGCTTCATGACTCATGCATGACTCCATTCACCTCATTTGTGATGATATGTTGATATTAATAACTCGATCGACTTTTTAATCGGGACTTTCTCGTGATGAAAGTATTAGTTTTCCTTCTTTTCCAATATTATAATATAAGCAAATCTAAATTTATTGTGATTGATGATTCTATACTATCTAGTTCAAATGGTTTCAATTTACATACTATCTAGTGTAACATTTGGATCTTGCGTACGTTTAATTTACATATGGTTTGAATTTGGTTTAATAATAAGGGTAATGATTACATCCCTTTGAATTGTACATAAAAATTAACAAATTTTCTTTATTACTCCCTCCGAATTATTTTAGTTGTCTCATTTCCTTATTTGGCAAAATCGTATCAATTGTTCTATTTCCTTTTTTGTCATCTTTTTTTTACCTAAATACCCTCACTTTTACTACTCCCAATACCCAACTATCACCTTTACAATTAATTTAATCAATTAAAATACCCAACTACCACCTTTTTAATGGACCTCACACCAACCTTAATAACCGTGAAAACTCAAATGGGACATCTAAAATGATTTGGAGGGAGTATTATTTTTTTAACTTTTTAAGGGAATCTAATTTAGAAATTAAAAAAAAATATTTTATATAGATACTTCAACTTCCTAAGAAAGAAATTGATAAACCCAAGTATATTTAAATTCTTATATTTCTAAAAAAAAATATTAATCATATAAATAAAATACAAAATCCTTTCTTATATATAATGCTAATCAAAAAATATACTACACTTTTAAATTCAAGTCAATTATGTGTTTAAAATCAACTACTCTATTATGTCCGATATAGTCCATCCAATTGTTGATTTAAGAGCTTGTCATACTACTCGACTACCCTACATGAAACCGAGCTTTAAGAGTAGTGTTTATTCATTGGTATATTGGGTATCGTGTGTGACATTGCCCCCATTCACTAGAAAACATATTTCACATTTTACAAGTCAATTGGACAATTTAATAGGATAGAAATAAATCACACAATCACTTCACTTCTCATGCCTTTATTTCTCGCATTCTTCAAGTTCAACATGCCTAGTTTATAACTACAGGATAAGCTAAGGGAAAAGGATTATGTAAAAATGAAACTCAAAATCTTGCATGAAGAACAGTACTTATTCCAATCGAGACAAGACCTAATTCTTAGGTGGAACATGGCTCTTACCCATGCATAATAACTGGAATTTGAGCTTTTTAGGCAGAGTGTGATGTCGTCTTTAAGACGAGTATTTTGGTAGGGATGCAAGAATATAGTAAGGCAAAAGCACTTCAATCATTTAACTACACTCGACTTGAAAACGAACAAGATCTAATTTACTAATGACCACAAAACTCTCAATTGATTTGTGTAAAGACAATTCCGAACTAATTCAAAATATCTTTCACCAACGTTACCTAGTTTTGTACTACATCTGCCTTTGAAATCACATTGTTTCATCACAGCACAAATTATATCAGATGTACAGAAAACTCCATGTAGAATACCTCTGAACAACGTACGACTTTTTTCTCCAGGCTGTCTCCTACAGTAAAACTACAGTCGCTTTTGAAGATTGGACATTCATTCTCACAGATAGTTAGCACGATAACAATCATTTCTTAGCATAACTGATTTCCATGGGATTCTGCGGTGTAATTTTGAAGCCCTGAAGGGCCTGCATTGCTATTGTAGAAGCATCCTCATCATCAAACTCCACAAAAGCAATACCTGGCTTTGCTTCAATCATCCGCACTTCCCTGAAACCCGGGTATTGCTGGAAGAGCATTTGCAGCATGATACTTGTGGTCTCATGGGGCAAGTTGCATACAAACAATATACTGTTTGGAGCTACTGCTTCCTGTGCACCAGTCTTACGGTGTCCACCCTGTGACAGCAACAAAACATTATACCATTAGCTTCAAACAGAGCAAAGTAAGGCTGTTACCCATACATTTGTGATAGTTTACGGAAGCTAAAGCTATCTTCCAAGGCTTCTTAGAATTGATACCAGTAAAATCGGCTAATTCACAAAGTATTAATATTGAGAACTCCAATCCAAAAAAAAATCGAGAACTCATCTTTCATTTCATAGTCTTCTTTATAAACAATACAAAACAAATCAAAATCTTGATTCACAAAAAGCACAAACCTGCTCCAATTACAAAGCTTTAGCTTAGATATTGTTCGTTAATGACTGATTTACCTATTTTCTTTTTTGTATGCCATAAAGATCATCAACTGAACAAATCTCATGGGTAGCATCCTCTTATACATCACTTACCTATTCCCTGAGTGTATATAGATCTAATTGGAAGCACTAATCACTTTCAAAAAATTACCAGGAAAAATAAATGCCCCCCGTTCACCCCCACTTTCCCTAAAAAGTTTCCTGCTAATCCCCACCCACAGCAACCCACACAACAACAAAAAGGGCAACACATGAAGACAAACAGGTGCAAGAATGTGAAGCATATGAACCAAAGGTTGCTGTTTAGATCAGTAAAATATCAAAACAAAAGCTCAGCAACAGTAAAGAAACAACTATCTTAAAGTCAACAAAAAGTCAAAAACAAATATCTACAAATCAGATTATTCTGTCATATTTCTTTGACTATTATCACCATTACAGTTTAGCCAAAGTCTTAAAAAAAAGGAATTCGGTAATAGACTAGAACTAGAAAAAAGCGGCAAATGAAAGATAAAGACAGAAAATTTAGGTTTGGATGACATAAACGTGGTAGATATTCAGTAAGCAGCAATGTGCACTTCGGAAAGATTGTTGCAAGACTCACAACATGAATGAATTAGAATAGAGGTTAAAAGGCTAAGAGTGATAGGCCTTCTATTTTTTATTAAGCTATAGTGGCAATGTGATTTCTTAATATTTCAAGTGATGTTGAATGGTGAACTGGAAAATGTTCACAGAATTAGATTAGAAAAAACAGGCAAGCCAGAGATTAGCAAGTGGTGTTTGTGAAAGCATATCAAGGACGTAGCTTTCCATATTATCATCAAACCTTTCAAAATCAGCAGCCTGAGACCCTGAAAAAGCTTTTAAAGGATAGGATATCCAGTAAACTAGCACATAATCAGATAATCATACACAAATCTGAGACTTAGGCACTTCATAGAAAACTTGAGGAATCGACATATTAAAATATTTTACGAATAAAATATCCTATTTGATATAGCAAAACACAAACTTTAACAGTTTCTCTTAATAGGGACGTATGACAGACTTAATCCATACAATAAGCAGTCCAGAAAAATAAATTTCCTCCTGTCTTCAACTAAGAACTAATTAAACATATCCAACAGTCACAAAGATGACTCACAAAAGAGCATAGGGTGTACTTACAGATGGGCCACCATTGGTTTGAGAAGCAGTACCACTAGGTGCAGTACCAGCTTGTTGAGCTTCTTCTGTACGCCGCTTCTTTTCAGCTGATCAGGGAATAAATTATTATTATTATTATATCAAATCAGATTGAAACTAGCAAGAGCTTCATAAATTGTAAGACATGAGTATTCAAATGAATAACACGTAATTAGTCCGATTGAACTTGCCGATAAGAGTAGTAAGAATATAGATAAAACAAAAACAACAATATTGATAAAGTTAACCTCAAATTTATTACACTGAAAGATATTTCAGAGTCCAGAGCACCACACCCAAAAGCCAGATAGTCACATGTTGATTAAGTAAGGTTTGTTAATACTAGTTTTTCAGACATTCACAACCCAAAAGTCTGATTTTTACATCTTTTACATGTACATACAGCTCAGAAGGGCATATATCACATGTTAAATTATTGTTTTTGAACAAGTGAACGAGAACAAATAATTCATGAGTCCAATAAAAACTAGATGTGGAAGAACATTGGACATGTCGAATGGGATACGAAAACGATAAACAAGCAGCTTTAACCAGAAGTTGAGAAATAAAGTCTTAAAAGACGGAGGAGAATCATAGTGCGTACTGCAAATCATAGGAGATGCACAATATTAATGTAACTAAAGGGGAACAAAGTTTATGAGCCACATTATGAAGTTTGGGAGGTGATAGATTAACACCTCAAAAGATGCATAAGAAATTATGAAAATTGGTTTGATTTATGAAAAAACAATTAACTATTATAGCAATTTATCGCTGTAAATGGACATCTACATGATAAAAAAAAGTACCACGTGATTTTAATTGATGTGAAGAAGTGCATGACAAAGTGCAAAAAGAAGTATTTTGGTGCGTTCTAGCAACAAAGGAATGTTCTATAAGTAAATTCATATAGACCAAGATACAAACCAATGTTAGACATGTGAACACGACAATTAATATTTTCTAATCACAAGTGAATGAATAATCCACAAGTTTTGAAGAAAAAAGAAACTAAACCAAAACTATTGAATGGTTTATAAAGTTGGACTTCCAAAATTGATCATTGAAAAAAGATAGGGTTAGCTAAAACATGAAGCATATTTTAAAAAGTTAAATGAATAGGTGCACATATCATAAAGAATAGAATTTGTAATGAGCAGTTGAGCACATAAAGACAGAATTAAAGATGTGTTACATTAATTTGGTAATGTGCAAAGAAGACTAAGAATACACTAGTTAATATGTGACATGAAGAATTCGAATTGCACGAGCATAAGAAAGTAATATAGGAATGTATGAAAGAGAATAATATATGTAGATAATCATTGAAATTAATTTTTTCTTTGTAGATTATTATTATTACTCCATTAAATAAAGTTGAATAAAGTATAATCTTTGTTATCAATAATTTCCAAATTAAAAGTTATGTTTTGTTTATGCAGGCGACCCTCTCCAAGCATATTGCACATTTCACTTTATTGTTATAGTAATTGAAGAAAATAGAGAAAAACTCGTTTCAAAGCTATAAGAACACTAGTGTTATCAATTGTGGTCGAGAAAAAAATACAACATTGAAATTGATAGGTACAATTTTCTAAACTCTTGCTTTCTTGTCCTCCAAACCACATATGAGACTACAAAAGAATAAAACAAAAAACTAAGATTATTACCTTTTTCATCTTGTTTTTTCTTCTTTTCATAAGTCCCTTCAGCTTTAGCAATACAATCTGACTTGGTTTTCGCATATTGTATCCGCTGAAAGAAATCATTGAGCATAAAAAGCAACATCAAACAAGATAGCGTGCATAAAATTTGCACATGTACAAAACATGAAATCTAGATTGAGTCTCAGGTAAGGTAAAGCACGTGACTAGGATAGGGACTGTCATGCAAACTATAAATTGGGAAGAAAAGTAAGATTTTTGGTTACATGTCTAAGCACTAAAATATGATGCAATGCTACCATCTCAATATGATTAAGAGTTAAGGTTCCATCCATTCTCTGGCAATAGTCCTAGATGTCTTCATAAGCATATGAACAAATCAAGAGCCATCAAAGCACTCACAAATGCCTATAGTATGGTGATGTCCAGTTACAAGTTTGTGTGGTAAATTTTTTCCCCCTCTTCTCTTCCCAAAAATTCAAAACGGAAAAAAGGAGAAAGATGCCCCATGCAAACCAAGAAGAAATAGGTTGTTCTTGATCTGATTTTGTACCACCAATACGAAATATTATTTGATTAGAATTTAGAAGACTTTCTTAGCCATAAACTAGACTCGTATTGTTTAGTGAGAATGTACTATCACCTTTTTATTGCCAATACCAATAGATTGTGAATATAACTTGGGCATATATTTTTTCTGCTGGACACAAAAGGCTTGTCCTCTAAATTAGAGGCTTATTGAATAAAATATTGAGTCTTGAAAGTTGCAATATCCAAATTTAATGTTTGTTATAACACAAATTCCAATGTAGTTCCGATGATGTATAATAGCAATGAAATAAAGAGCAAAGTAATTAACACAACAGACATCTAAACAAAATACATGTCACCATAATGTTCGGCTAATTGCACATGTTGTTTGCCATGATAGTCTACAATACAACCCCAAAACCCTACTTCATGGCAAGCAAAAACTTAAAGCAGCCAAACGCGAAAATCAGACAAAATTTTTTTTTTTTAAGAAAAAGCTAGGCTAATGAGTAAGGGATATGCATGTAAACACCCTTCTTTTCTCAAATAGAAGATCATGCACTACAGTCTACAGTACTACTAGAATAAATAAAAATACCAAATAACAGTAAAAGAGTTCATTATTTATTTAGAGAGGAGAAAGGGAAGTGATATAGTCATAAATATTATAAGATATGTGTAGTACTTCAGTCTTCAATATCACCTATGATAATTGTAAAATCTAAATAATCCCAAATAGTCAAAAACAGAACAATATAAACAGGAAAATCAAAATACCTAGCATATGACGAGCGAAGCAGCGCAAAATACATTTACTTACAATGGGTTTATCGTAGAAAGGAAAGTTCTGCATTTGCCGAACAGCATTACTTGCAGCTGTGATTTCACTAAAACATATCCAAGCTTGACCTCGAAGTTTAGGCGTCTTCAAAGCTACAACATCAAGAATCCTCCCAAATTGAGAGAACAAGCAGTATAATGACCGCTTCAATTCTGCTAACATCATAAGAAAAAAAAACCCACATGCTCAAAAGCTAGGAATACCAACTGAATAAAGAAAAAAACAGAAAACACATAAAACAATCCAATGTAGTAGGGAAATTAGTAATCCACTACTTTCTTTTGGCACTCCCATTGATTTCTTTTGTGAGAGTAAATGGGAGTGCCAATTTTACTAGTAAGAGCGCCTAAATCAATTTCAAAAAAAAATGTGATTACAACCCTTGCACTTCTCACTTATAATCAAAAATTAATATAATTTTCAGATTGAACTCACTACAAAACAGCACATAAAATGAAATAAACAGGATTGCATAATGTTTTGCGACATAAATTATTCAGAAATTAAAAAAATTGCATAATAGAGTAGATCAAAATCTAAAATCGACAAACAAGATTCAAATGGTGAACATAAGCATAAATTTGCGACATTGAAGCTTAAATTTAAGTTATGTTAAAATTAGGGTTTACCTTCTTTCTTGACCTTTTCATTAAGATTTTTAATGTAGATGGATTGATTTGGAGGTACATCGCCTGATATTATCATTTTCGTCGATTGCAGCAGTTGAAGGAAAGAGAGACAGATGCAAATGCGAAGAGAAAAAACGGGAAAATCCCCAATTCTGCAGGAAGGTAGTAAAACTAAACGCTCTCAAACTGGGGTTTTGTTACTGGGTTTTGTTGGGGCGGACGGGCGGTCTCGTATCCCATTCAAATAGTGTATTTTATTTCGGATCAGTCCGGTGGTCGAAGGTTTTTATTTTTAATAGGAAAAATTATATAAAACCACCTAATTTATACATTTTTTTTTAAAAAACCACTTTATATAAATTTTTTTGCAAAAAAACTACCTTACATAATACATTTTTTTGCAAAAGACTACCCGTTACTCTATTTCGTCAGTTAACTGACATGTTTAACGTTTGACCAGGTACTCTTTTGCAAAGAAATGCATTATGTAAGGTAGTTTTTGCAAAGAAATGCATTATGTAAGGTGGTTTTTGCAAAAGCACATGCTGGTCAAACGTTAAACATGTCGGTCAACTGATGAAATAGAGTAACAGGTGGTCTTTTGCAAAGAAATACATTATGTAAGGTGGTTTTTTGCAAAAAAAAATTATATAAGGTTGTTTTTTAAAAAAGAGTGTATAGATTAGGTGGTTTTATATAATTTTTCCTTTTTAATATTGTAAATTGTAATTGGAGTGTGATTCTCATTGCATGTGTATTTGCCTAACTCCTAATTTTAAAATTAACTCGTTAAATTAAAAATAAATATAAAATTCAGGTAAATTTTGAAGTCAATTCAAACACAATTAATGATCTACTCTCAAAACAAATGAAATTGTGTTTTTGTTGGTTGAAAATATACACAAAAGCTTATTTTGTGAGTAGATTTTGGTAGACCTTTACCAACACATAGCTCCACCCCTAGCGTGTATTATGGTTATTCGTTGAATTTTTATCATTGTACATACGTATAATTTTTGTCTTTGTTTTGGTCTTTAATGTATCAACTTCGTTGTGTTTTTCTTGAATTTTAGCTAGGCCAGTGGAATTGTTTTTTGTATTTTAAGTTTTTTATTTATTTTCTACCTTGAACAACATGCCAAGAAATTTTGGAGGCATCTAAACTAAAAGAGGAAAACAAGAAATTTATTTGGATTAGAGTATTTTAAAAAGAATTATCTTCTTACCGAGTAATTTAAACGAAATATTATAATTGATTGAAAGCTTTAATTTTTTAGTAGATCCTATAGCAATTATATTAAATCAAGCTCCACCATAGTTAGGAGGCTCGGGAGAAAAGGGTCCATACAAATCTTTTCTTGGGCGAAATCGTATCCTATCTAGCAATTACGTGAGCTACGGTATTCCCCCTCTACCGACTAGGCTATAGATTAAATTATTGAAACGAAAACACATATCAAAAACATAGTCATAGAGTATGAAAAGGTGTTATTCCTTCTTACGTTTTGCTAGGGCATTCGTCATTGACAAAGAATCACATTCCAAATACACCTTGTCCACCTTGAAACTTCTAGCTAATTCTAAGCCAACACACTACATTGAATACGTTCGGTAGTCCAATATGAGCATCTAAGTTTATTTTTATCCAACCTTCATTTAGAATGGAACAATTTGTTTTACTAAATTATCAATTTAATAGAAAAACTGAAAAAAGTAAGAGTTTTACCAAATTATACAATATATTTATAGTTAAATTGAGTAAATTAGAAAATATACGGTACTAATTTTAAATTAAATTAAATTTAAACCTAACAAGAATTAACCAAATATGCCACCTATTAAAATCAAATCCGCCCCCTGCCCCCTTTCCCCATCTCCTTCGGCTTCTCAAAATCAAACCCTAAACCTAAATTCTCTTTCTCCTTCTCGATTTCTCTTCTCCTTCTCAAATCCCCTTGCTTCTACTTCTCAATTCTTGCCGTGCCGCCAGTTCGCCAAGTATTCTTTGACGATTTGTTCAACTGTTCTTCACTTTTTCTTTGGTATGACTGATGAGTTTTCATAGCTTTTTCTTATTCATTCATGTTGATTAATTTCTATGTGTTATGTGATTCATGAGTCATGATGCTCTATAGAGATATTGTTTGTTTGGTTCAACTATAGCTGATCATCTTTTCATTCATATAGATTTTTAGATTTGCAAACAAGCCCTTTTTGATTTTTCATGGTTAATGGGCCAGGCCGTTGTTGGCTCGATGGTGGTGGTGGGGTTGATTTTTCATTGTTAACAGGTCTAAAAAATAACTTACAAAAATCTTAAAATTCACAAGTTAAAAGACCCATTAATAGTGACGTTCCGGGCATTGTATGGGCCCTAGGCAAACTGAGAAGAGAACCCTATCTATGTTCTATGGAGGGTCAATTCTGAACTTAAACGGGTGTTTAGAAAAATAACAAAGATGAATTCATGAATGCTATATATATTATAATTGGTATTAAAAATGTAGACGTATCATATAATTCTTAAATGAGAAAAGAACTGCTCATAAATTGCAAATTCTAATGTGTACTTCCATTAACTATCATTTTCTAATTTTAGGGCCTTTTTTTACTCTGGGCGCTAGGCGAATGCTTGCCTATGGTCCGGAACGGCCCTGCCCATTAAGGACCTTAGACCTATCTAAGCCAGCGGGTAATGTTGTGTGAAATGCAATTTTTTACACCTTTACGATATGGGTATTATCAGTTCGGTGATTTTGAAAATCTCTACGATACGGTCAATACAATACGTTTTTGCACCGTGCTAGATATTCTTTTTTAGGTGGGGGAGGGTTGTTGTGAATTGGAGTTATGGCGTTTAATTGAAAGGTTTTAGGTGTTTTGTCCTCCTAGTGACGTAATGTTTCAAAGGAAATGGCTAATTAAAGATTAGTTATGTTGTAAAAGGCATTTGCAATGATGGAACATTTTGAAGGTTATGTTATTAGTAGAATTTTTAAGTTTTCGCTATGATACCCTTTTTTTTGTGGTTGGGTAGGTGAGAAAGCTAGAGTTAATTATATTTTCATATGAGGAGCTCATGAATTTCTAGCTTCTGTTGGTATACATCTCTAGGATATTTGTTCCAATGCTAAATATTTGGTTTGAAACCAGTTTCACCTCTGGGATGAGAGATAGGAATGCATTCGCAAACTTGTTGGCATGTTGCTATTACGTATAGAAGGGGTAGCAGATGTGTCCAGCATTATCGTAACCTACCAAATCGTGCGGCGTTAGCAAGGTTTAAATAGTGTTCATTATAGTGTTCTAAAGATTTGGAGGCTGTATAATTGAAGATCAGTTATGCTTCAAAGGGAATTGCAATGAGGGAAACATCTTGAAGGGTTTTGTAATAAGAAGTATAAATAATTTTTTTTTAATAATTTTACCCTTTTTCGGCTGGGCAGTTGAGGATGTGTTCAAGAGCTGGTTATGGTGCTTTTATACTGGATTCTAGTAGTTTTCTATATAATCTAAGCCAATGAGAAATTCATTTTATAGTGGGGAATGAAGAAGTGATTGAAATCAGGATACATCTTCCAGGTTTGTTTTGTAATAAGTGAAAGTTTAAAAGTTTATAGTGTGGGCCGTTGGGTGAGTGATTAGGTGCTAGAATACTAGTTTTGTTGCTTAAAGTTACGTCATTTTTTGAGGATATGGAGAAAGTTTGAAAGATTAAAAGCAGCCTAGAAAATTCACGTTTTGGATGATATTGCTCTCAAGAGTAAGGTTTAAAGCGTTTTTGATGAGTGAACACTTTCTGTCTCCTGTTAAAATAGTTTTGTTTTCTTTGTTCTTGAAAGCTAACGTAGATGTTAGTGTCAGAAACATTTTGTTGTTCATAACTTCATACCATCTTTGTTCTTGTATGCTAACTCAGATGATGGTGGTAGATGGTTTGGTTGTTCATATAATCCTGTGGGATGTCAAGTGCTTTTATGGACAGTGTGCTATATAATGTCATGCAAGTTCGATTAGCCTATGTTCTTCTATCAATGCATTTAGAGTTTCTGATGTCTTTTTGATTTTTGTGTATTCAGTTTGATCGCACCTTATCTACATGTTTCCTCTGTCTTTTATCTTTCAGAAGGGTCTTTGAATTTTGAAACTTATATCACAATATTGTTGGTGTAAGATCCATTTGGTTGTTCATCTGAGTTGATTATATGGTTTGTGTGTTGTATCACATTTGATAGTTCAATAACTTTTTGTTATATAACTTTTTTTTATATGGTTGAGTATGTTCTTTGGGTATTCTGTCTAATCCAATCCCACTCTTTATCCCCATGTGTCCCTGCCCACAATCTGTAAGATAGCTGTTTTGAATTTTAATTTGAAACCATTATCATTTTACATTTTTATCCAATAATTCGATTTTCTAATTAGGTCTCTGAAAACTTCTACGTGAGTTGACCTATCTTAATTATGAATCTTTTTGTAATTTAAGGTTTACTTGACTTGTTGTTTGAGCATAGGGTTTTGTCAAGAGATTATTTATCTCAGCTAGCCAGAGACATGCCTTTTATATGTCTTTATATGGGGAATTCATGAATTTCCTGCTGTCAGTGCAACTCTTAAGATATTTGTTCCAATGTCGAATACTTGGTTTTAAACCAATACCAACAAGCACCAAAAGGATGAGTTTAGGATACAAAGCATAAACTTGTTGCGAGTAAGTATAGAAGCAGCAACAAATCTGTTCAGTTTTGTATTATAGCCTGCCAATACTTGGGGCGGTAGCAAGGGTCTACATACTTTTCTCCTCCTAGTGTTCTAATGATTCAAAGTCATTGGATGAATGATGGAATGCTAGCTATGTCGTGAAGGGAATCGCTATTATGAGGAAATCTTGTTGAGTTTTGTAATGAGCAGAAGTTTATCTTTTTTTCATTACGATACACCATTTATTAGTTCGTGGGCAAGTGAAATGTGTTGAAGAGCTAGTTATGGTACTTAAAAGATAATTGGCTACCTTTTTTGGGGTTAGAGAGGTTTTCAACAGTGAGTTATGGCATCAAATTGATAGATTTTAGTAATTTTAATGATTCTAAGGCATTTAATCATGAAACCCTTTCTTTTTGCGTGCACAGGTCACAAAGTATTGAAGAGCTAGTTATGGTACTTAAATGATACTCTTTCAGGGTAGGGTTTTTGTATGAGTTATGGCGTCTAAATCGTAAATTTTTGTAGTTTTTTGAAGATATTAAGGTGGCGTGTAATTAGTTTAGTTATGGGTAGGTTTTGTAATGAGTAAAGTTTTAAACTTTTCGTCAAGGCACATTTTTTTTTTATCTTTGTGGGTTGGTCGATAAAAAGCTATACACCTTTCTGGGTGTTTCAAACATTTGAAAGACAACAGATAGGTTATGTTTTGGAGGGATTGTACTACCTTTTCTTGTTTCATTGTTATGCTGCTGCTTTTAATGGACCCTTATGAGTTCTTATGTTTACGATGAGCTTGGTTATTGCAGAATTACCTTAGGTCTTTTAGAAGCCATGGCAAAGCATCACCCGGATCTTATTATGTGCCGGAAGCAACCAGGGATTGCTATTGGACGACTGTGTGAGAAGTGTGATGGTAAATGCGTAATCTGTGATTCATATGTCCGTCCTTGCACACTTGTTCGAGTCTGTGATGAATGCAACTATGGATCCTTCCAGGGTAGATGTGTTATCTGTGGAGGTGTCGGCATTTCAGACGCGTATTACTGTAAGGAGTGCACTCAACAGGAGAAGGATAGAGATGGGTGTCCAAAAATTGTCAATCTAGGAAGTGCTAAAACAGATCTCTTCTATGAACGGAAGAAATACGGCTTCAAGAAACGATGATCTAAGGCTCACTTTAAGACGGTAGAAGGGACTATTTTCTTATATGATTATGTTCTAACTTATAGATTAAGTGATCGATAAATAATGTAAAACTTCGAGATGGGACATTTGGAGATTGTAGGAGGGACTACTCATTATTTGCTAGCTTAAAGGATTTGGGATATTTCTCAATTAAAATATGAAAAACATTTCGTATAAAAACTAATTTATTGTTAAAATTATAATAATAAACGTCGTTTGGTTGAGTCAAATTTCTGTGATTCAAAACGAGCTGATCATTTGTTTTCATGTTTGCATAAACTCGATCCAAACGTTGAGTTTTTGTTGGCTATAGATCAAAACTTCCAACTTCCATTTAATTTTAGGAAAAATTACTTAATTCCAACTTCAAATAATTTAGTTTCTCAAATTTTGATGGACAGTTAAAAATTTGAAATTTAGGGATTGTCTAATTTTATAGCGGTGGACTCCTTGGTAACAGGTAGGGGGAGTAAGCCATAATACGTGGTAGTAATTGGTCTACACTATACAGCAATTCTAATGATAGACCGTTTTTATAAGAGACAGTTCTCCTAGGCCTAGCCTAAAAATTTAATTGGAGTTGTGTTTTAACTTATTGAAGTTGGTATTATAACATATTAAAGTTGGTATTATAAGCTATTGCATAAAGTCAATCTAATGTTCTAAGTTTTTGTTTTAGCTTAAGTTGTTGACGATATTTGGTTGTTATTATTACCTATTATAGTTGGTATTTTAACCTATTAAAATTAATATTTTGATCTGTTGTAATTAATTAAAATGTCAACTTTAAAAATCAACTTCAGCATGTTAACATCCCAACTTCATAACACATCAAATATATAGTTTTCATAACAAAAATCAAATATAGTTTTCATAACAAAAATATAATTTTTTATAACTTTATAACTTATAAAATAATTTAAAAACTTTATTCAAAATAAGCATCATAGAAAAGTACACATTCACTTGTGATTGGGGTGGCATATAGAATATAGATAGTCAAATACAACATTGGACTATGTTGCAAACAAGTGAAATTCCAATTGGTAGCGGCCAACGCAATAATACAAATTCATAATCAATAACCGTGATTTGTAAATCACCATAATGAAACAAAAAATAATAATAAAACAAACATAATTAAAAAAGATAAATTAAAATAACAAAACTCTCACCCTATCAAATAATCCTACCACAGAAAGATGATTTGTTAATCTCACAAATAACCGTTATTTACTGAGACCTTTTTCACGTAATAGCATCCCGAATCTAAATACTAGTAGTTGGTACAACCCCCAATCAAGAGACGGGTCTATTAAAAATGACCACAGATCCCTGTAAAGTGGGAGTGTTTACACATAATGTACGTACTATTCCACATGGAAGCTTCCTCATCTAGCCAGCTTGTATGAATTTGACCTTCTATCTTTCCTTTCATTATAAATATCACTTATTTTCTCATTTCCTCTTCTTTGTAAATCACTATTAAATTCCTCTTTTTTTTCTCCTTTATATAGTCTAGTCTAGTCTAGTCTGCTCGTACGTGATAGCGAGTATGCCTGCTACTGCTGTTCTATCGGAAAATTCCCTTCAAGGAGTTCATCTTATGGGTAAAGATACAATCAATTGTATTCCTTCTTTTAAAAGGTATGCATCTTTCTGTTTCATTAAATTTGCAATATTCGTATTATTTAAGAATTTTTAATGAAAAATGTAACAATATTAATGAAATTTAATAAGTAATACTTAAAAAGTACAATAAACATATGGTTCATGTCCGAGTATTAATGATTTTATGTTCAATCAAACTACACCAAATTACTAGCAATTATGCATGAATTCCTATTCCACCTATGATATTCCCAAAAGAATCCCTTGATTTTATTAGTTTTAATTATGTTATATAAATATTAAAAAGATGCTTCTTAATTAAAGTAATAGTTATTTGATTTTGATATAGAACAACATAAGAGAGTAAATTAATTGCTTATATGAATATGCATACTAGTTCCATTTCTTGCATTTGCTGGCTAGATTATTACTTTCTCCGTCCCATAATACTTGCTACTGAGTGGAAAATGTCACTATCAGTAGCAAGTATTATGAAACGGAGGAAGTACTATAATTTGGAATTTTTTTTAATAATTTATTCTTTTATCCATCCGTCGTGAATAATTTTACCTTTTGATTATTTTCTAATAATCTAACCTTTGTCATACATTTGCTCACAACATACCATGTTATTAATAATTAGTAATAACAGGGTTTATTGTTAGCAAATTAAGATAAATGTTGGATTATTCGTAACTAACTAAGGACAAAATGTTAGATTATCAGAAAATATTCTAAAGATGAATTTGTTATTAATTGGAATATTAATAAAAATTTTCATTAATATTATTATTATTATTATTATTATTATTATTATTATTATTATTATTATTATTGTTATTAACAAATGCTTTTTATTTGGTATAGATTGGAGGGAAAAGTTGCAATAATAACGGGAGGAGCAAGAGGAATAGGAGAAGCAACGGTAAAATTATTTGTGAAGCACGGTGCAAAGGTTGTAATAGCGGACGTAGAAGACACATTAGGCAATGCATTGGCCGATTCTCTTTCACCATTGGCTACCTTTGTCCATTGCGACGTTAGCCTTGAAGACGACGTCGTTAAAGTGGTCGACACGGCCATAGCCTTGCACGGTCGTCTAGACATACTCTTCAACAACGCGGGTGTATTAGGTTCACAAAAAAAGTCAAACAAGAGCATCCTTAATTTTGACCCAAATGAGTTTGACCACATCATGTCGGTCAACGTTAAGGGTGTAGCCCTAGGGATAAAGCATGCAGCCCGTGCAATGATTGCACGGGCTACTGCTGGTGGTGCTGGTGGTGGTGGTTCTATCATCTCGACCTCGAGTGTGGCGGGATTTATGGGTGGACTAGGTCCACACGCCTACACGGCCTCGAAACATGCTATCATAGGGCTAACTAAGAACACCGCATGTGAGTTAGGTCAGTTTGGAATACGAGTTAATTGTATATCACCATTTGGGGTGGCTACCTCAATGCTAATTAATGCTTGGAGAAATGAGGAAGATGTGATGGATTTAGGGTTACCTTGTGAAGAAGAAGTGGAGAAAATGGAGGAATTTGTAAGGGGTATGGCTACTTTAAGAAATGCTACTTTGAAACCAAAAGATATTGCTGAGGCTGCCCTTTACTTAGCTAGTGATGAGTCTAGGTATATTAGTGGTCATAACCTTGTTGTTGATGGTGGTTTTACTACCTCTAAAAATTGTGTTGGCTTGTGACATTTAAAAGTGTATGTGTTACCCTAATTCTTTTTTTTCTCTTTATTAATCACTAATTGTATAACACAAATGAATTAAGATTTGTGAATAACTTTATAATATATTATACGAATTTTATTCAGACTTGTCACTAGTCAGTTACCATAGTATATGATCGTTATTGTTTCTTTTAAAAATTGCTATCCAAATTTCTATGGTGATATGAATATATGATGATGTTGTCATAAAGAAATTGTTATACAAATATTTGATTCATACCTTTTCGAAAGAAGTTTTTGTATGTTTTAAAGGTAAATCTATCAAAATTGTTGACCGGGTGAGTTTCGAGTCGTGCCATTTTTGATTAGATCAATTTTGTGTCTAGACAGCTCTGGTTCGAGATCAGATTGTGATCGAAAAATATTTTATGTTTAAAAACTAATTTACTTATTTTAGTGCCAACTACAAAAAAGAAATGTGGAATCAAAATATAAATATGGCCAAAAATCTTTGATTCTGTTTTTCGGTGTTTCATTAGGTTGAGTCATTTTTGTATCAATGGTAAAAAATTTTAAGTTATGACCTCCTAATTTTCAACCAAATTTCGAATCAATTTTGAATTGGGTTAAATTTGACTAGTCTATAAGAGGCACACAATCTATGAAATATTGAAGTACTCTTATTTTGATTTCTTGATATAACTTGAAACAATGGAAAAAAATATGTTAATAATATATATAACCATTGTTGTTGAAATCGCGATTTTGATTAACAATTCTACATTTTACAATTTAAAAGCAAGCGATCGATTTGAATCGTAGGTAGGATCTTATGATTCTAGTTGGAATAAAAAATTTTAGAGGTAGAATCATAACATGAGTCTACGGTTCTACGATTGAACGATCGGATTTTAAATTAATTATTATAAAGTTTTCGTTATATTCTTAAAGATAAAGTCAAAGAAACTTTAATTCATAAATTTAAACATTTAAATTGAATAATAATGATAAGAAACTAGATATTTTTGATACATTTAAGTTTATTTGTAGAATATCGTACGATTCTACAATTCGATTTTACTGATTGGATTCTACCTCTCTGACCTTTACATTCTCCACATATTTATTTCACTCAATATTTTCATCGTATTTTTTCACAAATTATTATTGATATAGTTTTTCTTAGGAAAATTTACTTTTAAAAATCCGACCTTTGGGTCGTTTGCTTCTAAAAATCCGACCTTTTGATTATTTTCTAAAAAGCCCACCTTTGCACCCCATCTTCACTTAAAGTACACAGCCCATTGTCTAACCTGAAGAACCGGTTAAAATGAATTTTATAAATAAAGGTCGGATTTTTAGAAGAGAACAACCCAAAGGTTGGATTTTTAGAAGAGAACAACCCAAAGGTCGGATTTTTAAAAGTAAATTTTCCTTTTTTATAAAATTCATTTTAACCGGTTCTTCAGGTAGACAATTGGCTGTGTACTTTAAGTGAAGATGGGGTGCAAAGGTGGGATTTTTAGAAAATAATCAAAAGGTCGAATTTTTAGAAGAGAACAACCCAAAGGTCGGATTTTTAAAAGTAAATTTTCCTTTTTCTTATGATAACAAATTAAAAAAAAAGGATAATGATGTAAAATCACATAAATGTTTCATGAGCGTTGGTCAACTATAGAGATTTGAGTCACCTACTCATTGAAAGCACTAGGTTTGAAAATTCAAGGTTATTAGCAAATCTTTCTACGATTAGAACGTCCTTTCACAAAGTGTTAATTAAAATGTAATCATCAAATAGTTTGACTTTTCCACCATCGAGACATTTGTATGGATATTCATATGTGAAACAAAATTTCCATGTCTGCCCTACTCGTTTTGAACAACGAATTCAAACAAATATTCAACCATCTATATATTTTCTCCGTTCTGAAATATCTGTTAATTTGTTTATATTTTATTTTTGAGATTATTCATCGTTTAAGCTTATTTTATATATTACGGCTAATATGTAAGTAATAATATACTCAAGTGGAATCTTGTTTGAATCGTCTAATCGCATACTTTCATAATATAAACTTTTTATAATATTTAAATGTGTATAATTCAACATATAAATAAACAAAATAGCATGTTAGATTGCGTAAAAAAGTTAAATGTAGTAAGTATTATGAAATGGATGAAGTATTTCATAATTGTTTTTGAGGTTTAAATGTTGACTTCATGTATCAATGAAAATGCAAATGTTTTTTATGATTCTATAAAAAATACAACTACTTAACTTTGTGGGTCGGTCCTACGAATTATTAAATCTATGTCGTCTATGTATTAAGTATTTTAAATGGTTTTTAAATCAAAATTATTAAGATTATTAATTTCAAAGAAGCTGTTTTGAAGATAATTATAAATAATAGGTGAATTTATTTTTAGTAAATATACAAATGAGATTGTTTAGTTAAAAATAAACTATAAGTAGATTTATTTTCAGCGGACTAAGTAAAAGTTGATTTATTATTGGTCAATTTCTCCTTTATTTTATTATATTATCTTTCAAATTATATTTCTTAAGCTTTAGAGTATTAATTAATTATGTTCTTTATTAGATTTGATATATTCACTTTAAATGTTCCATTTGATTTTTTTTTTCACATTTACCGATGCACGTTTTCAGCTTTAAATATCTCTAATTCTACTTGAGTAAAAATTACAAAAAGCTGATATTAATAACATTTACATTCATACGAGCCAAACAAGATCCCACTTGAGTAAAAATTACAATAAGAATGATTGATGAATATTGTTAAAAACAAATGAAACATTTGAAAAGAATATGAGGGAGTATTAAATCAGAAGTATATATAATAAAGCTTATAATTAATAGGGCACAAATGATGCCTTAATTAGAATCTTATAAGGTAAGATTATGGAAGACAATTGCTATTAAGTACTTTCTCCGTTTCATTATACTTGCTACGTTTGACTTTTTACGCAATTAAATGTGTTATTTTGTTCATTTATATATTACACTATACATATCTAAAAATTATAAAAAGTTAACATTATGAAAGTATGCGATTAGACGATTCAAACAAGATCCCAATTGACTATATATTTTTGCTTACAAATTAGCCGCAATATACATATCCAAAATGTAGCGAGTATTTCAGAATGGAAGTATTAATGCATATACTTCCTCCGTTCCATTATACTTGATATATTTGACTTTTTACTCAATCCAATGCGTTATTTTTGATCATTTATATATTGAATTATACACATTTAAAAATTATAAAAAATTAATATTATAAAAGTATACGATCATCAGACTATTCAAACAAGATTCTACTTAACTATATTTTTTCTTACACATTAGCTGCAATATATAAGATAAGCTTAAACGATGAATATGACCCTACCCAGTAAAAGCCTAGTACCACTTGCTGACTCCTAGCTAGTTAGTGCTGTATACAACTGTATGTATACTGTATAGCCAGTATTACTGTATTAGTATAGTAGTCTACTTAATCACTAATCCTAAACCAATTTGGCTGTCCATTGCAATTTGCATGGGCGTTGACTTTTTATTCTACCTGATCTACGAGTTTCTTTGACCCTTTGACTGACTATCCCTATTACTCCAATTGTCGTCATGAAATAATCCCAATTATACATCTAAATTCTAATTAAACTTCATTATTAAATTAAACATCATGATTCATGGTATCTTTTATTTTAAGACCTATAATACTTTACAGTTATGCTCCCATCTACGTACGTTCACTCCACTAAATAATAATTTAACCATATGTTTGACTTAGCTCAATGTATTCATGATGGTAAAAAAACGTCATATGATGTTTAAATTTGGTTTACACTATTTTAGCGTGTATCAATTTAATAATAATAAGTATTTTACAATGATTATATGTTATTATATTTGTCAAGTAAAAATGACTTTTAATTAGGTTGACATATAAAACTTTCTCATAGATTATACGGGTTTAATTTGTTTTTCTATTTTGTTTTGGATTTTATTTTAATTTTGCTTTTTTATAATGAATTAAATACAATTATACTCTTTTTGAATCAATTTAGTTGTCCTATTTGGTTTTTTACACTATTCATCAATCCCGTTTAATTTGTATTTTATTCTTAATCTAGAAGTTAAAACATAGTCATGTGAGATCTTGTTTGATTCGTCTCAATGCTAAGGATTATTCTTATCAACTTTTCATGATTTTTATTTAAGCATAATTAGAGATATTAAGAGTCATCGACAAATGTGCCTAATAAGCAAATGGGACAACTAAATTGATTCGGAGGGAGTATATTGTTAAAAAGTTTAAGAATGTTGGTGAAAAATATACCTTAAAGTTTTGTTATTCGTAGTTAATTAATCGATAATTAGTATTATTATAAAAAAAATTAAAAGTTACGGTTGAATTATTCATATACATGTCACTTGGTTAACTTCTCGGATGAATGCACGAATTAAATATCATTAGTGCATCATCATTAGCTTCTTATTGGAAGCAAATGTTTGTTGATTATTTGCGAATTTTTGTTTGTTTTACACTAATGATTTTTGGCCGAAAATATTATTAGGTGTTGATGATTTGTTGAATTTTTGTTGTAAATGTGTATAATATCTATTGACATATTATTAATGCTTAATTTAATCTTAAAACTTTTGGAGAATTTTTTTTGATGTGCTTGTTACACGCGACAATGAACCTATTGGTTTTAGTATATATTAGATAGATTTCTGTCTAAAACGCGAATGGTATATAAATATATTTATTGATATGAATAACAATATTATTTTATAAAAATTAATACATTTACAACAAAAGCTTAATTATTAGATCTCTGTATATGTTATGATATTATCATTATCTAAGTGAATAAATAATTTATTATATAACTATAGCTAAATTAATTTGTTATTCATTATGTGATAATAATTTATTATTTAATTTGAAATAAAAATTTTACATGTATATTCTTTTTGATTTTGATTTACCTCTAGACTCTGTTCATAGTTTTCTATGAGCGGAATACACTAGGTTGGATGATAATGATGATATTCTCTTTGATTATACAAGTAAATATTGCATATGATCAATAGATTATCACATATATTATAGTCAATCAACAAATATTACGATTTTAATGAGTAAATTGTTTTCTTAAATTTCAAATCAAATATTAAAAGTTTTCTTGTCAATAATAGAAAAAATACGGAAAAGTTTAATGAGAATGTGACATGTGTCTCAAGTCGTTTCTTCATTAGTGTATTATATTATGTATAAAAGCTCGTGCAATGCATGAATTTATTAGTATGAAATGTATAAAATTATAATTTTCATAAAACGATGCAAGTATGTATTATCATAACCAAAATTGATACATGACTTTTTTGAATCAAAAAATAATTACTTACGTTAATTAAAAGTATTTACAAAATACATGATTTTTTTCATTCAATTAACATAAACATATTATATTCAAAGTAAGGTAAATAGAATTGCATAATAAATTATATAAATACTTTTTCTAATTTAACTCCAGTTTAAATCATTTAAAAAAAAACTCCAATTTTAAATAAAAAGAAACTCTCTTGTAACCAATTATTCTCGATTAAAATTATTCATTTTATCAAGACTCTTGAAAAATAATATTTATTATTTTCTAATACTTTTATATAAGATAGTAAGATAGCTAAACATAATATTGAATCTATCTATCTTATATCAATGCAACATCATCATACAATCCGGCGGATACACTAAGTATGATGATGATAATGATGTAAGATAGATATAGATTCAATATTATGTTCAACTACAATACATAGAATATAAAAGTAAGTTGAAATAATTATAAATTTTAACATTTGGTTATAATGGTTTAATTTATTTACACAGTATTAGAATCGCTTAGCATATAAACTTCGTGTGAAATGAATTAACATATTATTATTTTTTTTTGGAAGATGAACGAAATTTCTATTAATACTAGAAAACTACATAACATGTACAAACGACGTCCCAGACCTAACCACCTGGATTCAGCTATTTGCATCAGATTGCTAAGAGGGCACACCTTCTAGGAAGGGTTTTCCACCCGCATTCTTCATGTGCATCGAATTCAGGGATAGGGTCTCAAAAAAAGTTAGGAAGCCATATAAGCAAAAAACTATACATCATATATGGTCCTATACATCCAGTTTCTATCTCTATCATTATCCTTGATACAAATAAGAGTGGATCGGGACTTCACGTCGTGCTTAATTGTCTTCAACACAATATCGATGGCTTTGACTTTGGCTTGCCATATTGCTTCATTTCGGGTTCGCCATATTTGATACACCAGACAACACAAGGCAATGCAAAAAACCTTCTTTTTTGTTGTAGTCATTCTCCATTTTTTTGTAGCTAAGTTGCTAAGCGACGAGATGCGAACATATTATTATTATTACTATTATTATTATTAATATTATTTATTGTTATTATTAAAATTATTAAAATTTTATTATTATTATTATTATTATTATTATTATTATTATTATTATTATTATTATTATTATTAATATTATTATTATAAACAAAGATATACAACCTATAATAAATTAGTGGAATTAAAGCCGAGATACAATCTGGGCCCCCACGACCTCTAGCTATAGCAAAGCCTACCCTAGTGAATATATAAGCTGCAGCACGAGCCCCAATGTCTTACGTCGTCGAGAACCTCTGAACCCACTTCAGCAACACAACAACCTCCTTCTCTAATTCCCCAAGCGAAGAAAAGGAGAAGGGAATAAAACCATAACCAATCAGTTGACATAGCTTCATACTTCACCCACTTCCGATAAGCCACATTAGCCACAACCCGTCCAGAAACAAAGTCAGATAACCCTGCTTTATTATTATTATTATTAAATCAAATCTTCTTCAATGACCTAAACATACTAAGGACCACTTGAGCTCTTAATTAATTAGTACCCTTTGAGAGTATTTAAGGTCAGATCTATTTATAAGGTCCATGCTGATTACATATTGCAAGTATAAAAAAAACACAACATTATTATTTTTGTTCAGTATGAATCTTCTTTTATCAACAAAGAGATGATCTTCAAATCTGATTAGATGCTACGTACATACTGTCAAGTATATATACTACCCAATAATTTATACATACTTCTATAAAATCTTTTTATACAAGTATAATTTTGCGTATTCCATTGAAGATTCTGTGCTATTGTTTTTGTTGGTATAGTAGATAGCTAATTAAAGAATACTAGATCGTTTTCTTCTCTTGAAGCTGATGAAACTTTTTATTTTACAGAAAAAGATATGCAATCTCTTTTGATTTTATTCTACCTAAACAAATAAATTATTATTACTATAATTTGTTATTTGTTGGACCATCAAAGTAGTTTAGAACAATTAATTAATTCAGTCTAATTAATAAAATATAATAATATTGTTATATTAGGTGGATACGAGACAACAATGATTATTACTTTCCTCTTGGTCCGATGTTACAAAGATTGTATGTTATGCGACTAATATATTAGTCGCATGAAGTGGCACACCAAGCACCATTTATTAGAAGATGGAGATATATGTTATCCATCAGACGTTGAAGCCTAGTTAGTTAACATTTGACGTGAAACATCTGATCTTTGTGAGGTAGACAAGAAATGTGGGACTGAGGTTGTGATCTACTGATGGTTTCAACCCATTTGGTAGTTCAGGTCAACAACATTCATCGTGGTTCGTCATCTTAACTCCATACAACCTTCTTCCATGAATGTGATGAATGAGCAATATATGTTCTTATAGAAGGTCTTCTGAGAGATCGTTTATGGCAAAGACGGCTCTCCCAACAACTCAACCCAATGATTTTAAATTTAAAAATAAGGCTGATGATTAATCAGTTATTTATTTTGCAAAATAGACTGATCGATATTTACCTGTTTATGCTATAGACGGTCTATAGCAAGAATTTGAATGGTGATCTTGTTTGGTCCAAACAATCCTAAACATAAGACTTCAAAAAAAAAAAAAAAACTTGTACAATTGTACCTACAAGACAAATTGTAATAATTAAGGGCAGGACTAGGGTCTCTAATGGGCCCAAGGCCCAACGAATAGGCCTAATAAGATCCGCGGTAGCAACAAGGCCCAGTTCAGCTATTAACCCAAAAACCAAACGTCAATTACTGCAATTTGTAGTCTCCACTGCTCCCTCCTCGTTCAGCGACACCATTTCTCCGACGCTTTTCAGCAAACATATCCGACATCCAAATGTGGCGGCGCTTCCTTACCACCGCGTCAAAAACCACACGCCACCATCAGCTATCCAATCTCATTCCGATCGTCGCTTCAGTATCCGACCACGCTTCATCCTTCTCACGGTTCTACTCTGGGAAACACTCGAAATCACCTCTCACAAAATCGAAGAAAAAACCCTTTGACGTAGTCGATGACGTCACTGCAGGGTCATCAGCTGATTCGGATGCTAATGCGGTAGGAGAACAACTTCGATTGAAGTTATTAGCTGAAGATGAAAAGGATAAATCTCTTGATATTGGTTTAAATGGCAAACCCATATTTACCTCAACTACTAAACTCTCTAATCTCTCTCATAAAGATACTTGCTCCTATATGAAATTCAGGTTTTAGTTTTTTTGAAACTTTTTTGATTCTGAATTTTTATGAATCATTTTTGTTGAATTTCGGAATTAGAACTTGTTTTGATTGTAATTGTATATTTCTTAGCATTGTTATTGAAATTTGGAAGTGAATTTAATTTTAGTAAGGAGGAGTTGAATGCGGTGTTGCCGGAGGGATTACCGAGTGGAATGTTGAAGGAGTTTGAGGATACGAAACGATGTGCTTTGCTGATTCGACAGAGTTTTTTGGATCTTCGTGATAATTTTCGGCGAATTGTCGATCCTCCAACTTGGTCTTCTTCTGGTAAATGTAATCTTCTTTTCTAAAACTATAAACCCTAAACCCTATGCTCTTTTTTTTTTTTTTTTTACTTCAATTTATTTTTTTTTTCTTATTGCAATGTGAAATGTGCATATAATGGGACGAATCAAGTGTACTGAACTTGCCTTACATTTGTTTTGTAAATCCTTTCCATATCAGTATGAGTGGTATATAGGAAGTTTGGAACAGTGTTATCTAGCTTGCTACCTTATTCATTGTATGGATTTTAGCTCCACTAATGCTTCCTCAAAGTTTGCCTACAATGGCCGAAGTTTTGCTTATTTCAATGCGCCATTCATAGGGGAGTTAATATTATCTATGAATTAGGTAACACTAAGGGCGTGTTTGCTATGTGATATGAGTTGGAGACGGAATGGAAATGGTCAAGAAAGGACAGGGTAATGATAAGCCTTGAAAGTTATTACATATTTGGCATAATCACATTATTAGGTAAACACTGAACTTTAAAATAAAACAGCAAAAACAAAAATAAAACTTTTGTGCTAATATCTTTCCAATAGCATTCATTGACTGTTGAGAATCAATTAGCAGGAAGGAGCTTTACTAGAGTTCCACACAAATTTAGAAGATATAAAACAAACTGTATTTGTTAGTTGTTACTGCCAAATGAAGAGCTGTAACAATAGGGGGTAATGATTGATTGCAAGTAATGGTAACACTTCTTAATTTCAGCATATCAATTATTAAGTAACAGTTTCGCTTGCTTTAATCTGTTTAAGCTGCCATTTTCCTCAAGCCAAACGAGTGCCGATGACTAAACATGTTTATTTAGCACACCATGATTTTCAAATTGTTGCTCATTTTATGAGAATGAGACGTTGAAGGTTGTTGATGCATTTTGCTTCATGAAGCTTAAAGATGCATTTTACAGTTTGCTTATTTTCAAAAGCGAAAGAGGATTTTAAAGTAGTTATATGAATAAACATGTGTCTCTAGAAAGTTCATATTGTGCCGATGACTTCATATTGTATCATGGTCCTGGCAAGAATAATTGATTTTTCCAGGTCAACTTTCTATATACTTCTAATTGCTTTTTAATGAGCAACAACTTCTCTTGAAGATCTAGAGCTATTTGGTAGAAATGATGGGAAAATACAGCAAGTAATTCATTAACATATTAGTTGGTTTGCATATAGTAACTTAGCTAATAGAAAATGAGCACTTATATATGAAAAGTTTTGTATCTAGAAACTCTGATCAATGAGGAGTGGAAGCCTAATTTTATTGTTTCTACCAAAACTAATTTGTTGTCATATTTCTCCATACACATGACTATTAAATAGAAATGATTTGTGATGTGTGTTGAATTCCAAACTTGAGCAGTATGTTGCATGGCTCCAACTAGACTATTGGCATAAGTGTCTTGTTAGGGATTTGGTTGATTTGTCGATGTAAATTTTGTATTGAGAACTATTAACCAATCGATGTGTCTAGAAACTCTGAAATGATTTGATTCCTAAATCGATGTATCTGTATTGAGAACTATTAACCAATCAATTTTAATTTATACTTTATTCTTACTCTACATGTTAAAACACAGTCAAATGGGATTTGGTTGATTTGTCGATGTAAATTTTGTTAATATCAACTTTTTAAAACTTTTTATTATACTTGATTAGAGATATTTAAGGTTGGCTCAATCCATTGAATAGAGTGCAAAAAAGCAAATGAGAATTTAGTGCCGGCAGAGATGGAATATATTATATAGATACCTAAGGCCAAGCTTCTCGCTAATAAGATAGTTTAGCGGTGCCAGCATCGACTTGGTCTTCGGTTTCAATCCTGGACATTTAGTTAGCCGACTCAAAATTCCCTTGAAGCTATAGTAGTTCCATTAAGTCTCTTCCTAGGGTTGGAACTTGGAATGAGCTTCATGAGCCATAGAAAAAATTTGCAGATGTCGTCGCAATGTCGCGGACGGGGCACCTCGCGTTGTTACAACTCGTTTCATGGATATTGCCATGTGAATTGTTAGTTTGAAGTGTATCCATTTAATCACAATAAAATAGGTTTTCTAGAACATATATTTAATTGAAAGCATATATTACCTTTTAGAACCTTATACCCTTTTAAAGAAACATAATGAAGGCTAATATGTAGAATGACAACTTATAATGATTGTTACTCCATCTTGTTACATAACAGGATTTTGTGGTTCGATAAGCTCAAAATCTATTATGAACCGCTGTAATGTAACAGAACGATCTCATTTTCTTTCATGTCCTAAACTAAAATCATTAGGATGCAAAGGATCCTTGTTAGTAGTGGCATAAAAGTTGATCAAAATCCATTCCCATGCACTATGATATACGGATATGTGTGCGAGTACTATGTTGGAGCAAACGAATTTTATCCTGTTTATATAGTTGGCTTGTTATTTTTTAATGGCTGGAAATTTACTGTTTTTGTTGATATTGTCAGCACCAAAAGTTAGAAAGCAGATTGTCTTGGATGGTCCTCGTAGTTGTGGCAAGAGTATTGCGCTTGCAATGCTTGCTCACTGGGCTCGTGACGAAGGTTGGCTGGTATTTTATGCCCCTAAAGGTCGTGATTGGACGCATGGAGGATTTTTCTATAAAAACCCACAAACTGGTCTTTGGGATACCCCTGTTCAGGCTGAAAATATTCTGAAGGCAAGTTCTGATGATCTAATAAATTTTATAAAGGAGCTCTTCATAAAATAAAAGAAATTCAATAAAGAAATTGCAGTGGATATATACGATTAAGAGGCTTCTATGTTGGAGAAATTGATTTTTCTAGTAAGATTAAACATTTACTAGGTTTTATTCCTCTGCCTTTCTCACAGGACTTCCTCAAGTTTAATGAAAGCTGCTTGCAACAACTCCCGTGTCAAATATCTGATCCTATTCCGTTGGGAGAAGGTGCTGGTGTGGGATTTATGAAAGGAGCAGATTCCATAGCAATGCCGGAGGGTTCAACTTTATTTGATCTTATCCAGGCAGGAGCTAAGCAGACCCATGCTGCTGTTGGAGTACTAGTCCGTTTGCGGCAGGAGTTATCGCTGGTGAAAGATGTTCCTGTGCTTCTTGCAATCGACCAAGTAAGATATTTGTGCATTAGCGAGCTATTTCTGTATTCTATGCGAAGTTTTGATTGATTTGCAATATGCTTACATTTGGAAGTTCATCTAAGATAATTAATTTAGCTTATTTTTCTGGCTTTTGCAGTACAACAACTGGTTTACATTTAGTGCATTCGAGGAGGTTGTTACACCCCGCTCTTCCAAACCAATTCATGCCAAAGACATTGCCACAGTAAGAACCCTCAATTCTCCTTATATGTGGGTTTGGGTGCATGTGCGACCTAGGTGGATGCATGAAGTTTCTAAGTTCTAACTGATATTCTCACGACTTTCACCCTATATCATGAAAAATTGCATTATGAGAAGTTTGTCTTCGTGTTAATGTTTGTTGATAAAAATCTCTCTTGTGCAGGTAAAGGCATTCAGGCTTATGACACATGATGACATGATGGTTGGGGCTTTCTCACACTCGACCGCAGTAGGGAAGCTGCGTAAAGACTTGCCTGGAGTACCAGATGATGCTCGTATCGATTTCCCTCGATACACCTTGGATGAATCTGCTGCTGTTTGCCATTATTACCTTAGGTACGTCTTCATCTTAATGCTATACTCTGAACTTCGATGATCGTTCTGTTTTCAATTATCTCGCTAATCTAGAGATTATGGTTATTATGTATGGAGTTATTCTTCTTAAATTCTGCATCTTCTCTTTTTTTTAACCATAGTTTTATCCCTTTCTACAAATGTACATACGGGAGTAGAAACAGGCGAAAGAAAAATTGTGTATTATTGCTTTAGATTCACATTTGTTTTAGGCCATGGACTTGATTACTTGATTTTGGCATTTAGGTCAAGCATTATTGATTCATGGATATATTAGGACGTTATGGTTCACGTATTGGTTCTGCCATTTGCAGCTAATTTTAAATGTGTCTGATTTTACCTTAGTGCTAAGCTGTATTTCCAATGTAATTGTTTTTTCAAATTGCAATGTGTGTGCTGGTTGCTATTATTTTGGTTAACAAGTTTTGGTCATACTTGATTGTGGATACCATATTGGCTGATTGGCTCACATTTCCTAATTTAACATATGTGCAAATACAGGCAAAGGCTTATCCGCAGAGAAGTATTCACAGAGGAGAAGTGGAAGAAGATATATTATCTTGCAAATGGAAATGGAACGGAGATGAGATGTTTAGCACCCAAAATGTGGTGAATAATGTATATTTTCGTTCTCGGTTCAGCCATTTCAAAAGATCCAAGTTGACATTGCTGTACCTTGCAAATTTTGTATTGCGAGCTCCAGGTATAATGTCCTGTTCGTTTCTCATAAGTACCATGTAGTTGCAACAGTTTAGTCATTTTTTTTTTATTTTATCGATATCGATATGTCTCCTTTCTTTTGGAGAGGAGGGCTTAAGAAAGAGAACTTTACTGGCCTCAGTTTTGTAGGCGCTTAAGTGCATGTTATGCGATTCATGATAGATAGATATGCTTTTTAGTCGATCAGTTTTGAATCTTATGAATCTCTGTAATTCCGCTGTTGTTTGTTCACTTTACTGTCGCTAGTTTCTGTCATTATGTTTCGTCGAGTCACAAGAGCTATTGAGAGAATCAGAAAGTACAGAGAACCAAACGATCATTTGTCCAAGATATATTGTAATGTTTTTCAAATAAATGGAATTTTTTGCTTGTTACAATCAGTAATGAATGGAATGTTCTGCACCTTACAATCACGGGCAAAAAATTAGACAAAAATTTCCGGAGCATAAAAAATTATTATTCATCATCTTAAGAGTTTTGTGTATGATCCAAAAAATGTCGATGTTTTCGTCCTTCCATGAACACTAGAATCAACGACACAATAAGCGCATAGTCGGAATAACCAGGAAAAATGGTTAATCTAAATTTGCTTCTTCCCACGAAATGCTTCCTAAAACCAAGCTTGTACATGAGATTTGTCTACAACCAATGAAAACTTGAGTCATACTCTAAGAACATACGTTCAAGCAAGAAAAAGAAGTGACTTATTCAGCTAGCACAAGTAGTATAGGTCCGTACCTGAGCTACAATGTATTTATCCTGATAAATGGTACAAGTTCTCCAGAAACAACAGCCTCTCAATGCAAAAGTGAGGTCTGCCCCATTCTCTCCGGTAAAGAAAACGTTAAACTCGATTTTATTGAACGTATTCAATGTCTGCTCCATCTTGAAAACCAGTTCGCTACAACCGTCTCCTTTGAAGCCTTTCCAAGTTCCATCCTTCGTACAAAAAGGCCATTGACTACTTAGTAACACTTCTGCTTAATATTAAGCATAATTGGCACCATGAGGTGACTAAAAGGCTTATTAGTAGTGTTTAAAGGAGTTGCAAGCATAGCAAACTAAACTTCTGCTTGTAATACCTACTCTGTATGGCTGTGTGCCTGTATCCCAAAAAGGAATTAGGATCCTCTCCATTACTTAAATGTAATGAAGGATCCATTACAAAATTCATTGGCTATAATTGCTTGATTTTGTTTTAATAGGAGGAATTATGATATTTATTTTTTATTCTAAAATATGTGTCAATTATAGCCATTGGATTTTGTAACGGATCCTCCGTTACATGTTAGTAATGGAGAGGATCCTAATTCCCCAAAAAGTTGGTCATATTTTTCTTTTTATAGAACGTCCCATTGTCCAATTTTTACATTATCATCTGCGCTTTTTTTAGTTTTTACCCATACATTTATATCATCTTTAAATATAGGAAGTAAAAACCAATAAAATTGCTAATTTTCTAAGAATTTATTTCCTTTATAAACTACCAATAAGTAGGAATTTATGCTTGTTATGATATTTCTGGGAGATAAGAAGAATTGGGTTAAATTCAAAGAAACTTTTAAATTCATCATCATTATCGTATTTAGTATATTTCGCTCATTAAAATTAATTTGCAGCATATTCTATTTTGATTCGTCCCACTTAATTTGCATCATTTTTATTTTTGGATTATGGCCCACCGCTTTCTTTTAATCTCATCCATACATTTTGACTCTTTTTTAATTTTAACCACATAATTCATTCTTTCTCTTTATTTATTACCATTAGACAATCTACATTTTTCTTAAAAAACAATTTTCTATTTGCTTCAAACTATATGCAACCGTGATTTCTAAATAACCATAAAAGATAAAGGAACTAGAACTAAAATAAACAAAATCAAAAAAAATTAATACAAACCTCTCATCTTATCACATTCTACTACCGTTATTTACTAAGACTTTTTCAATGGTGGGAGTAAGTATAAACTTCCATTTTCAGACCTGAAAAGTTGGTAAAAAGTTGTAAAACCTTGGGAATTGAACTATGATCACCATACATTGTTTCTACCTTTACTGCCCCTTTGCCAAATATTAATCCACTTACTTATTATAGGACTATCAAGAACGCGTCAATAAATAAGCGAGTGAGATCAAAAGAGGAGAAAGAAAAAAAAAACCCTAATATTGAAAAGCAATTGAACCAATATTACTATCTCATACAAATTTCATAATGAATAATATCAAACACATCAGATTTAATCAAGAAACTCAGTGTACCAACAATTTCGACCTCCATTACAGTAAGTAACAGAACAGAACCCATTACTAATCCAAGGAGGAGCAGAAAGAGAAACTAACTTGAGAACGGAAAATGGAGACCAGCGCATTTCCAGAAGCATCCAACAACCTACGCCCATTTGAAATCGAAGAATCGTCGGCTACTTTGTAGATAAGATTGTGAAAAGCGTCGGAAAATCGGACACTTTTTCGATTCTTGTTCACAAAGAGATCGATGGGAATTTGTGGAATCCCCTGTTTGATTTCAATTGCTTCGGTTTTTCTCTCGTCTGGATTCAATTTGGATTGGGTCATCCCCTGAATTTTTTTTATTTATTTATTATTATTATAATTATAATTACTCTATTTTTGCGAGTTTTGACAATTTTGTTATGTTTTTGATCAATAAGTTTTCAAAGATGGGAAAAGAATTCTGACTTTTTCACAATGTATACCCAACCACTAATTCCAAACTTGCGTCTTTTTAACGTTTTCTTTTTATTTTTGAGTCTAAAAAGAAAACTGTAAAAATCCAATGTAAAAAAACATGTTGTAGCTGTAGAAGTAGGTCTCAATTTAGCAATGTGAGCAAAAATTTTATTAAAATTTATGAAAATTTACCTAAAATAATTCAAATTATTTATGATTTTTCTATAATAATACCACTTTATTTTTTTTTTTTCTGAGTTTATACTCCCATTTAGTAATTAATCATAAATAATCTCAATTTTAAGGGGTAAGTGATTCTGATTTACCAAAAAAATAAACTGAAAATTTATTTAAAATTAGAGAAAAATTTTATAAAATTTTACATAAAAAATTCTAAATAATAATTTTATTTGAACATTTTTCTAATATTTTTGTCGACGTTTTTTTTTAATTTATCTCTTTCTTAAAAAATTAAAACTTGCAATAGCAAGTCATCCGGTCATCGTAGGAAAATACCGCTTAAAGTTGGGATTATTTATGGTTAATCAATAGAAGATATTATTGTAGGAAAATTACGACTAAATTGGATTATTCTAGATTATTTTTCCTAAAGTTTAATAAAATTTAATTTAAACTTAGTTTAGACTAATCCACAATCAATATCAGATTCATTTTTAACTGCTTGTAGTATTATTTAATTTTGACTCATTTTAAATTTTTATATAATCTATATATTTATTGTAGACCTATCTAAAACTCTTAAACATAGTAAAACACGAACAATTAGCTAGATTAAGATCCATAAAAACCCATCTAGTTAAACATAGATAAACAGGTCTGAGTCTAGCTAGACCCGACCTTGGCCACGAATACGATGATCATCCCTAATCGACACTTTTCCAAGGTTAACGCTCTTTTTGCATCACAATAATATGTACTAACTATGTGAGATTGTGACTTAACACCTCACTTAACTTGGATGGAAAATATGAAACTATAATGCAATTAGAAGCTCATTTTAACACTCCAATTAAAAAGAAAATTGGAGTTGATCACCAATTATGTCATCCCCTCCTTTAAATCATACTTAAAAAATATAAATTCCATCAATCGAGTTGAGTTTAGATTAATTGGTGATACCAATCGTCTTATAGGTCATAGCCTCATAGGTGCGATGACTTTCGCTTGACTAATGAATGACTCGCTTGATGTATTCATATGAAAACATATGGATTCTGTAAATTAAATGATGTCGGTAATAATTAATAATTAAATAAATAAATTATGATCAACAATATTATAAGAGCAAAGCCAGTTCTTAAGCTATTTGGATAGCCGACCGCCAAGGGTCCCAGAAATAAGAAACTTTAAATCTTAAACGGTGCTATTTAGGACCGATTCTGAACAACACTTTTTAATTAAAGTGATTTGTTTGTAAACTCTTTTTATATTTGAAGTAAGATAATAAAGGGGCTTATTTTAAAAATGAATATTGCCTCCAAAATTTTTGTTTGTTTTTTTTTTTTTTTTTTGAAGTAAAGAAGCAGCAGTTTTGCATGTCTTGGATAATGACCATATTTTATGGCTATGTATTATTATTCATTCATTCAACAAATTAACCACTAACCCTGATATCTGCTCATAAACCTCACTTCATGACCAAAAATTAGGAAGTCACAAGATTGTGTCATGTGTGTTTAACTTATACAAATATTCGGCTAATTATCATGTTAGGCAATCTCTAATATCTCTAATACTTCTAATAATCTTGTTAGACCTATTAATTTTACAAAATAACTTGAACTACAAATTGACCGCTTTCCTCACCTTTGGGGTAAAATTAATCACTTTCCTTTAGTAATCCTTTTCAAGGGAGTACGGGTATAAATTGTCCATCACCTTCCCTCACCTAAACCCTGTTTTCGAGCGGGATATTGGCCAGGACGCCAGGTTGATAATGATGATGATGATCCTATTAATTGTACAAAAATAACTTGAAATATAAATTAGCTATGTGTTGGCCTACAGTAGAAGGAGCTTATTTGTTAATTAGTTATAAGTGCTATTGATTATGTTATGGAAAAATGACTATATAAAATATTAATTATTTTTTAATATTTAAATTACATAAGAATTTATATTTATATTAGAAAAAATCTAGTATTTTATTTATGTATTTCAATATTATTTCTGCATTGGAACATAAGTATAGTATAGTATTTTAATTATACTTTATTAGTATAGTATCTTTCTTGGGAGAAGTTAAAATAATTACATAAAATATAATTGTTTTCAAATTTTTAAATTACGTTATCTTGAAAATTTAAAATTATTGATTATAAATTTTTTTTAAATTTTTATGTACAATCCCAAGGACAATAAATATCACTAACCTTAAATTAAATACTTTGCTTATCATAAATAATTCAATGACATAGATTTGTTTATTTCAAATTTGATTAATGTGAATTGATTTGTTTATTTCAAAATGAACTCGGTTTAACAGGATTTTGTCAATTTTTGGCTAATCTAAGTATCTAACAAGAATGTAATAAAAATTAAAAACAAGCCTTATTTTGAATTAAATCCTTATACTAGTGTAGTGACCAATAAAAATTATAAAGAGTACATCAACAACAATCCTATGAGAAATATTTCAATCCTCAGGTGAACCTATAATTCAAAATTAATACGAAATATTTGATATTCGATATAAAGTTAAAAGACAAATTTTTTATATAAAAATACTTATATGTTAAATCACTGTTATTAAAATCGCGATTTTACCCTAAAATTTTACGATCTTACGATCCAATAATAGGCTATTGATCCGAATCATGGGTAAAAAATCGCACCATCCTAGAATCTTACAAATTCAGTTTGGGATAAAATTTTGAGAGATAAAATATATAATTACACGATTCTTCCAACGGTCCTACAATCCTATCCAGCATATTTAGTCTCATTTATTATGAATTTTTTCTATGTACTACTCACTAATTTTACTCCTTGTACACATTTCAAATATTCCATTCTCACAAATTTTGAAAATAAAGTTTTTTTTTTTGGTTTACACCATATGAATTCTCAATTAGTATATCACAATTAAGTTTTCTTTCATTGATTAATTTACTTTTGGTTGTCGACGTTTGTGGTACAGTTTGGAAATTAGTGTTATTGGTAGTGTTTGACTTAAGTAAATTTATGGTCTATATATAGTGACTATAAAAATTAGCGGTGTAAATCCTTCAAAAACCAAATGCAGCAAAATTAGGTAACAAATGAGCAATATCAAAGGCTTTATACACCTTAAAATTTGTTTTTATATACGTTATCTTGGCATGATTTTATTAGTTGTAACTTGTAAGACTTCATGCTAGCATAGAAATATTAAATAAAATAAGCTTTCATAGAAAAAAATCTCTAAAACGTGTTGCGTAAAACTTTAATTTTCAAAATAAGCGGTTTTTTGTCTGAGCCTAAGGCGATGTTTGTTCACTGTCACCAACAGCGAATAAGAGAAAAAAAAACACTTTAATTATTCGCTTTTAGAAACAGCGAACAAATAGGGACAATATCATTATGTTTAAAGAGAAAAAAAATACAAAATAGTTTACAAATTTTTAATTTTTTTTGTCCCTTCAAACGCTATGACATAGTCCCTCTTTGTTCGTTGTTACTAATAGCAAACAACGTAATTTCGTCTTCTTATTTGCGTTAGTAAAAGTTAACAAACCTAACCTTAAATTCAGACATGAAGACGCTTATTTGAGAATTAAAATAAAAAGCTCATTTTACAGTTCACAAATTCTTATTATAGACGTCAGACGGTCTATAGCATAGACGGGTATAATGGTCCAGCCCATTTTTACACTTTCCAAAAAAACAACTGAAATTTCCATTGGGCTAGACTGCTGAGAGTGCCGTCTATGCCATAGACGGTCTCTCAGGAGACCTTATGTTTACTGATTAATTTTGCTAGCATGAGTCAAACCCAATACAATGAATAGGTATGTCAAGCTGTAATCTGTGATGGTACTTTGATAATAAATGTGCATCTAATTACAGTAGAAAAATGTTGATTAAGCAGGTAAAGATTAACAATGTAATTTGGATCATTGTTAGCCACAGAATTAATGCAGCGTTGAACACCTGATATAGTCCTAACTCGACAGTTACATAAAATGATGTTCACATTGTAACATCACAATAATTAATACCATTGACAAATCCGAGAAACCAGAATTATCTATGTTGATTTGATATTTATTGCAATGGTTTTGTGATTTTGTTTGTTGCTTTAATCAGTAAAGTTAAGCCAAGAATTAAATCTTCTCCATTAATAGTGGGTCCTCTCTACATTGTGTGCATGGTTTTGAGTAATCTTGTGCCGTCTAAGCATCCTGCTGAAAGGGACAAATTATGATAAGCATTCACATTAACCGTAAAAACTTATGTGCAACCAATAACCTCTTTCTTATTAGTGAAAATGTCACGTATGTTCGACAACAACCAAGCCTTGTTTAGGCTTAAAAGCATTTGGGTAATAGAATGTCTTGTTGAAAAACGCATTATTAAAATTTGAAATTTTATCGTAAAAAAAGGCTAATATTGATAAGACTTTCATCGTAAAATGGGTTGTCGTATCGAGTAATCTCTTTGTAAGTTTGCATTTACAACGAGACAATACCAGACTGTTATTGTCGGACCGGAAGTACTCAAGAACTAAGCAGGGATACCAACAATTAAGAGGCCTTTAGTCGTGTAGTGACCATGACAAAAAAGATATATACTATCTATAGTTAAATTACCCAAATATAAGAGCATCCCAGCCCCAAGCAAGAAAGGAATTAAATTAGTTGGACAAAATAACGAATGCATGCACATATCTACACTCACATCAAATATAAATGCGTATATATGATGATCACATATGTAATTTCATTAAACAATCCGTACAAACAACATTAAAACTAAAGGGGGTGGTAGATACAAATCCACATTTTACTTGTTGTAGCTACAATATATAGTTTACTGCCAACATTCTTCCTATACCTCTCCTTCACATCCTTTCCCTCTCATAGAGGGCTGATTTGAATTCTTCCTCTATAAATACAAGAAGAATTAGATCGAATATCCGAAAGAGCGGAAAAGAAAAAGAGAGCAGACAGAAATTGATTCTTGTTCACAGGAATTAAGAACCCGAACAGCCCTGTAGTAAGCCATGCCTAGAGACACAGCTCTTCAGTGGCTTAGCTTGGTAGGTGTGATATGGCTTCAATCAATAAATGGAACGAATTCTAATTTCCCTGCTTATTCTTCACAGCTTAAGCAACTCCTCTCTTTATCTCAACTTCAACTCAACAACCTTGCACTTGCATCCGATGCAGGCAAGCTTTTTGGTTGGTTAGCAGGCATTGCTGCAGTCTACCTACCTTTGTGGTTGGTCCTTTTGATCGGTTCTACCCTTGGCTTCATTGGGTATGGTTTGCAGTATCTCTTCCTCACCCATTACATTACTTCCCTAACATATTGGCATATTTTCTTTCTCACAGTTTTAGCAGGAAACGGTATTTGTTGGATAAATACAGTTTGTTATCTTGTTGCCATTCAGAATTTTCCCTTTCACCGACAGGCTGCTGTTGGTCTCGCAACAAGCTACTTAGGGTTAAGTGCTGTGGTTTATACTGCTGCTGTTGGTGCCTTTTCTTCTAAACTTTCTGAGAGAGCTGAACAATATATGCTCTTCAATTCTCTCCTTCCATTTACAATAAGTGTCATAACTGCCCCTTTTGTACGACATGTCGACACTAAAAAGCCAAAGAAGGTTAAATTTGGGTTTTTTGTTGTTTTAATGATAACAATAGCCACCGGGTTTTATGCTGTTGCGAGTAGCTTGGGGGCAATGCCAAGGTCTGCACCATGGCTAAAATTGGTTGGCATAGGAGTCTGTTTAACATCACTGTTGATAGTTCCAACGGTAGAATTTTTGGTTGGAATACTAGAAAAAAAATGTTGTATCAACAGGGAAGTAAGAGTATGTAATCTTACAACTGATGTTGATGAAGCGGTAGAACATGAGAATGTTCAGAATTGGACAAAAGATCAAAATAATGACACTGTTGAAGGTAATAAGGAGGAAATATGCGCCATGGAGGATATTGAAGCCAAATTGATGCTGCAGAGACTGAATTTTTGGCTGTATTTCTTCATATACATATCTGGTGCTACCCTAGGACTGGTTTACCTCAATAACTTAGGACAGATAGCCGAGTCTAGAGGGTATACTAGAACATCTTCTTTGGTCTCTTTTGCTTCTGCATTCGTGTTTTTTGGTCGTCTCATGCCATCTATCCTCGACTATGTCTACTCAAGGTATGCTCCTACTAGAAATAACTACTTTATTCTACAATATAGAAGTATTGAAAAACACAACGTATGTCCTATAATAATCTTCACAATTCCAATTGAGGGTATTCCTAGAGAACTTTATTTCCTTCTATCACTCAGAATTCCCTCGTTTTTCTCTCATCACCTATTCCTTCACTCCTCCAAAAATTTCTCTTTTCTTTTCTTTCCTTCCTAGCTACACAATCTTTCAATTTTTCTTCCTATTTTATAGCAACTAATCTAACTGATGACTAAAACTGGCCACATGTATAAAAATCATTTTGAGATGCAGGATTTACCAATAAGAAAACTAAGCTTGCCCTTAAAATCCTCAAAAATAACTCTCTGACTTATTTTCTCGCTCTCTTATGGTCATTTTTAACCATTATTACCTTTATGTGTGTAATTGTAAAGAATATTTGGGGGGAGGGGGTGTGGAATTGATACATACTTACAGGGGAATTTATGTTCAGCAGGAGTAAGTGTATGGTCCCGGGACCAGCATCCATAGTTGTAGCAATGGTGCCAATGGCTGCAGCATTCTTCTTGCTTATTCACGAAAGCAACCTCTTTCTTCATGCAAGTACAGCAATCATTGGCTTCTCCACAGGTGTTATCTCCGCAATTTCTGTCTCCACAACAACCGAGTTATTCGGGCCTAACCATTTTGGAGTAAACCATAATGTTGTGGTAGCAAATATCCCTCTAGGATCCTTCATGTTTGGAAGTTTAGCAGCGGTTATGTATCACAGAGAAGGAGATGGACAAGGCAGATGCTTAGGTCTGCAGTGTTACAGTAAGACCTTCATAATTTGGGGATCTCTTTGTTCACTGGGTGCAGTCCTGGCTTTAGTACTTCATTCCCGAACTCGAAAATTCTATTTGCAGAGATTGTAAGCAGAGAAATATATATATATATAAAAAAGGCAGCGTGGTACAGAAAGCTCCCCTGTAAAGTGAGGATCCGGGGAAGGGTCCCATCACAAAGATGTGATGTGGGTAAACCTTAACCTGCATTTTTGCAACAGGTTGCTTCCAGAACTCGAAATCACACAGCAACACCTGAAGCTGTGCGCCATGGCTCCTCTTAGGGTCAGTAGTAGATAGCACAATGTCTATTAATTGTGAGGAACATAAAACTAGACATCATTAGGGTCAGTTGTCTTTTCGATTGCCCAAGACTAATAACCAGGCGCCTTAATTTTCCTCTTGGCATTTCTGGGCAGTGCATATTGTAGTAAGCTTAAATTTTGAAGGATCTAAAATTTCAATATTTGTATCTTAAATTTACTTTAATTGTGATAAGTTGGGCGAAAGGGAGGCTGTTAAAAATGCTGGTGAATATCTAGTAACTTTTTCTGCTATCATGATGGATCCATAAATTGGAATTTGAAAATCAGTAGCAATTCTGAACAAAAAAAAAAAGCATAACGTTGAAGGCAAAAGCATAATAATCTATCCATGGACCATTAGTTTTATAAAATCTAGAAAATTTATGTACTTAGTTTGCTGAATTCTTGTTGTTATTGTTGTGTGGGTTGTTGGCTTTGGCATTTCTTCTGGTGAGGTCCTCAGGCTGTTTGTTTAGGGGTAATTGGTCATCTTGCTGGATGGGCACATTCCTCCTGGGTTCTTGCTTTTCTTCCCTGGGATCTTGTCTTTGGTTTTTTTGCTATAAGCTTGGCTTCTTTTGAATATTTCCTTTTTTGGTGGTTCTTGTCTGGGTTTTTTTGCCACCAGTGAGGGTTCCCCTTGTACATTCTTGCTCTTTTTGGTAATATAATTACTTTTGCCAAAAATATACAATTCTATGTATAAGAGGGAAAAGTGACAAAAATAACAAAGTCGCTAAGGTGCGGAGGACACATTAGCTCATCTTCAAAGGCTGCTAGGACGATTTTTAGACATGGTCAAATGAGCACTACTCCAGCCCAACTTTTGTTTTTGGCCAAGGCTTTTGTATATATAAATGGGCACTCATATGTATTGTAACTTTTTTATGAAATTATATATATTGAAACTTAAATGGCGAGCAACCACTAGAGTGTTGTGTGATAGGAGTTTTCCAACTAGATTAAAAGGTAAAATTTATCGAGTTGTGATTCGACCTTATGGGATAGAGCGTTGGCCAATCAAGAAGATATATAGCTGCGAATGTTAAAGTGGATGTGTGAAGAGGATTAAAAATCAGGTTTTAAAAGAGAGGGTAGAGGTTGCTCCTTCCTGTAAAAAGGTGCGTGAAAATAGATTAAGATGGTTTCAATATGTGCAAAGGAAGATAAATCACGTGTAGTGAAAAGTGTGGAAGCATCATGGTTTATGGAAAAACACTGTGGTAGGCCAAAGAAAACGTGGGAGAAGCAAATTAGTAATGACATGAGTGAGATGAATCTTTTTGAGGACCTGACAAGGGATAAATCAAGCTCGAGATGACGAATTCAAGTCTAGGACCATAGGTACTTATTTTTTCCATGTTTACTGCTTGTGCATGTTGCTTGTTATTTATTTTCTTTGATTTAAACTATTAGCCTTATTAGTTGTCTTCACGTGTCTTGTCCTACTGCCTACTAATCATGTCTTACCTTCGCTTCAATTTTTCTCAAGCAAAGGATCTCTTTGGTCCTCGATAAGGGTATTGTTGTAGTCTTCCAACCCTCCCCATACCTTGATCGTAGCTTTTATGAGCGAGATATATTAAATATGATGATGATTATGTATGGTAACTTAAGCCAAGACTTTAACTTATCAGATTGAATCTTGTTTTGCTTGTACACACACTCTCTCTCTCTTTTCTTCTACACATGTAAATTCCACTGCAGTATCTTCACCAGTGAGGTCTAATATTTGTTTATACTCTCTCTATCTTTTCTCTTCTACACTCTTGTAAACTACAATATACCTTCATCAGTGAGCTGATGCTCTATCCTTTAACAACACTAAAACAAAACACAGGTAATAATGGAGGAGTAGCCAAGTTGACGAATCTCGTTAAATTTTGTGATATGACTTCTTACTTTAATTTATTTCATTGTTTTTCATCTTTTTACTTTGTAGTTCATTAGTTACAACTTTAAAACACAGGCCACAGCATTCCATTCGATTTTTTACTTTCATGGATTTTGCTTACCAGCACAAAATTATATTAGAAATACAATCAATCAGGCATTGAAACTGAAGAATAATTGAATAAATTTGACACAACAATCAATCATCAACGTACACGAGCAACAATTACAGTATAGTACAGAAATATGAAGTAAACAAGAACAAAATTAACGCAAAAACTGCAAACTTACCGCAAATGTTATCCTCCCGTAGTTCCTGCAACCCTAATGTCCCACATACAACAGCGAAACACTGAAAAAAAAAAAAAAAAAATCAGAAAATTGATTAATCGTGAGAATTTTTTTAAGAGAGTGAAGAAAGAAGATTAAAATTTGGAAAAACCTCTTTAGTTGGAAGTTTGCAACCGACATAGCCAAAGCGTATGACGAGTCTCTTCTACCGAAAACCGTTCAAATTCGAAGGAGAAGTGATTAATTCTTGAATTTGTGAAACTTGTTGGCGATAGTGAAGGACTAGAAATGGAGAATAGTAATGAAGTACTAGGGTGTTAATTAGCGGGTACTCGGCATTTTGGATACCTGGAAAGTCGGGTATCCGATATGGGCGGAGCCAAGGGGCTCACTCACCCGCACTTGAGGACTCATTTAATTTGAAAAAGTTGTAGTTAATAAGGATTGATCCCGCAACCTAACCTCAAAAACTACTCACTTATACATCTTATTAACTGATTAGTACTGATTAATTATATCTATACAACAAATACATGCTGGATTAATAAGATCAGTGTTAAAAATATATATATGAACTGGTGAGTGTTAAAAATATAATCATAGTTAATTAATATATTTTCTATAGAAAAACATCAATAAGATTTTTTTACTATTAGGGGTCGTTTGGATTGAGTGTAAATATGTAAGGTAGTAAAAAAAAGTCAAATTAATGCAATAAAGGTAATTAGAGATGCAAATAAAGTTATTGAAATAGTTGTGATAGAGGTAGAATAGGAGTAAATTAAAAAAGATGAATAGAAAAAGAGTTTGATTTCACTCTTTTGGAGGTAAAGAATTCATCCACCTCCCCCTAGGATAAATTTATACCCCAAAATAAGGGAACTTATTCCTATTTTCTCTATTTTTTCATTACCTTCTAATTCATTTTTCCACCTCCAACAATCAAATTTCTTTAATCATATACCTAATTAACTTTAAATTCCTACTTTGACTTTTATTGCCTCTTAAAAATTTGCTCTCAATCCAAGCGACCCCTTAGTGTTAAAAATAGTAGCAAAAAAATTTTTAGCTGTGAAATGTCAAAACAGTATAATAATTACATTATTTGCTATAAGATTCAAGTAGCAAATAAAAAGTAGCAAATTAGATTTATTCTTGAAAAAAGAATTGTTTAAAATGAATTGAGCTTGTGGATGGGGTATTAGCTAGTGAACCAGCATCAAATTAAATGACCTGAAGGGCATGAGTGCAAAGATATACTTGTATAAATAATTCAGACTTACAGATTGAGATGCTCGAAATTCGAAATAAATCGAAAAAAAAGATTATTATTCATGTGGACAATCATTGAAAATGATCTATTATTAATTCACCTAACTGATCCTAATTTTTTGAGATTAAGAATTTGACATTTTGACGGTTTTATAAATGAGTATGATTTCCAATTTCCAAAACTCCAAATTTTAAACATTAAATCTTGATGCATGGAAAAGTACTATTGTAGACTTGTAGTACAACATACTTAATTACTCACAATATAATACTTATATTATATGTGATATAATATTTAAGTATATTAAAATAAGTCAATGAAAGGCTTGCTTGCATGAACAAGAAAGTATTGAAAAGTCATTTTAAAATGATGGGTTAACAATTAATTAAAGATAACTCTTAATCAATTTCCTAGCAATAACAGTATGAACTCATGCACCTGGGTAGATCCTAGACACATGAGCCATGATCTGCTGTTTCCCAAGTCTATACTACAATTAAAATCTCAATTAAGTAGATTATTTAATTTAATGACTAATACTCCCTCCGAATCAGTTTAGATGTCTCATTTACTTATTTGGCAAAATCATACCAATTGTCCCATTTCCCTTTTGTCTATTTTTTTTTACCTAAATACTCCACTTTTCCAATTCCCAATATACCGAATTATCACCTTTTTTAATAGACCCCATTCAACCTTTAAAATCCGTGAAATCTCAAATTAGACATCTAAACTGAATCGGAGGGAGTATTATTTAACTAGATTTAATGGTGAATAGTAGAAGTAGAAGTAGAAGTAGTGTACGTTATTAATGGAGCATTGAAATCTGTTAATCACCCCATGTGATCACCTCCTCCCCTTTTTGTGCTTTCTTGAAACATCTATTGCAATTTGCAAGAGTGTATAGTCTTGCTTTTATATTATTACTGGTATAGAAACTCGTCTAATACACGATTTATTGAGTATAAAATTTATAAAAATATAATTTCAATTAAATTTATGGAATATATGATTTTTAAAAGAAAAATTTAAATACTAATTTTTTTAAAAAATATTTATCGAATACATAACTTTTTATTCAATTAAATGTATCAAATTCTATGGTAGATATATAAAATAGCTTTAATAAATTGAATAAATATTTTACCTATTTTAGTTTAAATGGTAAAGAAAAACCAGATTCTAAATTGAGTAAATATTGCCATGTAAGCAACTATCATCATTCACTAAAATAATTCTATATTTATCAAGGCTTTCTAATGATGACATTTGTCATTTTCCAGCATTTTTATTAATATGTATGATAGTGAATAAAAACATATTTGTTAATTATTAAGTGATAGATTTTTTTAATATAATTTTCTCTTTTTATTTCATTTTTTAGTTATATTTGAAATATATTATTATGAATAGATAAATTTATACATGATTTTCATAGAACATAATATATTTACATAGAATTTTATTAGATTCGTCTTAGTGTTTAGTCTTTAATTATATACTTTTCATGTTTATTTATTATATATAAATATCAAATTTTAAATTATACTTAAATTAATGTACAAAAAGTCGCATGTAATCAATATTGTGAAACAGAGAGAATAATGAGCTTAAAGGGACAAAGTAAGTCGCTGAAATTAAAGTCAAATAATACAGATAATCAGGTAACTTTTAAAATGAGAGTATTATTAATAATTATACAGATAGATTAAAAATAAATCATTAACTAGAAGAGAGAAAAATCACAAATAGTGTCATGAACTCATGACCTTAAAAGCTTTCTTAGGAATTTTCATTGGATTACTATATTGGCTAGGCGGCATTAACGTAATTATGAAATAATAGTAAAATTAGTCAAGTAAATTAGAGTGAATGATTGTATTATTATTTGGATCGAGATAGTTTGTTAGATAATTTCTATAAGGAACATGAGAAATTATAAAATTAAATAATCTCTACATAGGTATATAATAAACATTGAATTCCGATCACAAGGTTGAAAATGAATATCTAGACTAACCTATGAGTTTCAAAATGTTGTTTGTATATATATATGATTTTTAACAAAAATTTCACGCTACTAGAGTAGCGAATTTACGTTAGGACCCTTTCAGTATCCTATAAAAATCATATGTTATTTTATATTGCAAAGTTCCTAAACAAAATTATTATAGTGGATCTATTTAATTTATTATTAGGCCTTAAGAAAATTTCAGGGTTTAGCCCCGTTTACCAAAATTTGTTTTCCTATTGTATACGTACTGAAAAAGCAAAACATGCAGATAAAAAAAGGACTTGAATACAAGAAATGTTGAAGGACATGGTATTATATCAGAAAGTTTTGTCAACATTTGTTAGCTCAAAAGATAAAATATAGGTAGATATTGTTAACTAAAATCTTGTAGTATTAGGTGCATCCGTGCATATTGCAAAAATATTCAAAGATTACTGCTCAATACTCATGCATGCGTACGTTACACTAAAAGATTTATTTTATCACATAAACTTGACCGACACGATCATCGTCAATATGGGTCTGTCCAATTATGATATAGCAGCCTCTATTTCAAGTTTCAACAGATTATTTAAAGTAGAAAATTTTTAATTTTAACCTATATATAAGTGATCAATTTTGATATATTAGTGATCAATTGTGACGTTAAACTGATCAATTTCTACCGAAATATAATTTTATTTTCACAAATTTCAAAACTTTGTTAATAAAATAGTATTATTCTATCATTTTATGGATGAATTTCAAACAACAAATGAATAGTTAATACACTATCAATAATAGTGTTAAAACATTACACAAAACAAGTACTCTTATTCAATGTTACATGATGGTTTTAGTGGAACATAAGAGTACTTGTACACTTTAAGTAATGATCAATTATAGTGATATTGCTCTTTCCTCAATAGTTTCTGTTCATAATAAACTTGGAAATAAAGTTGTACGTGTAGTATTTGTTTACCCTTGATGTGAAGGCGGATCGGAGGAAGAGTATATCTCGAGTTATGTTTTGCCAAATGATTCCATAATCACTCTTGAAAATGATTAAGAGTTTATAGTTGCATTGTCATAAAATTTTCAGTTTTAATCTAAAAATTGATCAATTCAGACCTTAATGATCATGATTTTTGAAAATAATCAATTGTGACCTTAAATAGCATATTGACAAAAACTTTTTTTTTTTGACTAAATGTTGACAAAATCTGTTATTAGGCTAATTGGACTATCTGTCTCATATTGAAACGATTGCATCCAAGACCAGCTTTTATTTTATTACATTGACATATATATCGCTTTTTTCATAATTCATATTTCAAATTTTAATTGATATATATTTTTTTTTTTGGAAAAATGTTTTTTAATTCTAGACTAGAATTAAACATGAAACACATTCACACTATTCAAATCTCAGTGCAATTTTTAGAACCCACCCTAAGCTTTGAAGCAAGTTAAAAACTTAAAATTTGATCTATATAAACAAGGAAAATTTGCCTAAAATAGTCCAATTTATTTGTGATTTTCCTGCAATAATCTCACATATTGATTAACTATGAATAATCCAAATTTTAAGGGTATTTTGCCTAGAGTAAACTTTTGTAACCCGATGACCTGCTATAGTAAGTAATTCACCAAAAAAGTAAAATGAAAATTAATTTTAAAATAGAGAAAAATTTGGAAATCTTACACAAAAAATTCTAAATAATAAATTTTTTCGACATTTTATTTTAATTTATCTTTTTCTTTTAAAAAATTATAGCAATTCATTATCTTTTTCTTTCCAAGTTCTTCTAGGAAAATGCCTCTCAAAATAATTGGGATTAATCATGTTTAATTAATAGGTGAGAGTATTGTAAAAAAATCATGAATAGGTTGGGTTATTCTAGATAATTTTTCCAATAAAAAAAATTCACATCAAATCTAGCTTAATAAATAATCCATCTCACTTTATATTATATTTTTTAAAATCCAACAACTAAAATATCTAAAATAAATTGAGAAAACAAAAGAGAACTTGGAATGGAGAATCAAAGAATGTGATAATTCTAGAAGACCATGTTCAAGTGTTCTGGCTATAAGTAACAATACATACTGTTCATTTACGTTATTAGATTTAATCCAAACAAATACACCGTCAATTAAAATTTAAAATATATAAAATAAAATAGAAAAAGAAAATAATAAAATTAAATGTATCTAAACTTTATTTTTTTAAATTAGTTTACTGGAAGGAAAAAATCAATCCAAAAATGGAACACTATGATCATTAGAAATAGAAGTAAACCCAGCATTAGTGGGTGTATTAGAAAGAGTTGGCGGCGATGGCGGCGGAGGCGGCGTATAAAAAGAAGCTGCACCCGATAGCGGCGGTGTCGAAACCACGGAAACAGAAGACGCAGGTGGCGGCGGTGTAGGCGGTGGCGGTGGAGGCTGCTGATGTGGTGGAGATTGTACTTGTGGTGGCATACTAGCAGCTATAACAGTGGCAGCAAGGGAATTCACTAAGGAATTATTATTAGGATGATGATGATGATGATTAATGGTTGGATTATTACTATTATTAGGATGATGATGATGATTAATGGTTGGATTATTAGTATTATTAGTAGTAGAAATGAGATGATTAGCAGCTTGTCTATATTTAAACTTAATAATTTCAGCCCTTAAAAGGTTGAGTTCAGCTTGTAATGCTTGGATTTGTTGTTGTAAAGCTGAGATTGCACCCATGCAACCATAAACTGGATCTCTTAGCCTTATGTTGGCTTCGTATACTAGACTGTTGGCTGCATCTGCCCTTTGGTTTTCTGGCACTTCCTACAATTTTGGCATTTTAATTTGTATTCTCCTTTAGATCAACCCATAATAAATCACATTAATTCAAGATTATCATCATCATACTCGGTGTATCCGTTGATAGAAAATTATGGTTAGGGTCTGGAGAGGGAAGAAAGATGACAACTCATACCTATAGAAGGAGAGTGCGGTCGGAGAGTCCCTTGGCTCGAGAAAAGTCGAGAAACTTGCAACTTACAACTTACAATAGAATAAATAGAATACGCACAAATAACTAAAAATAATAATAAAAGTAAAAAGGAGGTAAAGAGCGATAATAGGCAATGGCCAAAGAAACGAGTTTAGTAATCCAAGATCATTGATACGATTATTATATCACCATAGTCATGAACTCTTGATCAAGAACAGCTTGTAATGACATATACTAGTGTAGTTTAATTGTATCATAATTTTTTAGATCTTTTGTTTTACTTTTTGATTTTTTTAGGCGTTGTATTTATCTCGCACATAGCGGGATCATGTCTTTATCTTCCTCGAGCCGAGGGACTCCTTTTGGTCGCGCTCTCCTGTATGGGTATGAGTTGCCGCCGTTCTTCCCTCCCCAGACCCAGTTCATAGTTTTCTATGCGCGGAATACACTGGATAGGATGATGATGATAATTTTTTAGATCTTGTTAAAGATAATCAACAAAGTACAACTACCAAATTTAATTTTATTGAAAATTTTATAGCAATTTACTTTTAGAACCAACTATATATTACAACTATATAATCCAAAATATTTGACTTTCTATAGAAATTTAATTATAGTTTTTTTATTACTAAATAATTTTAAATATAACAAATTGCCTTTTAAAGTTTTTATAGAAATCAACAATCGAATTAATCTCCAATTAACATTGACATTAATGGATCTTTTAACAAAAACATGTAGTAATATTATATTATACTCCTATTTAATTTTTTAATGATGAACCTTTAAAGTATAGAATGAAAAATTCTTTGCAATTCCTCTCCTAATATGTTTCTCTTTATCTAGATTAGAAAAGTTGTTCTTTAGAAGTTATCAATAATTTGCATAAGCGGATACAATCTATGAAGTTTTTTTGTAAAATTAGTTTTAACATTTTTCCGTTTATTGTTTTAATTTAGCAATTAGGTTTTTCCTGCTTTCTATATGTCTTGAGATTATTATTGTATATTTTAGAGGTCAATGGTGAAGTTTTGTGCATTTTTCGTTTTACAAATCAAATTCTAGTATCTCATGTTTGAGAACGATGATTTTATTTGGAAATTTGAAATTGACTTAAATTTCTTATTTGGCAAATCAAAAAATTTAGAGTATATCATTCTCAAATTCTCCGTTTATGATTTCATAATTAAAATCCATAAATTGAAATAAAATATTTGTTCCCAAACACTAATTTACTTTAATCATTTTAGATCCTGAATCTGCATGATTGTTGACTTAAATTAATGTTAATATGTTGTATACTAAGATCCTCTAGTATTCCCGGCCCTTTTAAACACAACCCCTGTTTTCGAGCGGAATATTGGGTTGATGATGATTTTGTTGTATACTGAGAGCAAAATTTATAAAATAATTTTTAGTAAATAGAGATGAGAGTTGAGACTTGAGACATACCATGAGCAATTTGGAGACATTACTAGCACCAAACACTTTATGAACGGCGGCGAACTTTTGAGGTTCATGAGGGGAGAAATAAGGGGAGAAAGGGCATTCCTCGGCGCATCGTCGCCGGAGAAGCTTGCAAGCGGCGCAAGGAGTGATGGTGTTTAACGTCGTACCAGGAGGAGGTGTAGGACCCACACCCATCAGTTGTCTTCTTCCTGTTGATGCTATTTGTAGATGATTATCATAGCAACTACTCGCCACCATTGTTTTATTTTCATTTGCACCATCAATCTTTCTCTTTACCCTTTTCCTTATTTCATCTTCCTACATATAATATATACAAATCATTCAATAATTATAATCAAATATTATTAGAGAATAATATAAATATATATAATTATGATGATATATATGATTAAGTTGACTTTAATTAGAGGAAAAAATTGGTGGGTGAAGAAAAAAATTGTACCTTTGTGTGGACATGCATAAAGATGAGTTTAATATGGTGGTTAATTAAGAAAAAGGGTTAGTAACTTAATTAGTACCTTGGGGTAGGTGATGCTAGAGACGTGGGAGAAAATGGGCAAGGCGTAAGAGGAAGAGGGAGGCAAGTTATTATTAAGAGAAGAGAGAAGATTTTTATGTTTAATTAATTAAATTCCAAGATTAATTATTAAATTAATTTAATTGATGTAAGTTGAAAATGTTTAGGTCAAAATTCCATAAAAGGAAATGTTTAGGGAAAATATGGTTTATTATTCTTCGTATACTTAGCTTGTTTATTTTGGACTTTATTAGTTTTGTATATCATTTGCATAATATACAAAAATTAATTAAAAGTAAAAAATCCTAACTGCATTTTCTATTTGATTATTATTTGAATATTCGAACTATGAAATTTTTAAATATAATTTGATTATTATTTAAGTATTCCAATTGTTTTCCTACTTAAATAAAATAACTACTATATAAAATAGTCTGAATGGAGGTCAGTATAGGCCTATATTAGCTGATTTTTGACTGTTTTCGTTACTCAGTATAATGATTTTATATATTAGTGATTGTTAGAGTAGTACGTACTCCCTCCAATTTACAACTATTGTTTCATTTTCTTATTGGGTAAGTTTACATTAAATGTCGCATTTTTATTTTAAGTCTGATTTTTTATCTAAATACCCCATGTTCACATAAGTAATGACCAAAATACCCCCACGCACTTTTACTACTTATAATACCCCAATTATCCCTTTACTATTAATTTAATCAATTAAAATAAATCAATCACCATTTTTTTTTGGTGGACTCCATCGCATTTTTAATATCTGTGCTCACCTAAGTGGGACAATAGAGGTGAATTAAAAGGAGCATTAAATAACATATTCTCTAGTCTGAACCATCTTAAGTCATCATCACAAGACACAACCTTATTTAATTTTCTTGAAATAATCCGCCATTGTTAATGATTCTTGAATAAGTTTTTGGTATATCTTTAATCGATTTAGGTGTCTAAGGCATTGGAATGATACTTGGCAAGTTGTCAATATGAAGGTTACAAGAAGGAAACATGGTAACGTACGAGCTAAAATACGTGTTCGTACTAATAAAACCCATTTCTATTTAAAAGAATTTGGCTCGATCCATTTAAAACCTAAATTCGTTAAAGCCCTCAAACTTGCTTTAAACCTAACCCATTTTATAATACAATTCTACATTCGTTTTAAACATATTTCTATATTTTTTATAACTTAATTTAGTATTATATACAACTAATAGACTCATTTTGATAGTCATAAACCCTTAAGGTAGTGTTTGGGAATGAGGATTTTATTTGAAAATTTGGATTTCAATTTAGAAATTTGAAATCATGAATTTGGAAATAACAAGTCTAGAGCTCTTATTTTGAAATTCATAACTCACTCTTATTTTCTTAAGTTATTAGAATTTGGATCAAATCTACATTCTCAAATTTTAGAGTAGCCAAACACATAATTTGCCCAAATCTATATTTGCAAATGAAATTCATGTTCCCAAACATACCATAAAATGATTCTGAATTCAGATCTAGTTGAAACCGACCCAACCTCAACCCATAATGATCATTCCAAGATGGAGTAGTATATTATTACTTGCATCATATAGACTTTTATTCCAATCAAGTTTGACCTTAAGTATATTACTTACTAACACACAAAGAAAAACTTTTGTCGGCAATTATAATCTTATTATTTTATCTTGATGTATTTATATCTTTAATCATGTACATACGGTCAAAATTGAGCTAATTTGCGAAAAAAAAAAAACGGTCAAAATTGAGCTTTGAAAAAACAAAAATCAAAATGTAGAATAAGTTAGCATTATAAAAAATATTTAGTAAGCTAAGAAAATTGTAATTAACAACCAAAATAATTAATTTGAAAATGGGTGTTTTGTTTGCACGTGATGGCCGGTGACAAGTGAACTTAGATTGAGTGCAATACCAATTTTGTATGTTTTCTTCATGAACGAGAGAATAAATTAGTAAGTTAAGAGAAATAAATCGTTAATTAATTAATTTAATTAATTGGACTATCATGTGAAGTAGTTAATATGATGTAAATAGCTAAAAATGAATTGAATTGAATATATTTGCGGCTTCTTAGCCTAACTTTTCGGGTCAAACAAGAATTCATGGCTTTCAATTTTAATCTAACCTATTTTAGTAAATCTATTAGTCTTTGTCAGATGTTAATTGTTATCATATAAATAGTTTAGCTTTTCAACATATATTTTATGCAAAATAAAGTGTTTGTGGCTCAATGGATAGAGTATTTGCATGTGGAGCGGAGAGTTTGGGGTTTGACCCCTACTGAGTATCAGTATCAGTTGGGAGAATCTTGACTGCGTGCATCTCTTTTTACTCCCTCCTTAGGGGAACAAGTTTATATAATTTGTCCGCATCTAACTATTTTTAAACAAAATTTGTCAAAAATTGCTTTTAAAAGTCAATTTCACCCTTATATTATCGTTTTAGAATTAAGGGTCTTACATTGTTGTTATATTTGATTTTGCTGCATATTTAATTGTGATCTTATATTATCGTTTTATATCTCATACTACATCAATTTATATATAAACCCAAGTTGCATCAGACATCATGTCCTCACAAGTCTTTGGGGGGTGCCTAATTAATTTTGATCACAAATTTTGCACCAAAGTAAATAAGATATAATAGATATTAATATGAAATGTAATTAGAGATGGTCATGGAGCGGGTCTGGAGCGGGTCCAACACTGTGTAATATACATACGTTGACAACCATTTTATGTCAACCTACACTTAATTAATTGTTTTTTATGATTCTCTTAATTTCAGGAATCCCGCAATCTTAAGTTCATATTACATAAATTTGATGGTGCTTGATGTCTAGAGGTGTGCACCGTGCCTAAGGCCATCGGAACTTAGACCCGATTCTAGGGGCGGAGTAAAAATTGAAAAACTCTATGAAGGTGCTTTGTAAAATTATGATATTTTTTTTAACAATTTTGTTTTTTTTAACACCTAACATATACAATATAATTTAATATTAAGACCTCTAATTTTCCGTATTCCTGTGCAGTCGAACATATTAAACATGCTCAGAATCTCCTATGTCTGATCCTTTATTAATTAAAGAGGCTTTTAATTGATCGGGCCTTTAATGGGCCGAACTTTTGAAGGGACAACTTTTAATATGTATAGAGTGGGCTAACAATGGGCTTTTATGTCAAAATTACTTGTATACTCCTTAAACTAATACACGAATGGCGCGTGCAGCAGCAATATGGATGGAGAAATATGTTGGACTCTTAAGAAATCAATCCAAGAAATAAGAAAATCGGGTTGTGCTTGATGGATCTAAGAAATAAGAGATTGACTAATTTTCAACTATTTTACGGCGAAAATTATTCGGACAAATAATTTTTTTTTAATCGATAAATATTATAAAAGGTCTGAAATTTGGGTTTTAGAAAATTCTGATCATTTTCGTACAAAATCTTAGTCAAAAATTCCAACTGGATTTTAGTAGGAAAAATGGTCGAAATTTCGACCAAATTTCTACTAGCTAATTCAATTGGAGTTTCAACTAATATTCCGAGAAACAGTCAGTTTTCAGTTAATATATATAGAGATAACAACCGAATTTCCTACTATATCCGTTGGTGGGAAATGAGTCCCTTTTGGTAGTGTAATTCATAGGAATCAGGAAGGAACAAAATAAAACTTAAGAATTTAACCTCTCTTAACCATATAAGTGTGATAATTATTATTAGGAACCAAAACACTCCATAAATGCTCTGGAATATAAATAAACATTCCTGTTTATACTGCATATACATCCCTTCTCTTCTTCTCTTCTATTTTTCTTCTCTTTAACTTTATACCCACGCAAATACTTTACAAATGAATCTTAAATTTTTTTTAAAAAAAGTTGAAAGTACAATTGATACATGTCTTACACCGTCATCCTAAAAAAGTCTTTGTAAATAAGTAAATAACAGTAAATCACCCTCATGTGGTAGGTTGTGATAGGATGAGAGTTTTGTTATTTTAATTTATCTTTTCTGATTTGTCTATTTTAATATTATTCTTTTTGTTTTTTTTATGATGATTTACAAATTACGATTATTAGTTAGGAATTTTTGAAGTCAATGAATTAAGAAGTAAAATAAACATAACAAAATTAATTAATCATTTAGATGGTTGAAATGACCTTATACCACAAAACAAACAGCAAATTAAAAATACAAGAAGATTCTATAAGTTTCTTGGGCGGTGAAACCTATCATTTTAAGGTGTATGGTGTTTGAAATGAGAGCATTATTAACAACTTTTGTGGAAAAAATTCCTAATGCTATATTTGGTATCGGTGATTTTGTTTAAAAATTTACGCAAATTATAAATTTTTTATTTTGTATTTGAATTAATTTCACCAACTGTTTTTAAAGTAAGTTGAGAATTTGAGAATGAGTTTTTAAATTTTGTTATGCTCAAATTCTTCATTTATGATTTCATAATTGAAATTCATAATTTGAAATGATATATTTTTTCCCAAACACAACATAGAATATTTTAACTTTTCTATGATTTTTCTACAATAATTTCACTTATTGATTAATCATGAGTAGTTTCAATTTTAGGGGATATTTGCCTAGAGTAAACCCGAGTAACCAGATGACCTATTATAGTAGGTAATTCAGTTAGAAAAACTAATCTGAAAATTAATTAAATTAGAGAAAATTTTAAAAATTTAAATAAAAGATTCTGAATAATAAAAAATTCAAATTAAATATTTAACATTTTTTTACATTTTTTTCTACATTTTATTTTAATTTATTTTTTTTAGAAAAACATCTTATAGCAAGTCATTAGATTATCAGGTTTGGCAAATACATCCTAAAGTTTAGATTATTCATGGTTAACCAATAGGTGAAATCATTATAGGAAGTCATTTTAATTTATTTTATGGTTAATCAATCATGAGTAATTTATTTTAGTTGGTTAGATATTACTTCCTCTGTTCCAAAATACTTTCACCATGTGTGATTTTTCACGTAGTACAATGCATTAATTCAATCCTATATATATAATTATATATTAATTTGATCATGTATAATAAAAAGTTGTAATTAATAATCTTTTGCATTGAGACAATCAAAATCTCAATTGACTAACTTTAATTTATAGATTAAAAACTAATCATAAATTTAAAGTAGTGTCTAAATAGTGTATTATATATCTTGGTAATGTTAGCAATTAACATAGAACAGGGATGTAATAAATAGTCCTTTTGATATACTTCCTCCAATCCATTTTACTTGCAACACTTACTGTTTTTTGAAGTTTCATATTACTTGCAACATTACTATTTGTGGCAAAAATAATCAACTTATTTTATCCTCACTTTATTTCTATCACATACTATTACTATCAATCATACATCATCCCATTAATTATTTAATAATACCCACAAGCCACAACCACTATTTATTAATAATTTTTTTATTTCTACCCCACATATCACATTCAATCATACTTCATCCCTAGTTATACCATACTGATTTGACAGCCCTTAAATATTATATCAAATCCAATAGTAAACTAAAATGGAACGGAGAAAGTATTTTTTAAGGATGAAAATCTATAAAAATGAAATCATTTGACTTGTTCAAATTTCTTATTCTTTTTCTCTTCTAATATGAAGTAGAAGTATGATGCAAGTGAGTGATTTAGTAGCTTACTGCTCTGGCATGATGTCGCACGATGACAAGACATTATCAAGTCATTTAAGTTGTTAATCTGAAAATTCTCAGTCAGCTGCAGACTAATTAATTTATTAATTGCTCCCTAAGCATTTCTCTCGTACTTAATTACTCCTTAATTATGCAGGAGTAAATTATAATGTTAAGCAGATAACTGCTAGCTGGTTTTAGTGTCCCAAGTTCAAAAGTACCATACCATAGGAAACTTCCACTCGCTTGTGAGTTGTTACCGATAACGATTTTATGTTTCTTACGCTCCGTTTGGTTAGTCGGGTCAGGTTAGTGGTACTAAATGATGATAATGGAAATAATTTATAGTGTAAAATTTCATTAAAAGTTCTGTATTATTGCCATGATGATGAAACTTTGATCTCAAAAAGACTATTTTTGTTTAAAAATTTTCATTACTACCTCGTTAATGGCAATGCATCGAAATGAATTTTATGAAGAAAATAAGATGATTGAAGTTAGACAAGCATGACCACCAAGGTAGCTAATTAGTGATTTTTCAACTAAAATTACACTAATTATATTCTCATTACTAACCAGTAACCACCTTTTATTACCACCTACTAAACGGATCGTTAGAGTAAAAATGTGAAGCCATATACACTATATTATAGTGGAATGACCCATATAAGAGCTGATACAACTCGTTAATATGTCATAAAACAACAATAATAACAATGTTATAATCTTCATCCAAAAAATTGAATTAATTGTCTAGGAGGTTGAATATTCTATTAGTAGAGACAAAATGTCAATCAAATTTAAGCAAAATATTTATTTTGTTGCATGTATAGAGATTTGAACTATTGAAGTTAAAAATTCTTTTTAAGTACATGAAATTTAATTGTACATATTATATTTAATCAGTCTAATATAAAATAGCAGGTGAGTTAAGTTAAAAATACAATACGCTGCGAGTTTCGAATTGGGATTGGGTGTCCATTATCCCTATTCAGCTTTGCAACTAATTATTAAATAGTGTGTGTGCAAATAAATCTTATATGTCCAACAAATTATTAATTTTTGCTTTACATTGAATGAGTTGAATTGAACATATATAATCCTCAAACATAAAATAATTATGTGTTAAAATTTTGTAAGTTGTAACATATAACATGCATGCATAATCAATCCAATATACAAGATTAGTACAAAATACAAGTGATTATACATTTAGCATGTAGACCCTCCCATAAAATATATGCATGTAGGGTATTAATTAATACACTTCACAACAATTAGATCCTTTCATAAAATGGATCTATATGGAAAAATTTTCAAAAGTTCAAAATAAAAAAAAAAGAAATTCAAACAACTTTAATCACCTAATGCATGTAAGGAATTAATTAAGTTGTCGTAATTTATGCATAAAGTAGCAAATTTAAAGGGAACAACATGTTAGAACCATGTCGAATATAAACCTCGTAACTTAACATTACAACAAGTAAATCGCCTGAAACACAACGTAGAAACCGGTGAATCACCACCATCTACCACCTCGTCCTCCTCCTCTTCCGATCTTTTACCTTGTCGAGAAGGACTTGATCGTACCACATAGGATTTATACCCGTTGTAAGTAAACATTTCGGCTTCTATCTCCGCCCTCGAGTCAAACGATAACCTACGCCTTTCTAATGATGATGGTGGTGATGTTGACGATGAAGGCGACGGTGATGATGTCGATTTAGTCGAGGGAGATGATGACAATGATGGTGGATGATCTCTTTTAAGAGATAACCTAGGGAAAACGGTTTGTATAAGGTTACTATTTTTACTATTCCCATCATTTTGTTTCTTTTTCTTAGAAATAGATGGTCTTTTTATAATAGTATTATTATATTGGTAGGATGGTGGAGGAGTAAGAGGAGGAAGAAATTCTGACTCACGACTTTCAATATTATTACGAACCTTACTGTTTATATTAACATGACGTTTAGGAGTACCAGGGCTTGACTCCCAAATAAAAGGCACAGAAGCTGGTGATTGTGCGTGGTATTCACCGCCTCCACTGCCACCACCGCCACCACCACCACCGCCTTCCATTGAATTATTGCTTAAATTAGAAATATCCCGATATAGTAATCTTCTTGTTCTTCCTTGCTTCATATTATCAACAATAATATCTTTGGTTTTGATGGATTGGAGATATTTGGAATGATGAATATTATTATTCATATTTTTGGGTAACAAATGTCCTAACGTAGTGGAGCTCTAAAGTTGTTCACGAGATTTTAAGCTAATTGAAGTTGATTTGTTATTTATAATGTAATTTGAATTTGAATGATTTATTATAAAATGGTAGGCTACATGTTGCTTAGATAGTTTATCACGTGAAGTCATGAAGAGTGTGCGTCATCAACGCTACAAAAAGAGTAGACTTCACGAACTTATTATACTAAACTTTCATATTGGTGAATCTTAAGTTAGTTAACAAATTGTTTGTAAGAGACCATTTTTTAAAGAGATGATACTGCGGTCTTTATTGTGTCATTTCATTAGAATTTCTAAAAATACAAAAATGGAAAATATAGTGTAATTGTACGCTTACTAGGTAGTGTTTTAGGATGTCTCACGTAGGTATTTAAGATACGTCAAGTAGGGGTTCATTGTACGTCAAGTAAGAGTTCACTGTATGTCAAGTAGGTGTTTTAAACTCGATGTTAAGTAAGTGTTATGTGCTGTAGATGTTTAGGTTATTTGTTGTAAGAGTTTAGGTTATGTGTTGTAGTTGTTTAATTTTGTTATGTGTTATAGGTATTTGTGTTATGTGTTGTAGGTATTTAGGTTATGTGTTGTATGTATTTATTTTATATATATGTTGGAGTTTATGTTAATGTTATAGTTGTTTAGGCTATTTGATGTACGTAGGAGTTTATGTCATATGTTGTAGGTGTTTATATGTTTACTTCAGTCTACAAATACCTACAAAAAACTGTAGTAGGTGTTTTGTGAAATGTGTGTGTAGTAGGTGCTAATTTAGTGAATTGGGCTGGGCTTTGAAAGCCGTCTCTCACTCTCAAGGAGCAAGAGATCTACTGAAATTAATTTAGTTGTTTTATGACTTTTTCTTCTGTATAAAAAGAATTCATTTTGAAGACAAATTCGTGTATAAACATGTTTAGCGATAAAAATAACGATAATTTGTCGCCAATCGTTTTAATATTATAGTGCTTTCACCTTTGTGATAAGAATAATTTGATTTTCATCAAACCTATCTCTGAATCAAAAGATTAATATTGGGTACATTATCACGTTAGATCAAATATAAATAATTTTTTGATGTTACACAATTGATAAGATACAGTTATTGAGACTCAATTCGATGATTCATAAAATAGTTTTTCGATATATTATTGTTGCAATTTCTACTATATCTAAGATTTTGCACTACATCGTATGTATGTATGTATGTATCTATTAGATTGTTTTAGGAGGGAAATGTTTTCGTTTAAATTAATGTACAAATTATAAAAGCAAAATGAATGATTGCTTGATTGGATCTTAGGACTTAGGAGTATCTCACATGAATAATGTTGAAGCTATGACCGAAAGAGAAGATCACTCACATGACCATGCTATGAATTACTATTAAGTCAACGCTAATACACTCATGTGATGCTCATTAATCATCAAGCTCAGTGCCATTTCCTACATTTTTTATTTTTTTCTTCTCGTAATTAATTTTAAGCGATCTAAATAAGGAGGCGAAGAGGTAACACGCATTATACTCTAAAGTGATTCATTACTTAATTAATTAGTGCAGTAGTAAGAGTTATTCCTTAAGTTTATAATGTTTTATACGCTATTCTTTTTCTCGAATGTGAAACTACAAACTAGTCACTTGTGAATCATCATCATCATCATCATCATCCTACCCAGTATATCCCGCACATAGAAAATCTATGGACAGGGTCTGGGGAGGGAAGGACGGCGGCAACTCATACCCGTGAAGGAGAGCACGGCCAAAGAAAGGAGTCCCCCGGCTCAGGAAAAGATAAGGAAAGGTAGAGATTACATACCTGCCACGTGATGAGAGAAAAGGGCACATAAAAGATCCAAAACGCATGTAACACAAAAAGACTTAAGACGAGGGAACCAAGCAAGGCACATAAGAGACTATAGCTGACAAGAAGAGACACAAGCGCCTAAAAAGGACTCTAATGAGAGAAGCCTGAGTCTAAAACCTGGATATGACGCCTCCAACTAATGACCTCTTTAACGTTTTATAATCGTCAATAATTTTCTATTTTTAATACCATAATCACAAATTTTATATCATTCTATGTAATATATATCTTGAGTTGGTGGCTAAATTATGAAATCAAGGTGTTTGTTATTTAATGTTTATATGAGAGGTTTGATTTGAAATGCCGAAAGGATGAAAAGTTTAAGCTTTAGAAACAACCTTAAAGAACTTATGTTGTATTTTTATATACTTCATATATTTTATGGCCTTGGCAAAGTTTGGAGGGGGCTGGGGATTTTGAAAGAAATGAGATTAGAGGGATCAATATTTTTGATTTTGTTAATAACCAAATATTTCCACGAGAGGAAACATTTAAAAGGAAATTAACTTGTTAAGTATGAATAATTGTTAAATATTATTATACGCCCTTTGCATAATCCTTGTCAATTCTGAGCAGTCGTAAGCTCGTAATTGTAGCTATGATAGAATCATATCAATGACAGATGGGAGGATAACATAGTTAGCTATCTAGTATAGTATTGTAGCTGATGAATTATTCTCATGTTCACCACCTCTGTTTTATTTTGTTTTTCCTTTCTATTAATTCCCTCGTAAACAATAAGGAAAAATCACATGACTAATCCATTTCCTACCTTTTCCTTTCATTTTTTTCCTTTTCACATAAAATCTTACCTAAATACGCGATATTAGATTATACATGTTGAATAAAAAGTTTATATCCCTTGATAAGTTTTAAGCTACAGAGTTTAAAGAGTTAATATCCCTTGATAATCAAAGAAGTAGCCATAATCTATACACTTGTAAATTGGCATAATTCATTGATTGTTCTAAAACTTTCACTTTCTCAACGACTATAACTTGTTATTTGCACTTTCGCTTGGTCGTAAACTGACCTTTTCATTTTTAATCAAATGCTTATATGTTAGTCCATAAAATATGATATAATTAAATAAACAAAATAGGACAACAAAATAATCTTTTTCTCTTAACACGTATTATATACTTTTTAGCACTATACATCAACAATTTTTTATTTTTATTTTATTTTTATTTGATAAATCAAATATAATCAAATGAGATATCAATTGAATCGTATCAACGTAAATTTAACCATATTAACTTTTTTTATTTTGAAATAAACATAATTAAATAAATTTTGAATTAAGTAATTAGTGGCTAGTGCCACAATAATACACTTTCAAAACAATGAACCAAATGGGCTAAAAGGACCTGTTTGATCAATCAGTTGATCGGATCGATCTAATTAGGTCAATCGTGTTTGATCTAACAAACATATATTTACTATTATTCTATTCTGATCGTTATAAATTAGCTTAGAAATATCATGTATGTTAGAAAAAAATTTTAAATAGTTTTTCTTATCATATTGGGCTAAAAAAACTTTTATATATTGTTGTGCATTATTAACTCTTATAATAAAAATGACAAAATAATATGAGCTTGCAACTAAAAAATATTAATGTAAAACTCTAAAATTTAACCATTTTAAGGAAAATTCATCGAATCGGATTGGTCAAGTCTCGGCCAAATAGGATTTTCGGTTGGGTGAGAGTGAGAGTGAAAGTGTATATACCTTTCACAAAATTGGATTTCGAGCGTCTAATAATATTTTAATTTTCTAGATATTTATCAATTTTGACGTTAAAGATATCAATTTTGAAAATTGATACACTAAAAGTCAATTGATACATTTAATATTAAAATTGAAAAGTACCGAGAAAATGAAAAAAAATACACAACTTGTTATACGCGCGAATTGGGCCTGCCCAAATTGACGGTCTCATTATAACTTATAAGGCCATCTCGTCCAAGATCAATTGTTACCTTTGGGCTTTGGCATTGACCACCCATGGGCCATGGGCCGTGGCCATTTATGTATAGAAAATCTAATAAAAATGAGATGGGGATAGTTCATTTATTTTAACAAGAAGGAAGGCGCGACAACCACGGGAGGGTTGGACCACCTTCTTGGTAGGTGCCGACCACTTTTCTTTCTTATATAAATTCTCGCCATACACGTATCATCGAACTGTTTTTTACTTTTCTTCCTCCTTTTTTTTAATTTGAAATTTGTTATATTCTTTATTTTTTATTTTTCCTTTTCTTATTTGAGTAGCTGATATTTTTTGCTGGTCTCAAAAATATATTTCATGTATCTTACAATTAGAATATTTCCTGCAATAGATTAAGGCCCTTTTACAAATAAATATGTACAAGAAATTAAATAAAAAATACTAATAAGTAAGCAACATAATTAAACCCCATAAAACATGTATTAAATCAAATCAATTGTACAATGATATCCACTGAAAACCTACATGAGTTATTAAAAATGTTTTTAACGTATAACTGATGGACCTTGAACGATTGCACTTTTTGTTTATGTCTCTGGTCAGCTCCTATAAAACTCAGTAAATAAAATAAAAGTATATGTAGAGGACTATTAAGAAATTTAAAAACATTTTCATATAAAAGAAAATGGTTCATAATTTAAGAGAAAAACAAATATAAAAATGGTGCATTTTCATAAGAAGATGCATAATATAAATGTGAAACAATGGTTGGCTACATTTAAATAATGTCATGTGGGGACAAATAATAATATATTTTATCCATTAGTATTTTGAGTATTTATACAAATCTCACATACAACCCATAAAGATCCCATCATCCAAAATTAGGAGACCAAATTATAAATTCTTGGTATGCCATTAATTGCCATAAAAAAATCTAACATCTCTTGTCCAAAATATAAATTTATTGTTAACCTAAATTTTATTATTTCCTCTATATTTCCTAAGATATTGCTAGAATTTTTACTTTAATTCATTCGCTTAATAGTACAATATGTTTATTAAACATAGAGTTTTTCATATTTTCTTTAATTTTTATCTACACATATTTTCTCGCTTTTAGTCCTACACGCATAATTTAGAAGCTCATACCAATTTCTTAATACTTGTATCAATGTGAATTGCGCAATTTACACAAGTATTTCCTTGTCTTCAAGCATTATATTTTCTCTATATATTATACTTGCTGCATTTGAATTATTACGCAATCCAATGTTCTACTTTGCTCTTCTATATCTTGAGCTTTGCATAAGTAAACATTAGTAAAAAAAAACATTAATATTATAAAAGTAAGCAATTAGACGAATCAATTACTAATATCTCGTTTGACAATATTTTTCTTATACATTAACTACAATCTATAAGATAAATATTTTTAATAACATAATAATCTAGTGTGCATTTCAGAACGGAGAAAATATGTACACCCTCCGTCTCTATGAATTTGCAGCATTTTCTATTTTTGTCCGTCCCACTTAAATTGCAGCATTTCTATTTTTGGACTACTTTCTTTTAATCTCATCCATACATTTTAACTCTTTTTTAATTTTATCCACACAATTCATTCTCTCTCTTCATTTATTACCACTTTCTTAATTCTCACCATTTTTCTTTCTGCTACTATTTCATAGGGATAGCGGGAGTATATTTTAAGTGACACACATTAACTCACAACATGTTGCTTGATACAAGAAGATCTAAGATGGGGCCATTTTTACACAAGTATTGACTAGATTGTGTGGTGTAGGATGCCCCCAGGCCCATTCAACCCCCCAAAGCCCTTTTTTCCAACGAGATAGTGGAAAGGTGTAGTGTATAAGCTCACTTCATTGAAAATTTTGTCCTCAAGTGTTTATTTTCTAATTATGTCTTTATATATTTGGCATTTGAAGTTGAAACATTTATGTCTTTATATATTTGGCACTTGAAAACATTTATGTGGCAAATAGTGAGAGTTTAAAATACCCGTATGTTGTATTTAACGCTAGTATTATTACAGAGAAGTGAAGATATATATTTTTTCCACTGTATTATACTTACAATTATTAATAATATGTTAATTATATGTACGTGTAGGTATAAGTGGCGAATTAGATTTATTATTTTAAGTATAGTGTTCCAAAAAAATAATATTAAAAAAATTAGACGTAGCATTTTGTAGTAGCTTTTGATAATTCAAATATATATTGTACAAAAGCTACAAAATTATTATCTTAATAAATGTTTTGTAATAAGCCAGTATAATTACGATTTACAAACATAAAATTAATATTTATTATTCATATTTAATATATCTGTCTGTTGTAACCATATATTTACTACATTAAACTTTAAAATTGTCTCTTGTTTTGACAATTTTCTCAAGAAGTTCCTCCCTCACCATACTTCTTTGAATTATTTTTTCTATTTATTTATTTATTTATTTATTTATATATGTTATATTACATGTATGAAAATAATTTTTTACATTAAATTTAAAATTATAAATGGATGCTACATTTGCTCATTTTATTTAAATATTATTTTAAATAATTTGCTCATTGTTTTTTAAAAAATAATTTGAGAAAATTGATAAAAGAAACTATAATTTCCAATAAAAAAATGAGCAAAAATATTTTGTTAGTAGAAATATAGAAAAGACAATATCATTTCGGATGAAAATTGATAAAAAAAAATATATATATTTATTTTCCAATAAAAAATGAACAATGAATGGCTTTATGTGTTTCTAAAATAAGAAATTAAGAATAGTTAATTCTTTTAATTTGTTATTTGAAGTTTTATTTAAAATTCTTTCACTAATAGTACTTGTAAGCCATGATGAATCTCTAAATCTTCTCCTAAAACCATTACATTATGTCTAATAGAAAGGATAAGTATAGACTTAATCAAATAATTAATAACTAATCAACTAGTATCGCATTAATAGGTCAAAAATTTCAACCAAAAGAAAAATATATAGGAGTATTAAAATCCAATCCGAATTGATTCAAAATCGACCTGAAACCCATTCGAATTAAATTAGTTGGTCATAACTCGTAATTCAGAATTTTCGACATGTAACTCAAAAATGAGCTAATATGAAAATGCTGTTAAATTTGAAAAATTATGAATATGCTGTAGATCGGGGTGAAAGTTTGACTTTCTACGTGTCTGGAACAGTAATCCTTATACATAATTGAATCTCTAAAAGGATATAAAATGTGTTACACTAATGAACACTAGTGCTAAGGCAGAATTTCAACTTGTAAACGCGTCCTTTATTTATAAAGTAGAGAGTTTTTACAAATTGGATAAAAAATGAGCTTTGCATTTAATGATCTACTTTACACCTGATGGGGAGACTGCTACGTAAAACATATAGTTGATTCAACTCAAAAGGCAAAGGAAAAAATGTGGGACCTAAAGAATTATACAACGGTAAACAGAAAGGTCAAGAAGGAAATCCTTAGCAAATTAGGGTTTTCACTTTCCACTACTCAAATCTATTATTTGGTATAAATACTCCAACCATCCCATTAGAAGTATAAATAAATGATTTTATTCCCAAAAGTAGATATTTGAGTTTATTTATTTTTTTTTGACCTTAATATTTTAAAATTCCAGCAACAATGTGTAGTAAATCAATATTTTTTAGTGTAACAAATGTCTTAGTCATTGAATGATTACAATTTGATAATTATAAATTAATTACCAAAATATTAAACTCTCAATTTTCACAAATATTTCAAAAAAATTGTCACCGTAATAATCTAGTTATAGTCATTAAAAAACTAATATTCTATTATTTCTTTCGTTCAAAAATACTTATAATATTTGACTTTCATTTAATTCAATGTACTAATTCAATCATTAATATACCAAAATATAAAAATTTATATTGATAATCTTTCCATTAATTAATTATAATGTGTTGTAAGAGACAGTCTTTCCGAGAGACACATTAAATATATGATCTAAATAGCCTAATTTACAAATTAAAGAGAAAATATGAATGTAGGTTTTATATTTTGAGGTTGTCTTTTCAAGAGACCGTCTCTCAGAAGATTAGCAGTTAATCAATCTATAATATTTCTAATGTTGTCGAGAGATTCTTTGACCGCATCCTCCTCTATAGGTATGAATTAACGTCTTTCTTCTTCCCTATACCTTAACCATAATTTTCTATGAGCGAAATACAGCGGATACGGTGATAATGATATTTATAATGTTGCCGAACGGAGGAAGTATATTCAGTCGGAATATTTCAGGTTGAGAAGATTATCTATATAATTTCCATCTAAATATAAAAGTATATTTTCAAAATAGTATTGTTTTTGTTGGAAAGATATTAAAATCTCTCGCTCGGGCTGAGCTGACCCAGCCATCCCCTTGAGCGCGAAGACTCTTGCCACCCCTTTCCAAACACGCCCTTGTAACCGCACAACACAAACCAAAAAGAAGGAAGAACAACATTTACTCTTTCTCTCAGATCTATTTTCTTTTCTTTCTTACACTAAACTTCTGTTTGCTTTCAGGAACCCAAATTTATCTTTCTACCTTCTTCATCTTCCTCCATTTTCTCATACAGGTGCCGATTTTCTGCGCAGGTAAAAATTTCTAACTTCTAATTCAAATTTTTTAAAATTCTTGTGTAAAAGTTTTTTCGATCATTATGAATATTTCGTTACTTCTTTATATTAACGTTTCCGCAAATTGGTTTTACTTCTTTATCACAATTCGATTGTTCGATATTTGAATTGTATTTATCTGTTTTAATTTCTAGACTCTTAGTTTTTGAACGTTAGCTTTTTTTTGTTTTTTTGGTTTTCAAATTCTGATATATATTAAATTGTTATTATTAAATTAGATTTTTCTGATTTTTTATATTTGTTTATTATTTATACTTCTGTATTTTATTTCAATAAGCTCCGATTGTTTATATCCTGCCTTGTTTATGAAAAAGGATCTCCAGTCTCCTAAATCCTCATACTAGTTATTTGTTGAAACTGATTGTTTGGGTTTATTATTATTTTTTAGGTTTTATTAGTTTGATTTTTTTAGGGGTTTTATTAATTGATTTATGTCTTCAACTTGATTTTTTGGGGTTTTGATTTTCTGAGGTTTTTTAAATTGAATTTTTGGGGTTTTTCTATGATTTTCATGCTGTATTATCATTTAATAAGATGTCTTTGCAATTTTGTGTTTGCAGGAGTTCATAAAGCTTAAGCATTCTCTGCTGTTTCTTACAAAGAAACAATCCAGGGAATGCTGAAAGATGTGGCAGCCTGTTGAGGGCCCTTTTGTTCAACTTGATGAGGCTAGGATTTCTCCTATCCTCGCATGGTTGACATTTGATGACTGTGAACATTCTAATCTCTGCTTTGTGACTCAATGGATCATCTGTAAAAGAATGCTTTCTGCATTCGCTTACGATCATGGTGAGGACGGTTAATCATTTGTTCTTGTTCTAGTTCTCCTGCTTGTGTAAATATTATACTCTGTATTTGGCTGGAGATTAGTTTGTTAAGTGTTAAGCCTTGTAGTTATATTAATTGTATGTCATGGAGAGTCATAAATCGGGTTTGTTGATGCAAAGGTACGAGTTGGGAAGATTACTCGGCCAAGGTACCTTTGCAAAGGTTTATTTTGCAAGGAGTATTCAAACTGGTCAGAGTGTTGCCATTAAAGTGATAGACAAAGAAAAGGTTTTAAGAGTAGGGCTTATGGATCAAATTAAGAGGGAGATTTCAGTTATGGGTATGGTTAGACATCCAAATATTATACATCTTTATGAAGTGATGGCTAGCAAGACTAAGATTTACTTTGTAATGGAACATGCTAAAGGTGGTGAGCTCTTTGATAAGCTGACGAAAGGACGGTTAAAGGAGGATGTTGCTCAGAAGTATTTTAGACAGTTGATAAATGCTGTTGATTTCTGCCACAGTCGGGGAGTTTATCATCGCGATCTGAAACCTGAAAACTTGCTGCTGGACGAAAATGAGAATTTGAAGGTTTCGGATTTTGGGTTGAGTGCTCTAGCTGATTCTAACCGGCAAGATGGTTTGCTTCATACAACTTGTGGGACCCCTGCATATGTTGCTCCTGAAGTCATAAGCAGGAAAGGCTATGATGGGGCCAAAGCTGATGTTTGGTCTTGTGGGGTTGTTTTATTTGTTCTCTTAGCTGGTTATCTGCCATTTCATGATTCTAATTTGATGGAGATGTATCGAAAGATTGGTAAAGCAGAATATAAATTTCCAAGTTGGTTTCCTAAGGATGCACGTCGTTTGATAGGAAAGATATTGGACCCAAACCCTGATACGAGAATCACAATTGCTAAAATTAAGGAGAGTTCTTGGTTTAGGAAGGACTTATCCCCTAAAGCTGTCCAATCTGAACCAGAAATCAGAAATGTTTCAGATGTGGATTCTAACGGTGATCCAGGTCCGTCTAGAAGTAACGGTATCAACGAGGATTCCAGGCATGAGCAGATCAAACCTGCTGAGTTGAATGCATTCGATATCATATCCCTTTCATGTGGTTTTGATCTTTCTGGCTTATTTGAAGACTATGATCATAAGAAAGAAGCAAGATTTACTTCTCGGGAATCTGCTTCTGTCATAATCTCTAGGCTTATCGAAACTGCTAAAAGTTTAAGGTGGAAAGTAAGAAGGATGGACAAAGGGTTACTAAAGTTTGAGGGCACAACTGAAGGAAGGAAAGGGGCACTTTCAATTGATGCCGAAATATTTGAGGTCACCCCAGAACTCTATCTGGTGGAGATGAGGAAAGCCTATGGGGATACCCTAGAATATCAGAAAATGCTTAAGGAAGATGTAAGGCCTGCCCTAAAAGATATTGTTTGGGCTTGGCAAGGGGAACAACAACACCAACAGCAACAGCCACTGCTTGTGCAAAATCCGCAGCAGCAGCAGCAACAGCAACCAGTCGAAAGTGAGCAGCAATGTTAGCCGTAGCTGTGATGGTGGAACTTCTTGAACCGCAAATTTAGTCGTTTTTAGTCTCATGATCTTCGAGTGCTCATCGACATTCAACTTGAGATTCGTTTCCGTCCGGAGCTCAAATGATTTATTTGCCATCTTAATTTCTTCATTTACTTATCATAGCTTTACAACAAGGGCAGAGTTTGTTTATTTGGTATAGTATTTGGATATAGAACATAAATGTATGTTTGATAAATTCATGTGTATACTATTGGAGTGCTTTAAACAGAAATTTTGAAGTGCTTTCATATTTACAAATCTCATTCTTTGTTGCTTTTATGTCAGATGGTTTGAGCTTGTCCAAATCGCTGTTGCTCGGTGTCGTTTAGTATCGTATTATAGCAGTTTCCTTCCGTGTTTTTGGATTTATTTCGTGAAAGGAAAGGTTTTTGGACTATCTAATGGTGAGAAAATACGTAGAAGAATGATGAAAAACATAGTATGAACAAGCAACAACAAAAAGATTGAAACTTTGCAAAAACAAAGCACACACAAGTTCAATGGTGTCCTAGATACATTCTTTTCAAAAGCGTCTAGATTTCATTAAAGATTTAACAATACATTAATAAATCTTTCACCATTATAGCTCACCGTTATAAGTTCTCTAGCAGCTGATTGATCTTAGATCTGGATTGAGCTTATGTAACGATAATTATAACTCATTATTCATAGATTTGTATGTTAAGGATTTCAAATATTTGAACGGCTTTTGAATATATTATTTTGGATTACGTCAATTATAAGTTTTGTGTGTACTTATTAGTTAAGTATCTCGTCAATTTGATTATGCATATAACATAATATAATGTTCAAAACTTTGTTGTTAGACTATCCTTTTAACCATTAATCCATTTTTGTAATAGATTATGGATCGAACTTGATCAATTATAAGTCAATGACTTACTATTGAATTAATTGGTTGGAATTGGTGAAATATTAGAATATAAAATTTTGCATTAGCACATTAATATGTCTACCAATCTTAAAAATATTAAAATTTATATAAAATAAACTATAAGGTTAAATATTGAGACAAAGTCAAAATCAAAGTCGAATTCTAGTCAAATTATTAGATTTTTTTTCTGAAATTCACCGACTCTGGTTCACATTGAATTTTTTTTTTGGATCGAGTCGAATTCGAATCTAATGGTCATTCGAGTAATTTCACTTCTATAGATGTACTTTTTTCGTTCTGAAATACCCTATATTAGTCATAATAGTACTATTCATTTTTCGAGCGTATTTTATAGTCAAGTGAGATCTTATTCGAACCATTTAATTGTTTTTTTTCAGTTTTATCAACTTTTATAATTTTTATTTAAGATATAAATAATTAAACTTACGTATTGAATTGCGTAAAAAAACCCGTAGCAAATATAATAGTAGTAGAATGGAGGGAGTATAAAAATGTCATATAGTTTTTACTTTTTAGGAAGGTATACTCTTACACTTGACTCGACACAAGAATCTTAACTTTTCACTGCGGTTAAAACGATTTCCAACTGCGGTAAAATAAAATTTAGGAGAAAAATATTGCGGTTAAAAGTACGATTTCCAACTGCGGTAAAATAAATTTGGGAGAAAAATATTGAGGTTGAGGATGACAGTCAAGCAACTCCACCTTCCTCTACCCAAAATCTTGACTACGTTTAATTCTCTTCCACGCTCTTTTCCCCTTTATCTTCTTCTTTCAAATCCCTAATTTCTGCCTTCCTCAATTTTTGGTATTTACGATTGCAGATTGAATTGCTTCGCACGAATTCAGATGTGTCCTTTAAGAATAATTTTGATATTTCTTTCAGCTACCCTTGCTGGATTTTTTGTGCTCAAGAATCTTAAATCTGGGGATGAAAATCATATTCCTGATTCACCTAAACGTAATCAATCTTCCTCATCTCCGTCTTCGTGCAAGGTAAATTTGATTTTACATTTACATATTGTTTAATTGGATTTTGAAGCTTTGGTGTGTTTTGATTTTGAAAAGTGTTTTGGTTTTGATTGAAGGAAAAGGTAATGTCAGCAATTGATTCAGGGTTTTGGACGTTGGTGGACATGGCTAGTGGTCGGTATCTTTGGAGGTATTTTGCTTCTGGCTCAACCAAAACCTCTGCTTAATTCATTTCTATGTTAGAGATTGGTAATTGTTGTACTTGATGTTGTTTGATGATGGTGAAGTTGTTTGAAGAAGATGCATATCGGTAACTATAATTTGTACCTACTGAGGAGATGATGAGAATTGTTGTTGGTGATCTATTAATGTAATATTGTGGAACCACTATATTTGTACATACATGATACATTTACTTGTTTGTAACTCAGAATCAAATCTTCCTTCCTTTACGCTTAATATGTTCTCGTCATCTCGTGTATCTCTGATGATTTCATTGTTGCTTTGTTTGTTGTATGACCAAGCATTTCTTTACCTAGTTTAGTGAAATTAGGTGACATTGCTCTTTCTAATAGTTGCATTTATGACCTTGTAACTCGGGGAGTATTTGTGTGTTTATTCTTCGCTCAATCTTTCTTTATATGGAACCAGAGCCAGATAGTGTGGATTCCTTAAGTCTGAAGATTTTAGTCTGTTGGTTATGCACATTGTCGTTTAAATTGCAGTCATACGAGTTCACCATTAACATTCTACCATTTAAGTATGGTTGTACAAAAATTTATGACTATGTAATTTTATAACTTTCTCTTAAACAGAGAAATCCATAAAAAATTTGGTTATGATTTTATCTAACCCAACAAGGTAGAATCACATACTACTGTAATATATTAGTTATCACCTATTAAATGTGTAGGTGACAATCAATGTTTCAATCATTAGCCTTTTGAACATAACTTGAGTGTAACATCTTTATTATGCATATTTGTAGAATGATGTGATTCTATGATTCAATTCTAATAACTCCTTCCAATTAAAGGTAGAATCCGATTTTCACAACTTTGATTTTGCAGTAACGTAGCTTCTCTTATACACATTCAATGTTAGTGATACGCTTATTAAAATAGATACGGAATATGTCGCCATTTTTTCTTTTCTTTTTAGAATTATGTGTTGAATGTGAAAGAGGTGTTGATAATGGTGACCCAAGTCGAGTCTAGTCATGGTGTATGGATGAATCATGAGTTGGGGAAACATGCCGTTTCCAGTAACCAAAAGCCTAGTCAGCTTTTGGTGGGTCAAAGAAGAAGCCAAGTCGTCTGCTAAACGCTGCACCGGAGTGAAATTTCCAGAAGAAAATGCCGACTCGGTGTTGCTTGGTGCATCTGGCAAGCCGAGTCGGTTGGGGGCTGCTGTTCATGACGAAATTTTCCAAAAGCTTGAAGCTGACTCGGTGGCAGGTGATTTGGTGGGTAAGCCGAGTCGGCGGTTCATGCAAGATGTACGGGAAACGGATTTTCTTTGTATTTTTGGCCAGTTACTTGATTTCTTCGAGCCCAGGTCTTTTCTTATGGGGACTACTGTATAAACTCCCATCTATAAGGGCTAGAGTTTTAACCACAAAGCATAGAGAGTACAACAAAAAAAGTGAGCCATACTTGAGAAAAAAACTTGATTCATTTTTGTAATTGTTTGCGGTTTATAGTGAAATTATTAATCTTGGTGCCGGTGGATGTAGCTATCACATTGATAGTGAACCACGTTAAATTTTTGGTGTGATTTCTTATTGTTTGCATTGAATTTCTTTGTTGTTTCTTTATTGTTTTCAATTCTTGCTTCCACTGTCGCACAACAAGAGGGGAGAAACATTCTGTTTTGTTGTAAGTTATACAAGGGGAATAGACTCCTACATCAGTAGATAATGAAAAGTTCTGCAGTGCTGACAGCAATGAAATAGTGTAAGAGAACTGAGATTACCTGAAAGGCTGGAATAATGCTACAAAAGAGGCTGCTGCTTTTTAGGGCATGGGCATTCAAGATGTGCTCTTCAAATGCCACTCGAATATCATGTTTACTATTTAGCTGTCCACTTTAATAGAAAACTTCTTAGGCTTACCATTTCAGCAGAGCATTGCCCATGCTGCCAAAGCTTATCCTTTCACAACTGCTGCGCGGTTCCTCATCAAGAAGTTAAGCAAAGAAATGCGCGGTTACTAACATTATAAGGGTGAGAAACTTACACAAGGAAAAAGAGTTGCACTTGGAGACTCAAGACTTGCAAGGACCCAGGATCTACCACTTTGTACCTCAGCCTCTGATAACCACCTAGCTTTAGTTCCTTGCTTATTGCTCCCACAATAGTTGATATACTCCCTCCTATTCTTTAGTTTTGTACACTTTGGGTTTGGATCGGATTTTAAGAAAAAATGATAGTGGGGTATTTTAAGTGATTATAATAATTGAAAAGGTGGTAGTGGGGTATTTTAAGTGATTATAATAATTGAAAAGGTGATAGTGGGGTATTTTAAGTGATTATAATAATTGAAAAGGTGGTAGGTGGGGTATTATTAAATAATATAAGTTGGGATAGTTGGGGGTATTTAGGTAAAAAGTTTTGCCAAAAATAGAAAGTGGACAAGTGAAGTGACTTTACCAAATAAGGAAAGTGGACAAAACTAATGAATAGGAGGGAGTATTACTTATGCATGCCTGGTAGCTGTTGTGTGGGTGTACTGTTAGTGATCAGATTACTGTCAAAGGTTCAATGTATTTGGTGGGGTAGAATGCAATAGCTGGGTTATTAAATGTTCAAGAGAAATGCTTGCAACACGCAGCAGAGCGTTGACTCGATCTCTTTGTGTTGGTGAATTGAACATGCCCAATTCAGCTCTGTCCATTTGCCTCCAGCAGCAATGTATCTTAGCTCCCTACCTTAGTCTTTGACAAAATCTTTTCATTAGAATTCAGGGTTAGACGGTTGGTTATAAATTATAATAGAGAGCCCTGTAAACTGTTAGACCTGGGAATTATTTTGTTTTAACATGTTGCTTTGTCTTTCATTTCTTGTTGATGCACTGGAAGGACCTTTTTACCCCTTAGGGGTGCTGACTTTGTTCAGTGCTTGAGAGCTGAATTATTGAATATCCCATATGAATCATTCACCCCCATCTCCTATTCTGTAAGGAAATGTATCTTTTCCCATGTTGAGGGTTTTTGATCAAGAGAAAGTCTTAAGTTTTGTTTGATCAATGATCATGCTAGGGTAGTTGTGATGGTTTATGTGACAGATACAGGGTCTGATGCCTTTTTTGACACTTTCCTCGAGGGTCTGCTTTTTTTTTTTTTTTTGGAGGTGTTTGGTTTTGCAGAAAATATTTTTATGCAAAACTGTTTTCCATGAAAATTATATTTCAGTAGAAAGGGCAAATGATAATTAATTTTCTTTTGTTTGGTTTGATGGAAAACTCTTTATGAATGTTTGAAAACTATGATTTTATTTGGAAATTTGGAATTGGTTTAAATTTATTGTTTGACAAATTAAAATTTTTAAATTTGGATTTGACTAAAATTTATCATTATTTTTAAAGTATTTAAAGTTGCGAATTTGAGAAAGACTATTCTAGCCTTATTATTTTCATATTCTTCATTTACGATTTCATAATTGAAATCCATAATTTAAAGTGAAAAACTTGTTTCCAGACACCACATTAGGAGAGAATTGAAGCGTTGGAGAGGAAAAGTGGAGGAATTGGTTCCTTCTGCTTTGGAGGAAAATATTTGCAAAGTGATGGAAATTTCTTTTGCATCTAAGTTTTTTATACTCCTTCCGTCCCATTTTTATTGTCTACTTTTGGTGGACATGCAAATTAAGAAAAATGGTAGTGGGGTATTTTAAGTGTTTATGATAATTGTAAAAGTGGTAGTTGGGGTATTTAAGTGATTATAATAATTGAAATGGCGGTAGATGGGGTATTTTAAATAATATAAGTTGGGGTAGTTTGGGGTATTTCGGTAAAAAAATCTTTGCCAAAAACAGAAAGTGGACAATTAGAATGGGATAACCAAATAAGGAAAAGTGGACAATAAGAATGGGAATATAAATTTCCAAAACAAAAAAAGTTGGACATTCACTAGCCCGCTAGTGTATTATCGTCAGAGATATATCTACTCCTTTGAAGATTGAAGCATTCCATTCCTTAAGCATGTCCGCCATTTTTCTTAGACCTTGCTCACAGTGGATAGGTGTGTTCAAAATCGAAAAACGGTTCGACCCGAATTCGAATACCCGATATTCCGAACACTTAGAGATCCCGTTCCAACTTGGATTTAAATCGGGTATCCGAATGACCCGGATTAAACCGGGTATTCGAAATTCGGATACCCGATTTAATCCAGGTCGGAACTGAATATTCGGTTTTGTAAGTTTCTTTTACGTGTTTTTTGTCTTTTTTTTAAATTATTTTTTTTCATAAAATTCAAATACTCCCTCCGTCCCTATGAATTTACAGTATTTTCTATTTTCGTCCGTCCCATTTAAATTGCAGCATTTCTATTTTTGGACTATAGCCCACCACTTTCTTTTAATCTCATCCATACATTTAACTTTCTTTTAATTTTATCCACACAATTCATTCCCTCTCTTCATTTATTACCACTTTTTTAATTCTCACCATTTTTCTCTTTCCTACTATCTTATAGGGACGAAGGGAGTACTAAATGAGAAACATCTTTGTCATTTGTCACTTCATGAATCAATTGTGCCAAATGTCATCACTTCATGAATCAATTGCAATTGTCTTGTCATTTGTCACTTAATGAATTACTAGTATTTGTTTTGCCATTTGTTCAATAAAATCAATTTAGAAAATGGAGAATTATGTGGTTGATGCAATAAATAGAATAAACTTTACATTGTATGTTACTTACATGGAATGGAATATGAGTATCATATCATATCATACAATATACTAATTCACAAGCTTTTGTGCCATTTGTGACTCCATAATTCATTTGTGCTTCTCAAATAAATTCAATATATATATATATATATATATATATATATATATATATATATATATATATATATATATATATATATATATATATATAAATATAAATATATATATAAATTTTTGTACATGGAGGATGCCGGGATTTCCTATGATGGTTATGAAGAATGAAAGTAATTTCGTCCTACATCAAAAAGAAAAAAATTAACGATAGAAAAAGACATAAAAAATAAATGTAAACAAAGCTAAAAACTTTTATTTAAAAACAAAAACTCTAAAACGATATCAGGTGGGTCAAAATCAAATTTACGTTCAATGTTATAAAACAGCACATACTGGTAAATTAAGTTCAAATTAGGACGTATATAACGAATTTTTTCATTATTCATTATTCATTATTCATTATTCATTATCCGAACACGAACCCGACTTGATTTCTATATTTAACGGTTCTAGGTAAATTTTCCATTACTTTAATACCTGTCTAACAGTAGAAAAGACATTTCAATTTTCAAGTTACAACGGTAAAAAAAATTGTCGAAGATCAAAGTGAAGAGAGATGAGGAAGGGATGAACCATTACAAACCCAAGAAACTCATAGGAAGAGGAAGGGATGAGGCGAAGAAGATCATGGAAGACCAATCAAAAGAAGCGGATCCAAGATGAACCATTACAAACCCGAGAAACTCATATGCCCGATCCTATTTCAATTAACCCAGAAAAGGAGAACTGTGAAAATGGTGGATCAAGGTTTTACGGATGCTATCTCTTAACATCTCTTAGCCCTCGTTTTAAGGGTCATACTTATATTGGGTATGTTTATATACTGTCTAATTTAATCCCCATTATTTACTGATTTTTCGATTTTTGGTATTTAATTTTATTTCAGATTTGTTGATTTATTTGATTGGAATAATTTGTAGGTTTACTGTGAATCCAAAGAGAAGAATCAGGCAACATAATGGAGAAATTACTTGTGGAGCTTTTAGAACTAAGAAAAAACGACCTTGGGAAATGGTTCTTTGCATTCATGGTTTTCCTACCAATGTTGCTGCTCTTCAGGTTTTTTTCTTTTTTTTTTTGAATTTTGAATTTTGTTCCTATTTACATAATCTGTGTTATGTGGGAAGATTGCCTTTTGATAATGATTTTATCCCCAATTGTAATCTTTTGTCCTTTTTATTCTGTTTAATTGGTGTTCACTATTGTCAAAACAAACAATTTCTGACCATAACAATGATCAACAATAGTAGCAAAGTCTCATCAACATATGATACTCAAATATAGGGGTAACTTAGTGTTTAATCTCTCAAATTGTAGTAACTCAGGTTTCAGTTTTGGTCCATGTTCGTCGAAATCTCCTTACATTATTCATCAATAAGCTAAAGTATATGTGAACAAGAGTTTGTTGGAAATGAAGTTGCCCCTTTGTGCACAAAATAAGCATATCTTGTGCCCAAACACTCACGAATAACCATCGTGCTTGATTATACTAACTTTCGTAAAATTGCAAGCAATAAAGATACAAACAAAATCTTCCGGTTTTGACAAGTCCCTACTTCTTGACTATATGATTGTTTAAATGAATGTGAGATTAGTACTTGGACTATGATATGGACAGAATTCACCCATTGTAGTCTCTTGTCATCGGGCATAACAAAAGATTTTGTTGGAAATGAAGTTGTCCCCTTTGTGTTTACATAGTTCTTACAAGCTCTCGTATGAGCTGCCCTCAATCGGTCAAACCCTCAACAATGGAGAACTCTTTCTTGAAAATAACTTTCTGTCAAATGGTGGCTCTCCCTCCTTAGTCCTTATTCTCCCTCTAGAAATTCTCTATTGGGGTCGTCCTCTACTGATTTTATCTTCAACTTGTCCATTTAAAGGCCTTTGAAAATCACAAGGTTTTTGACAAAATCCCTCTTCAGTTTCTTGCGGTCTCATGTGCTCAAACGATCACATTACTTGCTTGTCCAAGCACTGTAGAAACTTTACGCATATTAATCAAGAAGATTGATGGCTCGTCCAAAAACTTCACTACTTATTCAAGCACTTGTTTGCCCATCTGAGCATCATCGTTTCCTTGTTTTCTTGCTTCTTTTTGGTATCTCTTTCAAGCACGTACCTTGCTCGTCCGAGCTCACCTGCTTTTGGATGTGGTGTTCAAGACCTTGTCATTTGGGTGGATTTCATGTTTGATCCTCATTTATGCTTGTATATTACTCTTTGTCTAGCAAGAGATTCAATTTTGGATTTTAATTTACACGATTTTAATTCTCTTTACCTACTCTAAATTGTTCGGAAATACTCATTTGTTATCTAGACTGATCATTAAAAAGGTGGTCAAAGTTGTGTTATGAATATCTTAGCTACCATATTCAGGTTACTTGTGATTTGATGGTTATAGGTAGCATGATATATTGCAAGAGTTCTTCTTCGTAATGAATTTGTCTAGTTGTAATTATATTTTGTGCTTACGTAACTCTTCTGGCCAATTGCAAGATTGGTTTGATATTGACTTTTAAAAGATTGTAAGGATATATATTTTGTGCTTGACTCTAATTGTTTTTCCTATCATTTGCGTGTTTTTATCTTCTTCAAGGAAAGAATAAATTGTTTTTCCTCTCTTTTCGGTGGATACATTAGGTTTAGTCTATCGCAAGATTGCATATCGATTTTAATTTTACCATATTATTAATATTTTTCATATCATTTGGATAGATATTCTTTTTGGGTCTATGCCAAGATTGCATTTTGATTATGTTTTGGCCCAATTTCTATTGTTTTTCCTTTCATTTGGTGGGTATAACTGGTTAGGTCTCCAAGATTACATTTTTCCCAACTGTACTTCTCTTCAATTATGTGTATATAAATGGTATGGTATGAGCATTGTAAATTTGATAATGATTTTTCACTATGATTGCTTTTCTTACTCATTCATGTGAATATAAATGGCCTAGTGCATATAAGATTGCATTTAAGTGATGACTTTCTTAAATCGTTTTTTCTCTCATTTGTATGGATATAATCGGTTGGTCTAGCAACATTACATTTTGATTAAGAGTTTGTACAATTTTGATCGCTATCCTTCTCACTTGCTCGAAAATGCAATCAAGATTGTATTCGTTATAATATTTTTCTTTCTAGTCTCACAAGATTTTAGTGAATATGACCTTGGTTTTTTGTTATCGAGCACTAAAATAGAAAAATAAATACCCGGGAGAAAAAAACATAGTAGTAAATCTTGATTGTGTTTGCAGTTTGAATGGGCATGGCAGCATCCTAGAGAATCTATAGCAGTACGAGATGCAGCTGCCAGTTTTAAAACCCTCGGAGGACTTGCCAACAAAATCAAACTAGGACTTACTATGCTTACCCTTCAGTCTTGGCAAAGGTGTCATATCTTACGTTCTCTGATTTTCTCGAATATTATATACCTTCTCTTTCTAATTAGTAATGTTATGCGCACTAAACGGGTTCCATACATTCTTTTGTCTTGCATGTTTAGTATGAACCTCACAGTCAGTTTCTTCTCGACGAAGTACATGAAGCATGCGGCAGGGTGTCCAAGCTTACCTTACCAGATGAAGCTCCATTATTGTCCCATGGATGATCTTCCTTGCTATGGGGGTAGTGATCTTCCTTATGGTTATGACTTTGAAGACGACAACAACTTAAATGATAATGAGGAATGTGCCAGCTATTCCGATGAGCGACTCGAAGGTTCAGTTGGTGATTCATTGCAGAGTGATAATATAAACTGTGCCGTACAAAGATCGACTGATAAAATCTTACTAGGGGATCGTTTAGTCATTGGTGATCAATTGGCTAGTGAATCATCCTCAATAAGAGGTACATTGAAGGAGCATACGCAAGCGTTGCATCAATTACCTTTCGATGTTAGTGGCTTAACTATGAACACTTTGAATGAGATGTCACGATGTCGTGAAGAGATTTTGATCGAGGATGATAGAAGGTCGTTCCCTGTATTAGAGGAGCATATACCTATAGCGCATGCTTCTGAAAATGATTTAAGAACTGGTCTCGACGAAAATCTGCCTTTGGGTCAGATGCCTCCTGCCTCCATGGGGAATGATTTGTACGAGCAGTTTCAACAAGTCGGTTCTTCGATTAGAGAGCAATCTTCAATCGTCAATCTTCAATCGTCTGTTGCAGAAAATACTACAAAGAAAGACAGTGTAACATGTATAATAATTGATGATAACACTGAGGATCCATGCGGGCCAACAAAAGTTCAGTCCCCTTTAAGATTTGTGAATACCGACCGGCCATATTTGAATGAGGGCATTGAAATTATAGAACTCTGTACGCCTTCGCCTAAGTTTAGAGTCACCGTAGGCAGCAAGAAGAAAAGAGGTATCAGTGATTTTCCTGATTTCATCGACTTAACTGGATCGCCTTCGTTTGTCCAACTGTAGAAGTTTGGAACTTTGTCAATGTTTTGTTCGCTATGAGAACGTCAGAACGGAGAACAGAGTTGCTCTCCTCAATCAGCGTCTTACCTTAGTCGTACACAAGGAACGTAACTCGTGTTCTCGAGCATCAGATTTTCAAGATTCGCGCTGCGTTTCCTTTGCTTCATCAAGATCAGAACATATTTCCCAACTGTCCTCATCAATGATGAATAGTCTGAATTCATTGCTCATGTTTTCCTCCATTGTGTGGATTGCTAGTTTTAGTTGTCCTAGCATGTGATGGTGTTAGAATGTTGTGTTTACAAAATAATTGAGTATATTGTGCAAAAAAATAATGAGTGAACAATAATGGAGGAAAATTATTTTATTTACATCATTGTTTATTGAAATAGATACCAATAAAAGTAAATTTAAATCATGAAAGGTTATCAACTTATCGTAATATTTTGAATTTATCAATCGTATTTTTATAACTGATAGCGATATTTTAGTTTAGCATATACGTTAATAAACTAAAATTTCAAGCATGTGCTTTAGCATATAATGCTAGGTAATAGTGACATTTTTATAACATTATGTTACTATCGGTAGCAATTTCAAAGGGACGAAGGAAGGTCGTATAGTTTATTGAAAGTTCCATCTACGGATATTTAATATTAAATCATCATTTTCCTTATTAGTTGACGGCGTTTGCTATCAAGGTTTATTTAGAACAACTTATTTATCGTTAATTTATTATAAAGATGACTGCTCTCATATTATCACAAAAATGAATTTTAAGTGAAAACTTAGAGCAACCCTGAGTCTAGATATTTTCACAACATTTAATTTTATTTCTAAATTAAATAATTATACCAAAATTCATAATTTTTTCCCACCAATTTATAGACTTATTGCAATATTTTATCAATAAAAACAAATAAAGATAGAACAAAAAGTGAAGTGGTGATTTTTTAATGGCTAATGAAATAGACAACAAAAAGTAAAATATCTTGCTAGAACCTGACAAAAATAAAAAAGCTGAAGCAATTTTGCTGCATTTGCTAACATCTGGTTTATGAATAATGGTGTTATTTTTTGTTCACATGATATGCAACTTCAATCAATCTTTTTAGGTGTTTATTCTCTTTCTTCCCATCTTTTCAATGCTAGAGTGCCATCATATTGGTGCCATTTGTAAGATCAATCGTGAAGTGTCCAATGGGTCGGTCGGGCCGGGTCAGGGCGATTTCTTGACGAATTGTGTCATATTGTTGTTTATAACGGGTCGGGTATGATCAACAATTCATTTGACCCGGCTTGATCCGGCTCATTTATATAAATTTTTAATTTTATTAACTACAAATATACTGACACAAATTCTTGTGAGAGACGGTCTCTTTGAGAGACCATTTTTAATTGGGTTAGCCCATTGGAAAAATGTAGAATAAATGTAGGCAATAAGTTTTAATAGATTGGTCCTGAGAAACGTCTTTCAGAAAGACGGTCTCTCATGAGACTAGCTAAGTGAGTGATCATTAAATTGGTGCAGCTAGTGAATAATTAATTTCTTAAAAATTTATTTTCTTTTTAATCATAATTGAATATTTTTTGACTTAATTTCCAAATTGTCATTGCTAATATGAATAGTATAGGAAAGCTAAACCTATATTAGTACTGTTTTGTCTTTTCAATATACTTCCTCCGTTCCATAATACTCGCTACCATTGCATGGGCACAAAGATTAAGAAGTTACTGTGCAATGATGAGTAGGAGGTGAAAAGTTGCTTTTTGAAATTTTTTAATATTATTTGTTGAAAAATGAAAAAGAAAAATAGGAGTAATTAGATATAGAGTAGGATAAAAGTAGGAGTAGGTATAACTTTAAATGATTGGTTTTTTATTAAAAAGGAAATGTAGCAAGTAATATGAAATTTCCCAAAATGGAAAATGTAGCAAGTATTATGGAACGGAGGAAGTAGCATAGTATTCCAAATCCTCCTCTTATTAGGCGATATTCCACTCATTTTGCATTCTTAAGATGATATATTTGCTATCGTTATTATTAGATAATAATTAGAAAATCAAAGGTCAAAAATATTAAGAAAATATAGTTTTCTTAATTATTTAGGTTTTCTAAAAGTATGATAACAATAGCTTTCCTTACCAAATGAGGTTTAGGATTTTTTTTTGAACGCGTATTAATAAAGGTGTTAGGCTGTTAATATTTGTATATGCCCAAATTTGAGAATTGAGTGATAGCCTTGTGAGATTAATAAGAGTTCTCATTGATAGCGTTGTTAATAATAATATGAGGGTGAAAGTATTTTTTCACCAAAAGTATAGATGTTTGTATTTGTATATTATTATTTAGATATTTCATCTTAAACCTTTGAGTTTCCTAATAGGATAATAGAATTTTACCAATTATATTTGAGAGTACAATTTAATTGACGTAATTAATGTGAACTAGTTTAGTTAGTCAAGATAAGGCTATTTTTGAGCTTTAGATTAAACAGTGTCCTATATATTTTTCCAATTTTCAAAATATAGAAATAGTAAATAATATTAATATTTTTTGCTTCGAGATAAATTAATTATAAAATTTTACTTGACTATGTTTTAATTTAAAAATTATGAATTAACTATAAATTAATAATGAATAATGATAAGTAAATAGGGAGTATAAATTTAGCAAATGTTACCGGTCCCAGGACCCAGGTAATAGTAACAGTCAATTCTTTTATTAAAATATCTTCCCCTACAAAACTCACCCGACATAGAAATCCCTACTTATTTGGCATGATTTGTGCTACCTACCATGTGGCCTCCCAAAAATCATCCCTTTTGGATACGAAATTTCCACTAAAATACAGTAAAGCAATGAATTTCATATCTCAATCATCATATTGTACTACAAAAACTACATATTCAATCCAACAAAATCATACTTCTTCCACTATTCACAATAAGTATACTCTTATGTGTTAGATTTCCTTTTGAACTACCTTATTAGAAATCCCAGAAACGAAAGAAAGTGAGGAAGAAACAGAACAAGAAGAAAGAGATTCACAAAAAAAGATATTCTCCTTCCCCTTTTTCGGAAGAAAAGGAAGATTCGGACAAAACCCAAATCAATGAGATGAAAAAGATCCGAATAAATAGAAAGGACAAAACAAGAATTCCACTTGCACTTTCCCCTCTTTTGTCCATCAGATCGCCCTAACCTCCAAGGGTTCATGCCCTCGACAAAGGCTATACTACTACATGATTTATTACATTCACTTTCCGGTGTATAATGAAAACATATAGTCAAGAAAAAAGATCAATAAGAACCAAATTTAAAGATACAATAGTATTGTAGTACTACTGCTTAACTTGCACAATATCTCTGAGAAAAAGAAGAGTATACATCTAATTTTCCGGCAGCAATTTCATTTATTTAAATTGTACAATGAATATACAGCATTTCTATTCTATATACACTGCTAAAAATATAAAGCACCAATAAGTTGTTGGCAATGACAAACACTACCTAAATATTAATGCTTTCTAATCCGGGCAAGTTAGGAAAAACCCGGGTAAATGCTACCTTCTCCCACCCTCTTGGATACAAAACACTTACTATATATAGTATATCATATCAAATTGTTCCAGCCAATACAGAAAGGAACTAATCATGAACATACTATAAATCACAAATTGTTAAAAAAAAACATATTAATCACAAACCCACAAGACAATATCACACATTCTATCTATATGATAGATTTTTTTGGATACAAACACATTAATGCACAAATTGCGTAACATAATTTGCTTCTTGAATTCGCGATTGTTTAAATTTGCCCAATAGCCCAAAACTGACCATAATACACTTTTTTTGATTTTGCGAGAAGATTAGCGAATTATGTGACACAGGCACGAACAATTTCGAAAACCCGAATTTTGACAGCATACTGATCATAGACCATCCAACCAGCATCTGCAGTTGTAGTTAAAACTACCATAACACTCAATTAAGATTGCAATTTAGAAAGAACTCCATAGATATAGTCATATAGTGTATATATATACCAGAATTACTGTCAATTACTCAACAGAAACCTGATCAGAAGAATTCTCTGGTGCACCATCTTCTCCTGCAGGATGTAATTCAGAATCATAAACTAAATCAGCAAGTTTGGGCTTTAGTTTCTTCTTCCAAATGTTATTGTAATGATCAGAATCTCCACCTTTCTTCTTCACCTCAACAACAACTAGATCATCAGTAAGCTGGTTGATCTCCACTCTAGCAACAAAATTCCCATTTGGGCCTTCCAAATCTACCACAAAATCCTTCCTCTTACACACCTTAACATCAGCTGAATTAGCAGCTTCAGTTATGGATTCAATGATCTTATCAGCTGGTGATGCAGATAAGAACTTCTCACCATCAACAATGGGGTTAAAGGATCCATTAAACAGTCCTGATAAATCGAGTCCTGAACTGAACGCGATCAAATCGAAAGCATTCAGTGATGAACTACTACTGCTTGCTTCATCTTCATCATGATCAGGTTTTACAAAGTAGAATTTATCATCCATGCCTTCACAGTAACAATCATGATAGAATGAGAATTCGAACTCGGGACCTTTTTCTTTGAACAAACCACCCTTCTTAAACCATGGATCTCGGATGATTTCATCAATGGTAATCCGGGTTTTTGGGTTGGTATCCAGTAGACGACCCAGAAACCGTTTAAGATCCGATGACATCCATTTGGGACATTTGAATTCACCTTTATAGATCTTCTTATACATAGCCATTAAATTGGGATCATTAAAAGGTAAATACCCAGCTGTAAGAACATACAATATAATCCCACATGACCAAACATCAATCTTAGCACCATCATACCCTTTCTTAGTCAAAATCTCAGGAGCAACATAAGCAGGAGTACCACACAACGTATGAAGCAACCCATCATCGGGTCGGATCTGATCATTAACAGCACTAAGACCAAAATCAGTAACTTTCAGATTACCATTTTCATCAACCAACAAATTTTCTGGTTTCAAATCCCGATGATAAACACCCCTAGAATGACAGTACCCAACAGCAGAAATTAGCTGTTGAAAATACTTCCGGCTAAGTTCTTCGCTAAAACGGCCTTTAGCCACCTTAGCAAAGAGTTCACCACCTTTAGCAAACTCCATAACAAAGTAAATCTTCGTCTTACAAGCTAATACCTCATACAATCGAACGATATTGGGATGTCGAAGACGGCCTAAAATGGAGATTTCTCTTTTGATATTAGACATAAGATTTGTACCCACAATTTTTTTCTTGTTGATGACTTTAATGGCGACACCTTGACCATTTTTGATGTTTCTGGCATAGTAAACTTTAGCAAAGGCGCCACAACCAAGAAGGCGTCCTACCTCGTATTTTCCAAATAGTGCTCCTTTATCCATCATGATTTTTACTGATTATTGATGATGTTTTGGGATTGGAGCATGATATACTTCGATCTCTGGTTTTTTTTCTGGGAAAAAGGGATGATTTCAGATTGGGATTAAACCAGAGATCGAGATATATTAAAAAGATGGAATTGAGGTTGAAGATTGAAGGGAAAAGAACAAAAAAGGAGAAGAATTAAAAGGGAAAATAAAGGAAGAGTTGAAATTTGAATTGTTTTGAATTGAAAACGGTGTGATTTAGCTGGCGGCTTGTGTGTTTTAGGTTGTATTCAAAATATTTTGTTGGGTGTGTTTGGTAAGGATGGTTGAGGAGTGAGATTAAAAATAGGACTAGCTGGAAACTTCTAATTATTCTAAGAATATAATTATTGTGTTTACATAAATAAATAAATAAATTATACTCATTCAATGCTTGCCGGTTGCCATCCCAAAGACTTAAAAAGCCAACCAAAAATTTTAAATAAATCAAAAAGTTATTTTGTTGTACTTCATATATGAGAGATACTATAATAAATTATTATAAAGGTTAATTTGGACACTCATTGATTGCAAATTATTGAATATATTTAAGAAAGAGTGAAAATTTGGTAAAAAGAAGAAAAAGAATGAATTGTGCAGATTCTAAATTAAAAAATTAAATTATTTTATGGTATGTTTGGTAGCTTGGAATTCATTTTCAAATATTAAATTGGTCAAAATTCTAAGTTTGGCAATTTTTGAATTTGGAAATGTAGAATTGAATTAGTTCTACATAGAAGTTCAATAGTAATGTAAAATTGGTCAAATATTAAAAATTTGCAAATTCCAAATGTTTAGGTGTTATTTACAATTTTTGAATTGGAATACCAAATTTAAATTCCCTATTTTCAAATGAATTCTATACTGCCAAACACTACCTTAATGAAATAAAAAAAATAACGAGTAATTTTTTAAAAATAAAAATAAAATAAAATAAATAAAACGACCAAAATAACAATTTATGCTAAATAAATGGGATCATACCGAACAATTACATGTAATTTTAAGTAAAACTTATGATAAATGCTCAAAACATCAGATATTATGAGAGGATTAATGTAGAAATTTACTCTAAATGAAAAAAGATATATTTACTATATAAAATTTTAATTTTAAGTAGTATTTTTATCACAATATTTTAATTATCATCTACATAAATTCTCCTACTATCTATTATTTTTAATTATAATCGCACAATTTATATTAATGATCAATATCTATTTATAAATATTTCCATTCCATCGATCCTTAAAATTGTATCCTAGCAGCAAGTTCTCCGCTGATAGCATTCTTGGCCATTTATTGCAGGTTTGGTATTGTAGGTGAAGTCTTTTTTTATTTATTATAATAACTAAATTATAAATAAAATAAAAAAGTAAATAATTATATAAAGCAGTAAGAATTCACCACGTGTTCTGGCAACACGGTTCTATCATATGTCTTCACGCCGGATGTTTCTCATAGACACGTTCTATTATCACTCCGAGTCAACTAATTCATCATACACGCCAGTGGCGGAAATAGACGTCAAAATTACAGGTATCATCAACGTGTTAAAGTAAATTAACAAAATAATTTGATAGAGTTTTTATTTGTAAAAAATATACAACGCAAAATTTGTTTATTACTCCAATTTGACATGTACAAATAAAATCACAATAATAATCTCATTTCATTGCCACTAAATAGGGCGATAAATGTAATCTGCACCGCATCGTACAAAGTTACAAATTACTAACGAGATTAAAGTTTGACGTAGTGATTTATTTCCTCCGTTCTGAAATATTCGATTTATATGTAAGAAAAAATATACGCAATTGGGGTCTTCTTTGAGTTGTTTAGTTGAATATATTTTCATAAAATTAGCTTTTTATAAATTTTAGATGTGCATATTTCAATATATAAATAACTAAAATAACATATAAGATTGCGTAATAAGTCAAATGTAGCCAATAAAATAGGACGGAGGAAGAAGGTAACAAAAAAGGGAAAATTGTTTTTTTTTTTTTAAAAAAAACATGGGTAGCATATGCTACCCATTGTTATAATGTGCATCCGCCATTGCATAACGTCCTTTATTTAATTTCAAATGTGCGGTTACTTTTATTGTCTCGCCCATACAAAACTATGGTTTAGAGTCTAGCTAGGGAAGCAAAGCGGCAACTTATACTCGTAAAGAAGAACATGGCTAAAGAGCCCCTCAATTCAAGAAAGATTCTTATAAAAGAAAGGTTCCTGCAATGAATAAGACTGAATGACCGAGTAAAGCTGAAACTTACTTCGCAAGCCTACATCTTATCTATTATTGCATTGTATCACTCTCATGTTTTTCCCATCACTTATTTTCTTATTGTCGGATGTTTCTTTACCAAAAACTCAAAGTAACATATCTGAAAGTGCCAATCTTATAATTTAATCCTAAATTGCTTATGAGATTTTTATTAGTATATATGCCCGTACATACACGAATGTGTAAGTCAGTTAGCAATGTGATTGTGATCAAATTTAAAGTCGAAGATATTAAAAATTTACAATTGTTTAAATCAATTGGAAACAATTATGTTTGATTTTGTTTTATTTTAATTGGTAGAAAATGACAGGTTGTAAAAGTAACTTGCCAAATAATCAATATTTAGCAAATCTAATAAATCTTATGTGTCAAAATTTCCAGTGAGTGTCACTTGTTATTTTCCAATCTTTTTAATAGATAATATGATTATTATCATAAAATTAAATATAATTAATTTTGAGTTTATGTCCAATTTCATCCTCAATCATCTAATTTTATTTAAGTGAATACATGTTACATACATCACCCTTATATGTTTCAAGATAAGATGAAAATCATGTAGCTAAGATTTTAACGTAATACGTGTTACATTCATCATTTATTAATTAAGATTTTAGTTCTTAACTACATAAAAGTAATAAATATAATTCATTACAAGGATAGTGTGTCCTTTATGAATAAAATAAAGAATGCAAATGCAAGAGATGACGCAAATTTGGAAAATGTCCCTTTCTTAATTCCGTATCACAAGATTTATTGGTACCCATATAACACCAACACCACAACTACAAAGTAGGGTAGGAATTGTGAGTTGTGTGGACAATCGGAGCCATAGCCTATATGGTTGTGCTTCATGTTCATGTTATTCGTGCACAATGGCACTTGTTAGGGGCATCACGAGTTAGGATCATCCCCATTACTTAAATTGTAATGGAGGGTCTATTACTCGAATTTCATCATCATCATCATATCCAGTATTCCCGCACATAGATACTCTATGGTCAGGGTCAGGGGAAGGAAGGTTGACGGCGTCTCATACCCACAAGGAGAGGGCGGTCATAAGAGTCCTTCAGCTCTAGAGGAGTCTTCGGCGCCTATTACTCAAATTTAATGGTTATAATTGTTTGATAGAGGAAAATAGGGAGAATTTGGAGATTTGATTTTTTATTATAAAATAGATGTCGAAATCTTAAAATGGGTAATTGAAAAAAGTAATGGAGAGAATCCTAATAAATCACAGACTGCCTTACTTTACTACTCCATTCTTATGGCAAAATATATGAGTGACTGGTTTAACGATTGATTTTAGTGTTCACATATTTTAAAAGTCACTAAAAATAGCTAATTGTTCATTACCAAACACATTATAGTTAAAAAAAAAAATGAAAAGAGTTTATTATGGTAGATTGCTTAAATAATAACACATGCACTATAATTGATTATTACGTTGTATTCAAGGAGGTTTTCATAACCTTCAACATGTTATTTGCAATGTATATGTGAATTTGTAACGCATATTTTATTTTAGTTGTATATATTCTTATAATATAAAAAATAAAAATATATAGAGGATTAATAATAGACAAAATAAAAGCACAAAAATTAGAAGTTATATATATATAATGAGATTGATTAATTAATAACACTAACTAATTAATACTAATATATAATTGTTATTAGTATATTTGATTAAGTATTAAAGAAAGTAATAATTAAGGCATGTACAACCTATTACCACATTTACACCTCCATGCTTCTGGGTAATATTCAGCAGTGACTGGCGTCCCTGGAGGCATCGGCACGTGCACCGGCTTGCATGGCGTGCACTTCCCACACTTTGATACACATCTTGGTGGAAATGATCCTGGCCCTCTTAGGATCCTCCTTATTCCTTCATTTTTGCTCTTTTTTTCTCTATATTTCTTCTGCAATTCCCATTTTGAAAACTTGAGAGAGACTATAAAAATACGCAATTTAATAAGGTAATATAGGCGTATAATATAATTATTAGCATATAAATTTTTTGTTTTGAGATTGTGTCACCAAGAGACAGAGTAACTTATAAAAGTATAACACAAATTTTTGAGATATACGATCTTTTTGAGAGAGTATCTCTAATTAGATTGGCCTAAAAAGGAAAATATTGGGTAAGTTTTTCAGTAGGCATTAAGAATAATGTAAGTAGACATTTAGAATATTGTATGTACTTAAGTACTTACTCAGTGGGCATTAAGTACATTGTAATAAGTAGGCATTAAAGATGTTGTAAGTAGACATTAAGAATATAGTAAGTAGGCTATTAGGCTAAGTTTCTCGGTAGGCATTAAGAATACTGTAAATAAGCATTTTAAGTACTTTTTCGGTGGACATGAAATTTATTGTAAGTAGGCATCAAAGATAACGTAAGTAGACATTAAAGATAAAGTAAATAGACACTAAGCTTTAATAATTTGGGTCTAAGGAACGTTATCTAAAAAGATGGTCTCTTAGGAGACCGACTGATAATATAATAATGGAAACTTCTATTAAATTTCTACATCTTAAATTGTTAAATCCTACTTGATCATACAATACTTATGAAGCCCTTATATTGTAGAATGGGTTGAATTAGAGACAAAGGCGGACTCAAATTCCAAAAAAATCAGGCTCAAATGCTCTTCGGCCCATATACAATTTTGTTCTTCTAAATTTACATTGAAATAAGCATGTTAGATTAAATAAAAAATTTTACAATTTAATTACTTGATTTTTTCAATAATTAACTAGACTATAAACGATGATAAATTTATATAAATATCATGATTAAAAAAAATAATAAAAAGTCTTTTAAGGTCCATGTGGAGACTTATTTTTGCCTGTTTCATTTTGGTACATTAAGGGTCTATTTAAAATCCAATCCATATAAGACACGACTCGTTGATAGTCCACTTATTTATAAGCTGATCCCGACTCTCAAGCCTAGTTGCATATCTCATAATCGCAAAGAGCTCTTCTTATAATAGACCGTCTTTCAGTGAGACTGCTTCAAAATAAATTCATATGCTAAAACTTGGTGTACTTGAGTTATTGGACTATCTAATTTATCTAAGAGTCATGCCTCAGAATGAAACCGTTTCATACAACAATAATTTGTGTTTTGTAAAAGAGTGCTCAAGTTTAATATATATTGGGCCTTATGTTTAGAAGGCCCAATATCACACGGTTCACCATATCTAAAAGTAGTAAATTAGTGATAAATTTTATTTGAAGAGAAGTAATTAGTGATAACTTACTAATATATTTTTCTAAAAAAAAAATCGTCCAAATTAGGATAAATTTTGGCCTATTCTATTAAAATAAAAAATCTGTTCTTGTTATATAATCCAAATGAAAAATAAAAACAAGAGAAGTAAGTTAATTTTGGATTCTATATTTTGTCATTTTGATTTGCTAAAATGCCAATAACGTGTTTGGTAAACAAAAAAAATAGTTTTATTGTCTTTTTTATTATTTTTTGACTTATTGATTCACTTTTTCTTTGATAAACAACTAACAATTAATACACAATTTTACCTAATATCTCCTCAAACATTGAGCTAATCCAGCTAGCTTAGCACTTTTAAATAATCAAACAAGCCAACTTTAACATTCAACGGACAAAAACCAATAGTAACTTGTCAAACAACTAGGTAAGCTTTGCTAGGTCGACAAAAAGAAAAGGAATGCAAAAGAAGCAAACAAATTTTACATGTTCAAGTTAAATTTCAGATTATATTCAATTGAAGTATGTATTTTTTTTCAAAAAAACCTAAGTTTAATTCTTGTTGCCCATATCATTTAATTCTCCTCCTTTTTTAGTCTATCATACGCTTAAAAAAAACTTTAAGTTGAAAAGCTATTAATTATTACTTAAAGTTACAAAAATCTTTTGCCTAATATTATTTTCATCATTCCTTTGTCTACTAATTAATACTTCATGCACATGTTTTATGAAAGTCCTTAATGAAACTGTTTTAAATTAGAAAATTGAGTCCAACACTTTTTATGATATTGGGGTGTTTGGCAAATTAGTTTATTGAGCAATTTTATCTTATTTTGATATAAATAGAGGGTTGAACGGTCAAACCAGCTAATGCCAGTGTTTTGATAAATTAGCTGGTTGAAACAACTTATTGATACGAATAAGTTGTTTTTGAACAAGTTGTTTGTAGCAGCGAGTTCAAAATCAACTGGTCAAACCAGTTAATAAAATCAGCTGATCAAATCAGTCATTATAATTAATTATCAGCTACCAACTATCAGCCATTTACCAAACACCCCTCAATATTCACCAAATAAGATTGCTAGAGAATTATTTGACTCATAAGCTTGTTAAAGTAGTCTAAATTCCTAGTAATAATATTTAGTCCAAAATTTGTTTACCAAACAGAGCTTTGCATAAGCAGCATCTTATTGTATAGAAGTATGTGAACGTGAGATTATTAAAAAAATTCTGAAATTGATAAAAACAATACAAGTAAAGTAAATGGTATAAGCAAAAAGGAGCCAAACAAGGGAGTTTCCAAGTCTAGTACTGAATCACGGGTTGCACATGTTCTAAATTTGCACGTGTAGGGGTTTGGCCTTCGAGATTTTCGGTAATTTTTATTTAATACTCCCTCCTATTCAGCTTAAATGTCTCATTTGCTTTTTGCACTCTATTCAATGCATTTATTCGATCGTTAATATCTATAATTGTGTATAATAAAAAATTATGAAAAGTTGATATAAATAATCCTTGTATTAAGACGAATCAAACAAGATCTCACTTGACTATGTTTTAACTTATAGATTAATAATAAAATGCAAATTAAGAGTAAGAGATGAACAGTGCCCAAAAAGCAAATGTCCCATTTGAGCTGAATAGGAGGGAGTATATAATAATTATTTTAAATTTTTTATAATTTTAGCCCAATAAATAAAAGCAACATAATTACAGAAAGAGAATAATTGAACAAAATAAAAAAAATCTTAAGTAATACTGAATTATCAAGTTAGGAATAAAGTTATCATTTAACAACTGGAAAAAACAAAAAAGAAGAAAGCGATTGAGAGAAATCGAAAAATAAAAAATTAAGCTTACCATCCACAATTAAAGGATAAATGTATGTTTTATATTTTTAATTGAATTTTCTTATCTTTAATTAATGATTAGTTTGAATAAGCATGAATCACTGAAAACCCATAAATTAAAACAATCAATTATGAAGATAATAAAGACAAAACTTCGTAAAAAATGGGCAATGATTTTCTTGCTAATAGTTTAGTGATATACATTTAGAAACAAATAGCAAAGACATATAATCAATGAGATTATAGATTATTTAAAGTGCTAAAGAGTATCGAGCTTTACTTTAATTCAAAATTTACGTTAGAACTTTTGGATGTATAGATTGACTATATTAATGTCTTTCAATTTTTTTGTACAAATAACTAAAGATATTGTTTTTAAAATTAATTTTAAAGAAAAAAAATTGGGCCAACCCTATTAACCTTCTACTAAAAATAAAGTTGTACGTTAGAGTAATTCTTCATCATCATCATCATCGTACCCAGTATTTCAGTTAATTTTTTGAGTTGGGTTAATTTCTGATCTTGTATAGTTGTATGTATGTTAATATTTTGTCCCGTCAAATTTTGAAAACTCTTAGGTACTGTTTGGAAATATAAAATTCAGTTGAAAATAGAGAATTTAAATTTGGTATTCAAATTCAAGAATCGTAAATGATACCTATACACATGAAATTTGCAAAGTTTGATGTATGACTTACATTGTTGTTGGAACTCTATGGAACTAACCCAAGTCTTAAAAAAGCTAAGGGCCCTACAAACTTAAAAGGTAACGAATAATATAATACACCTTTTGTTTTTTTATTGTTGAAACTAAAAAAAACATTAAAAGCTCATATTGCTTAGCAAAAAATGTAAGTTATATCTAAATTTAATTAAAAATAATATCATATATATACATAAAAAAATATATTGGACTCTAAAAAATTCGGACCCTGAGCGATAACCTGCCCTACCCTTGCTATTAGACTGCCATGAATTTTAGTTGACACATGTACACTTAGTCAAAGTAAATAAGGTCGAAAATAACAAAAATAGGAAAGAATGAAGAAGTGGTACAGGAGAAGTAAATAATGTAGGTAAGTGAACAGTAGTTCATACAATAATGCAAACTCAAAGTTTGGATCGAAAATAGAAATGGGAATGGAATGGAGGGACACAGAGAATCTCGTCAGCTCAGGATAAAGACGGTTGTAGTCTTAATCACATCATCAGGGACCGAATAAATATTTATAAAAAATTTAAAAACCTTATACTCCATCCGTTCCAGTTTACTTGTCTCATTTCCTTTTTTGGCAATTCCTCATTACTTGTCTCATTTCCTTTTCTGGTTATCCTTTTTTAACCTAATTACCTCCATTTTTCCAATTTCCAATACTCCACTACCACCTTTACAATTAATTTAATCAATTTTTTTTTTGAGGATAATTAATTTAATCAATTAAAATACCTAACTACCAACTTTTTCAATAGACCCCACTACTACCTTAATATCCGTGTTTGGTTAAATGGGACAAGTAAACTGGACAGGAGGGAGTACAATTTAAAAAATTATGATATTTTTCTAAAGACTTTGTAATTTAATATTGTGACCTCTAATTTTTTCAAAGTCCTATACTATTAAACATATTGAACATGGTCAGAATCACCCAGCAGATCATAACCTCAACCCTCTACCCTTTTTACATAGAACCGAATCATTGGGCTCCATTTACAGACAACCCGGCCCTTAACCCGTTACATTTTTCCATTTATTCATTATTTTTCATTTTTTATAAAAATGATAACACTGATCAATAGAATAAAAAATAGCATAATTGGAAATTGGAATTCAGATCATGCTCCATATATAGTTACAAACTCAATTATTAATTTATCGGTTTTTCTAACCTATACATTCAGGTGCATAGGTTAATTATATGATAAAATTTTTAACTATTTCAAATTTTATTTAGAATATTCTCACTACAACATAATTTGCTTTTAGTGAGATATATTTAGTGTCATTTAATTTAAATGTCATTATTTCAAATTTCTTATAGTGTATATAGAGGATTTAGTGACATTTATTAGACCTTTTTGCAGCATATTAAAAAGTCACACTAAAGCTTTTAACGACATAGGATCTAGTGACATTTCTCACAAATGCCACTATTGACTATAATGACAGATACATATGCTACTAAAGATCAAATTAAGTGTTGCTAAATCACTTTATGGTGGAACTTAAAATAAAAACCAATAATTATTACACTAAAAATATGAATCAGTGACATTTTTTCAATGCTACTAAATCCAATGTCGCAAAAAGTTAAATTTATTGTAGTATCTCTAAAATGTTATTGTATTTACCTATTTTAGAATATATTTTTATTGAATTTAAATTAATTAATTACCAAATTTATTATCTAAATCAATATACTATTGGACCAAAGTCCAACGTTGGGTTTATATGTAAATGTTTATAATTTCATTATAATTAATTAAAGCTGTCACTATGCCCTACTTAAAGTAATCTAATAAAAGTTAAAGATTTTGGGCTTAAATGTATCAATATGTTGTGGGCCTTAAATGTGTAGAGACTCGTTTTATGACTGAGTTTTATGATGAGCCGAATACCAGTCACAAGTGATTATATGGAAATTAAAAGAGAAAAGATAAATTAAAGTATATTATTAATTACTTGTTGAAATGGAAAAGTGTACTAGAATTAGGAGTTGGTGATTTAGAATGTTTACCTGAAGTTGTAAGTCATTTTTATGTTTGCTGTTGAGTAAGCACTTGATGTTTCTAGCTGATCCACAACCACAACAATTAGTTAATTAGTTGTAATCAAATAATTTTTAATTAGACTCTACTTCAGTTTCAAATGTAAAAAAAAAAAAAAAACATACTCCCTCCGTTCTTTTAAGTTTGTCCATATTATTATAACGGGCAGTTTTTAAAAGTTTGTCCTATTTAGAATACTTTCCTATTTTGGAAAGTTTTTATCTTCCATATACTCTCTTTATTTCTCATTTAACCTTCATTTCTCTAATAATATCAATACAATCATTAATTCACAGTTTCACACCACTATTCTAATAAATAACACCCACTATTTACAAAGATTCCACCTTTTTTAATTTGTTTGAAATCTTCAAATAGGACAATGAAAAAAGAACGGAGAGAGTAAATTTTTAGTATTTTTCAAGTAATTACATAAATCATAGTTCAGCTTAGTACTACTCCGTCCCCTTCAATTGGCATTAGTGAGAAAATGCGTTGTTTAAAAAAAAGTGAACATATTGATATAAAAAAAAAGAAAGAGAGATTGAAATTAATAAAAATTGATATAAAATAGTGCGTTTATTTTCAAAAATAAAAATAATGCTAAATAAATGAGAGAATAAGTATAATTAATTAAACTCTTATGGGTCGCACCACTTTTTGTTTTATTTTGTTCAACTAATATGGTTAATTTTTTTTACAATAGTCTTAATCTCTTTATTTTAATCTCCCACAAAAACTTATATTTACTCTCTATTCTATCAACTTATTTATATGTTTCTCATTTTTTAACTTCAATTCTTTTTCACTAAATTTCATTTACTTTTCACTTGTGGTATTTGACAAAGACATGGGAGTATAATTGTAGAGATCAATAAGCAAAGAAATAAACATCGTAGAGTATATAACACATTCAATTTGAATCTATGAACTCTTATTACATTGGTTCCATACAATGTCAAGGAACTAACTTAACCAAAAATTTATAAACTGATTGAGGCCCCATGATATTTTATATACCTTAACAAAACTGTTAGAGTAGATATCATATCCTGGGGCCTTAATCATAAGCTTAAGCTTTTGGTTGAGTTGGTTCCTTAACATCGTATCAGAAGTCATTGGCACTGAGGTCAAAGGTTCGAATCTCAACCACCCCTCTTTTAAAGTGGAATATTTAGCGCCATGTATATGAGAAGAGCATGTGTTGCATCCAAACATCTAGAGAATGATTAAGGCTCCAGAATATGTTATATACTCTAACAAAAACAATGGTTAGCTAGCAAACATATGATAGTTGATTAAAAACTTACAAGAGCAAGGGAAGATGAAGAGCAAAAGGAGTATAAAGAGTAAGATCATAGAAACAAACAAGTAACGCCCAGGATTTCTCATAGTCTTCTTGTTTTACTCATAGAATAATAAACAGAATATATAGTTATGTTAAAGTATTTGTAAGTGTTAGTTTGGGATTGGGATCTGAATTGGAATGTAAGAAAAGGAGTAGATGGGCAGTAATTAATGAATAAAGAATATAGGAGTAGTATGTATGATTAAAGTGAGACTTAATATTATGTTAACCAATGATAGAAAGGGAAACACAAACACCTAAAATGGTAGATGGAATTTTGAGAAATTTTGGGAATACACACAGATAAGTCTGGAAATTATAGGGCTTTCGAAGTGGACTTGTCAATGTAAGTAGTAGACTCTCTACTGTGTCTTCAGTCTTCAGTCTTTGACTGTCAACTCTAGTTTTTCCATCCAGATTATTACAGGTGTTCAAAACAGGCTCGATGACCCGATAGACACTCGACTTTAAAACCGAATTCGATTTGACCCGACTTAAAAATGGATCTACAATTATGTAATAACCAAAATGAACACAAAACCCGATTTTAAACCGACCCGAAATACCTGATTCGAAATCAACCCAATAACCCGAATGAACACCTCTACAGATTACAATGCTTTTCGTTTTATACTTCCTCCGTTCTAAAATACTTGCTACATTTCGGTTTTAGACACTATTAATTGTTTAAGTTTATTTTGTAGTATATTTTGGGTAATATGATGGTAAAAATATAGTCAAAGTGGGATTTTGCTTGAATCGTCTAATCGCATACTTTTATAATATTAACTTTTTATAACTTTGTAGATGCGTATAATTTGACATATGAATGAACAAAATAACATATTGAATTGCGTAAAAAGTCAAATGTAGCAAGTATAATGGAACAGAGAAAGTATATATGTAACTTTACTACACTTTCTATTTTGAGTATTATCTCATCATTTCTTATATAACTTGATCTGACCTGATTACAAAATATAGATACGAAAAATTTAATTTAACTTGAATTTGAAATATATGACTCGAAACCAATTTGATGATCCCAATGAATATTTTTATTTTTTCTACCCATTGATGTTTTTAAATTAGGTGTGATGTTGGAATTTGTTGGGGACTATATTATGATATACTTCCTCCGTTTCATTATACTCATTACATTTCAATAGTAATACTCTGTTCTATTCTTCTAATTTTTACATTTGATTTTTCTACAATAAAGGTAAGAGAAAAAGAGTAATAAGTAAACGGTTAATGATTTCTATTAGATCAATAGAGAGAATAGAAAGAAGTACTATTCATCTCCAATCTTAATTCGTAATTTGGATTGACACATTAGAAATTAGAAATTGATATATAATATCATCCAAATACAGCGTAAACGTAAACAATTTGATGGAGATGTGATGAATAATGAAGATGTAGGTTCATGGACATTAGAAATTGTAAGTATGAAAATATAGTTGATTAATTAGGTATGGTAGGTCCACTATATGCCTAACTGATGTGATTAGAATTTGTAAGTGTTGGGGTAAATGTGAAGAAGCAATGAGGGTCAAGCCATACGTGCGTTCGATTGTACGAACAACGCACTGCTGCTCCCATCCATCTCTATTCATTTTTTTCCAAAATTTATACCTAAAGCACAAATTCTTACTTAAGACTGTTTTTTGTAAAAACGGTTTTTAAAAATCCAGTTTAATTCTAAATATATATTGTTACAACTCTAAATATAGATTTGGGCTGTACTTTTAAGAGTTGTTTTTACAAAAAAAAAGTATCCCACTGTACCTAAAGGCTAAAGTTATCGTTTTTGTGCCAAAATTCCAATGACTATAAGCCCGTTTAATGGCCAGGATTAGTTAGTATATTACTCCCTCCGTTCCTTTATCTTCTTCCATCTTATTATAACGGGTAGTTTCAAAAGTTCTTCCACTTTAAAATACTTTCTATTTTTGGAAAGTTTTCATCTCACTTTTACCCCTTAAAACCCCAATTTCCTTACTTCACACTAATATTTAATCATTTTCTCTCTCATACTTCCAATACAATCATTACTTTACACTATTATTTAATTATTTTTTCTCTATGTTTCCAATATAATCAAATTACTTCCCACTACTATAAATTAAAATAATACCCACTACCATCAAAGATTTCTTCTTTCTTGATATTTGTGAAAAACTCAAAGTGCAAGATCAAAAAGGAACTGAGGAGTATTATTTAGACATATATAAAATTGTTAATTACTTGTTTGTTTCTGGGTTTTACTTTTTGTCTGTGTTCTGCTTGCGGCTAGTTGTTTTTATATGCTTGACTAACTTGTGTGTAAGATGCAGGAGTTCGGGTATTTGCAGGTTCTTATCGTTGAAGACTTTTCTTGAGCCGAAGGACTCTTTTGACCGCCCTCTCCTTATGGGTATGAGACGCCGTCGAGCTTCCTTCCCCAGACCCTGAACATAGATCTACCTATGCGCGGGAATACTGGGTACGATGATGATGATGATGATATAAAATTGTTAATTAATTAGTATAAAATGTATATAAAAATATGATTTTCCTAAGAATAATAGTGACGGTTTTAAGCCTATTTCTAAAGTCCTATCGGTAAATGTTTGTAAGAATTGATCAGTTGGTAAAGATTTAACTTGTTAAACATGTGGTCTTGGTTTGAATTATGTAAAGAATATATATATATATATATATATATATATATATATATATATATATATATATATATATATATATATATATATATATATATATATATATATATATATATATATATATATATCTATATATATATATATATATATATATATATATATATATATATATATATATATATATATATATATATATATATATATATATATATATATATATATATATATATATATATATTATATTGAATAATTTAATATTTTATTTATTTTCTTACAAAAATCTCAACTTTTAATTAATCTTGAATTTTAATTTTATGTAGTTATTTGTTTAAATTTTTAAAAAATTACCAAAAATAATATAAATTTTTGCTCATTTTGCAAAAAAGGATATATTAACAAGGAGCCTTGAAAATAAAGGTATAAGTCAGAATTCACATATTCAAAGCTTGGCGCAAATATAGCCGTGCTAAGTTAGGGTCCAAAGACAAATGGGTGCTCCAATAAAATGACCCCAAAAGAACAATGGTCCTAAAAGGGGTATATCCGTATATGGATGTCGGTTTGGTTTTAAATTTGAACACATTTGGTTTTGATTTTAAAACTATTGAAAATGACATAATTAATTTGTGTTTTTTTGATGTAAAATAATCAAATAAAATTGAATGTAGATGAATGATGAATTTACAAGATTAAATATATTGTTACGATTGAGCCCAAGTTGGTGATCATTATATTTTACAATTTAAAAGTAAAGATTTTTAGGTTTTTTTTTTTAGTGTTTGGATGTTACGCTTAATTAATTAACCTGTAATTAAACTTTTGGTGGAAATAAGAATGATGCAAACTTTACGATCATATAGAAGTAATAACATAGTATGAATTAGAGCTGTTTATGGGCGGGTTTAGGTAAGTAACATACCTGATAGTGCCTAAATAATCTATCCGCAGGTTTAAATATTCAAAAGCCAAATGCGGGCATAATTTTTGTCGCGTCCCGTCCTTGTTAAAGCATGCAGGACCCACGGGTAGGCGGGAATTTCTTATATAAACATAAAAAATATAATACAAATTATAAAGTTAAGCTTTAATAACAATTACTAAAATACTATAAACATATAAAGTCTCAAGATACTCCAAAATACATAAATATAGTATGTAGACGGTGGAGTTGGTTGCTTGAGTGAATAATGAATGTAGACGGTATAATAAGAAACTTTAAAGTCTAAAGGAAGCAAACCCAAAAGCTAGTACAATAGTAATAAACTAAAGTTGAGTATGAATACTAATTACAAAAGTTGGGTATGAGTCATGTAGTAGTACTAGTTTAATAATCAATAGAATTAATCAATTAATAAATAACATATTAAATTATTAATAAATAACATATTAAATTAAGCGGACAAGTGGATATATCCGCGAGTATTTTTTGGTCATCTTGAGGGCGGATATTACCCATTGTCCAAGTGTGTAGTCGATGATGATCTAGCTAGGTTGATCCTACTATTTAGAACAAGTTTAGAAGATGAGAATTGATAGTTATAGGAATAAGGTCCACCATACAAAGTGTCCCCATAAAAATGAACCATAAAGTTTACACGGGGCTTCCATTGTTAATTTTACAAGGCTGGCATGTGCAAATTAGCTTCTTCCTCTGTTTTTTGGTCACTACCTACCAAAACATGTCCAATCCTTGCCTTATGTTTTAGTCTCTTTTATTTTCCTGTGTTTTATCAGTTCAAGAAAAAGCTGTCCATCCTAATTTGTCAATTTCTTTATATCAATTTTGTGAAAGTGTTACTTCTACATGTGATGTCACAGCTGCCTAGCCTACCTACTAATTTTCTCCTTTGCTAATCTTGGTTTGTGAATACTCCTACTAGATAAGGACACGGCCCGATCCGGCAAACAGGGTTGTTCCTGATTTAGACAAGGTAGACATTTGCATGTGGTCTAGAGGTAGATTTGGGCCAAATATCTTAATTCTACAATATTGTTAGTAGGACTGTTATTAGAATAACGCTTGTAAAATTGTAACTTAAGTTTTGCCAAAGACCCATTAAAGACTGTGATCGATATTCTATAAAGATGGCCCGGTTCTTTTATTTTTGCCTATGAAGTATGACCTATGTCTCAATTGCTACGGTGAACCATAGGCACCGTCAAGCAAGCCACATTCACCATTTTAAACATGTTGCGCGTCTATGAATTATAATAAAATTTAGTTATAGGCTGTGTGGGACGACAGGACACAACACAATAAACAATTATTTGCAGCCCACCAAGGTACAATACATAAGGAATGTGGTACGCTATTGGAGGGACCTAGACAACCCAACATGATATGAATTTCATATGTAGATGATCGGACTAATAAGGTGATAAGATTTTTTTCTCTATTAATTATTCACATGAAAATTGTGACAGGTACATAAAGTTAGAAACTTTATTGTTTCTATGTTTGGTGTTAGATAAAATAAGACAAAATATTTATGATGTGTGGATGGAATGAAATTTGAATCAAACTATAGACAAAAATTAAAGGACTTTTAAATTATAATCAAAGTAAAAATATTATAAATCTCAAGAGACATACAAAATTAAAATATAATGTATAAAATATAAAATGTTATAAATCTCAAGAGACATAGTACAAAATTAAAATTAAAATATAAAATATAACATATTCAATTGGGAGAAGTTTATTAATTATCATTTTTCTTTATTATACTAAATTAGTTACACCATGATCACTAGATTTGCTAATTTGGAAAACCTACTTCATCCATTGACAGCCCTAGATAATAAAGTATTTTTCTTGTCTTTTTATGTTTGTTATCAAGATGAAAGTTTCCTTTTTAAGATTTGATATTAAGTAATGAAAAGAAGATAATAATTAAATAGATTAAAATATGTTGATGATCCTGAAGATGATAATAAATTTCGTGATAACTGATAAGATTAAAATAGATAATATGTAAGTAAAAGTTTAATATGAATTTAATTCAAACTCCCTTTTATTCATGGAGAATGAGACATTTTGGGTCAATTCACTGAAAATGTCCTATTTCTATTTTTGTTATTCTTTTGTTCTCTTTTATCCGAACTACAACAACACAACAAGACATAAATGTTAATACCTTTTATGGAAAAAGAGAGTTATCTACTCACTTTTGGTTGAATTAATTTTTTTGACATGATATTAGAAATCTAGGTCACACGTTCAAAAATCATTCACCCCTTCTTGAGCAATTCTTGTATAACACTGTCTCACGTTTAGACATGTTTATACAAGGAGCTCTAATACTACATAAAAGAACCATTTAAAACAAAAGTTTAAGATAATTGTCGAAATCCCAATTTATATATGCTTTGGCATGCCCTTTCACATGAGAACTTTTAGAGCTATAAGTGTGGATACAACATAAGTCTTCCTTTTTTTTTAAAAAAAAATACACACTTTAACTAAAAAAAAGTTATTAGTTGTTCGCTATTAACAAAAACGAACTAAGCTTTTCTTGACCTTTTAACCAAATTTTCTCTTGTTCTCTTTTACTAACAGAAAATAATACCTAACCTTAGGTCAGGGTAGAAGACGGTTAATTTTGAAATTTAAATTTTACTAAACTTAATTATTTTGGGAATAAAAAAACTATTTATTTCAATTTTCTTCTTTTCGAATTTTTTTTTTATGTTTCTCCATTTTCATACGTAAATGCTTACTTAAGGTCGTTACATATTTATCATGTCATTTTTCAGATGTTAAAATTTACACTTTGGATATTAATAAATATATTTCATTGAATTGGGCTCTTTGTATGAATTTATCTAAATGTGAGATGATCTTATACAAGAGTTTATACACATTCAGAGGCGGAGTAAAAGTTGAAAAAATTTTTGAAGGCCCTGTGCAATTTTGAAAATTATGATATGTTTTTATCAATTTTGTATCTTTAGACACTAAATATATAATACTCCGTATTACGTAAGTTAATATTGAGGCCCCTAAATTTTTTGGACCCTGTGCGATGGAACATGCTGAACATGCTCAAAACCTCCCCTGTACACATTTTATTATATTTGGTTATTTTATATAGGTTAATCTAAATGTGAGACGATTTGCTCAAAGTGAATAGCCTTTTCTTTTTCCTCACCTCTTTTTTGAGTTTTATTTTTCTATTTTCCTTATAGATTCACTTAGAATGTGACACATTTTGCTCTGGTTTCAAGTTGGATCATGATCTAGCTATTATATGGGCTCAACTTATCCATGTTGGGAGTTTGGCCCATGTAATGCTGGCAAAAGCTTCTGCTTCTTGGGTCCTAGAGTACAAGCCAATTCATGCGGGTGGTTTGTGTTAAAGTATATAACATATCGTGCGGTCTTAATCATCAGTTTAAGTTTTTGGTTGAGTTGGTTGCTTAATATGGTATTAGAAGCCAACATGACAAGAGGTCACTAGTTCGTATTAGAGCTGTTCATGGGCGGGCTTGGGCAGGTAGCGGACCGGGTAGCACCTAAAAATTCTACCAGCGGGCTGAAATATTCAAAAGCCCGCCCGCATTCGCGGACATATTTTTTTGTCGCTAACTGCCCATTTTTAAAAGCGGGCGGGACCCGCGGGTAGGCGAGTATTTTTATATAAAAATTTAAAACATAAATCATATTATAAAGTTAAGTTTTTATAAGAACAAAAAAATATAATACATTATCTAAAATACTTTATATATATATATATATATATATATATATTATATATATATATATATATATATATATATATATATATATATATATATATATATATATATATATATATATATATATATATATATATATATATATATATATATATATATATATATATATATATATATATATATATATATATATATATATATATATATATATATATATATATATATATATATATATATATATATATATATATATATATATATATAAAGTCTCAAAATAGTCAAATTACATGAATATTGAATATAGACGGTGGAGTCGGCTACTTGTTCGAACTTTGATAGTCGATTGCTTGAGTGCTTTGAGGGTTAAAAATATTAAAGTCTAAAAAAAGTAAACCTTTAAGGCTAGTAGAAAAGTAATAAACTAAAGTTGAGTATGGGTCATGTAGTAGTATAGTTTAATATCTAATAAAAATTAATTATTTAATAAATAATATATTAAACTAAGCGGGCGGGCGGGTATACCCGCGGGTAATTTTTTGGTGTCGCTACCCGCCCGTTTATCTTGGCGGGCGGGTATTACCCGTCCAAACTTTAGATTTTTTTGAAAAACGTTGTCCATGCCCGCCTGTTTTTCGAGCCGGATTGGGCGGGCCTAGTGGGTAGCCCGTCCATGAACAGCTCTAGTTCGTATCTCCACCTCTTATTTAAAGTGGAATATTCAGCGTATATACGCATCCATACTTTTAGCCCAAAGGGTTCTTGTGTGAAGGGGCGTGTTAGAGTATATAACAAAGGTTTAAAGTGGAATATTCAGCGTATATGCGCATCCAAAATTACAATTTGATTTTACACAGCATTCAACGAAAATTTTTTGATCCTCTCAATGAAAGGATTAAAATTCAGAATTACCCTTATTTAATCGTGTATCGAATATAAAGTATTTTCGAACCATTTTAAAAAAACCTTTGTATGTTAGATCTTGTGACAACTAATTCAGTAAAATTTAGTGATGTTTATGACCATAAACTTAAAATCTATTCTTGAATCTGCAATACTAATCCAAATCTCTAAAATTAGTTAGTACTCAAAAGTAGAAAATACTTGAAATGGAACAAAAATTAAGCTAGCACGAAAAAAATTGGACGATTCAAATAAGATTCCACCTAATTATATTAATTTTTATACATTAGCCGTAATATATAAAATAAACTTGAGATATAAGTTGTATCAATAAACTGTACACAAATTCTTACTTGAGACCGTCTTTTGTAAAGACGACTCTCAAAAGGCCATAGTCCAATTCTTAATATATATTGTTACAATTCTAATATAGATTTGGGCTGAACTTTTAAAAATCATCTTTTAAAAAAAAGTCTCTCAAGAAATCACCCGATTAGGTATTTAATAACGGAGAAAGCATTTAGTTACTAACTACAAGTGATCCTAGGGAAAAGAATAGGCTAAAGTCATAAACAAAGCTTTTTAAAAGTGGCAAGATGGAAGATTGTTTAATCCTGAATACCATTCAAGTGGGAAGTGTATCATAAACAATTTACATATCAAATTATAATCATAACCAAAATTAGCATCATCATTTGTGATCCTCTTAATTAATCAAGCACAAATTCCCAACACAATCATTTTGATGAAATTAATCAAGTTTATGTCCTTCAATGTAGGACTAACCACTAATTAATAACAATAATCCACAAAATAATCCCAAATTAGGCGATTTGTCCCCTAATTCCAATCTCTAGTGGGAGTTAGCATGGGATTTTGGTGGGCAACCTGCAGAATCATCTAAAACAAAATCAAATAATGTCGATAATATTTAAAAAAAAATGCTTATCAAGGTTTAAACCCGATAAATACAATCACATACACCAACTCAACAGGTACATATATTAATATTTTTATTAATATACAGTTTCATACATAAGTTGAATATTGTCAGTTGACATCATTGACTGAGCGTAGATCTACGCTGCCGGGTGGGCTAACTACCAATAATTCTCAATAACTTTCCATGTCCTTCGTGCTACTTCTTGCTATGATGAACTATATAAAATCCTCCATTTTCATGCCCTTTTCATATGTTAATACATTACTTTTTCTTTTGCTAGACATCTTACTTTTATTTTATGCATGCTTTCTTTACAAAACTTTACTTTGTGGACCCATTTTTTCCCTTCAAAGGTTACTAAAAACAGCCTAGTTTCATTTCACTTTGAACTGTCATACAAACAAAACATCACAAGAGTGAATTAAGTTTAGAGTTTGAATATGGGAAAGTATAGATTCAAATTTTCGGATATGATGCCGAATGCTTGGTTTTACAAGCTTAAAGACATGGGTAAGAGTAGATCAACAATGGCAAATTCGCGGGTTAACAAAAGTATCAATCAAACCGCGACCATTACAACCACAACTATCACAAAATCCCAACACCCAAATAAGTCTTTTGTGTTCACTGATCCTTTGTATAGTTCACCAAGAAACTATGCAAAAATCTCGGATGTTGTTTGTTCTTCGAGTCCTTGTAGGAAAACCCGAAGAACAACCATATACAAGCAGAAATCCCATAATTCCGATCAACCAATTTATTACTCACTATCTTCTAGTGAGCTCGATTCCCCTGAGTTCTCATCTAAGCCTTACGAACAGCAGGGGAATCGCGTTGAGTTTGAGGCCGAGTTATTGATGTTTGATGAGCTTGGCTCTTGGAGTTCATCTTCGTGCAGGGTAAGTTCTTCGACTGCTGATATAATCATCGACTTGAACCATCATAGCGACCATAGAGACTCGATCAGTAGAAAGTTCCAGAAGCTGAACGAGTTTGATGCAGCGTCAGAGCTTGAACTTCGACCAATCCTAACAAAAGTTCCTGCAGAATCATGTCATAACAAGACTGATTCTTATGAATCTACGAGTAAAAATGCTCGAAAAGTGAAATCGAGGAAATCGAGTAGTCTATCGGATAGTTTTGCTATTGTGAAGTCATCTTTAGACCCTTGTAGAGATTTCAAAGATTCAATGATGGAAATGATCATGGAAAATAACATTAAAGGGTTTAAAGATTTGGAAGAACTCTTAGCATGTTATCTTTCATTGAATTGTAAAGAGTATCATCCTGTTATTGTTGATGCTTTTGAACAAATTTGGATTGATATATTTTGTTCAACATGTTAAAGCCTATAATTTGAGCAAGAATATATTCTTGTGTATATACTGTTGAAACTTTAAGGCTGTAATTTTTCTGTTAATAGTTAATTGTAATGTATTTTGGTACATCGTCTTAAATGCTTTTGTACTCTTTTCTATTGTAATGGAAAGGTCTTTTTATGTGACAATTCTTAGGTTTGTTAGTACCCTAGTCAATTCAACATAGATTCACTATTGGAAGCTTGTTGTAGCTAGTAGACTAGAAGCATAAAATCTACTTTTATGTTTGTACCACATAAAACTCCGCCTGAGTACTCGTATATGTTTCGGTCTTGAGACTAGGAGTCTAGGTAAAGGACGAGGATTGTGATTGGTGAATATTGTCAAGGAACCAACTCAACCAAAAGCTTAAGCTAATAGTTGAGGTCTCAGAATATGTTATATATTCTAACAAATATATATGACAATCATCGTTATATCTTGTGCCATGAGTCAAATTAGTCGATTTCATATCAAGGAGGTTTTAGAAGCTTGAAGCTTGAGTGTAGTTAGTAGTAACTAACTGAGGGCATCTCTTTTTAAAGGACATCTACTTTTGATATTGTAAATAGCTCTTTATATCAATTGTGTCCTAAAAATAAGTATAGTTTCCAAATTCCAATACTTTTTAACAAATCTTTACACCTTGTATCATCGGCTAACTTTGTCGAAACAATATGTTGAAATTAAGACTTTTTAATTGTTGTTTTGTCATATATTTTATTATGGGTCCTTCTATTTGAATTTCAAGTATTGTTTCATGAAAGAGTATAATATAATCATATATTGATCAGAAGTTAGACGATTTAAAAATGTCGTTTGTCGAACATAAGTATCGTTATAAATCGTCATAAAGTTATTTGAATTTTTGTTGATTATGAACACAACACTACCCTTCTAGCATAGTGTATATATGTATTATGTAAGTGTAACACCCCAGCCTCGCTCGGGCGTGTGACACTACCTATAGAATTATAACTGACCATATAAATCAATATAAATATTTTGACGTAAAATTTTCAATTATGTTTACTCTGAGAAGCTCTTAAGAGTGTCGAAACTTGTGTTGTAAAATTTGTGTTAGATATAGGAAAGCCGAAACTTGAAACAAAAATTAAAGGGTGACAAGGATGCATTTTCTTTTCAGAAAAGTTCCTCTGCTAAGAATTCTACAGTTAGCGTGCCTATGGAGAGTAGTCTTTAAATAGGTGATATTAAGAGGTCCAAAGACTACTCTCTACAAGCATGCTAACTGGAGAATTCTTAACAAAAAAAAAATTCGGAAAAAAATGCATTTTTTTCACCCTTAATTTTTATAAGACCATGCTATTGTCACATATGATTGTTTTGTAGCCGACTTTTGATCTTACGTGTGTACTCGGAAGCATGTTGTGTGGATAATAACTCACATTGCACCAATTACTACAAAAGCTAAGACTAATGAAACTAACCTTTTCTTGGATTTATTACTTAATATATATATTACACGTAAATCCTTTGTATATTTATCTACTTTTTAAGGTCTATTATTTTTTAAAACTGAGAAAAATAAGGTATAAACTTTTCTTTTTAAATAAATTATTTACAGTCCATTTGATTAGTGATAGTATTATAGTAAATAGTGGTTATGAAAATGATTTATATTGTAAATTTATCACAAGTTCCATATCAATCTCATGAATCATGATTTTGATCACAAAAAAAAAATTTATTTACAAATTTTCATTATAACCTAATACCACATCTTCCGATAGTAATGCATTGAAATTAATTTTATGAAGAAAATAAGATGATTGAAGTTGGACAAGCATGACCATCAAGGTAGCCAAGAGATTTTCAACCAAAATTAGACTAGTTTTTCATTCCCACTACTGCCGCTTATTGCCTCCTACCAAACGGGCCGTTAAAAATTCAAGAACTTTTCCTAGTTAGTCTTAAATTGGGTCTATGCCAATATGTAATTGGGAAAATACGGGGTGCGTACAAACTTCATAAGCCAAGTGATACCATCCTAAAACCATATGTCGATAGAAGGAATGGCTCCAATAACTTATGAAATCATAATTTACCGAGATGCAACAAGAATTTTTGAACTGGTAACAAGTTTTTTGGTGGGGCCAAATGTTTGTTAGTGATGATTGTTAACAGCCATTATGTTATCACTAACAAGGATAAAATTGTACGCATCTATTTATAAAGCCTTATTAGTAGGACTCATTTAATGACATTCACAAATTCTTACTTGAGAGCGTCTTTTGTAAAGACGGCTCTCAAAAGCCCATTCCAATTCTAAATATATAATGTTACAACTCTAAATATAGATTTTAGCTGAACTTTTGAGAGTCATCTTTACAAAAGACGGTCTCTCAAGAGATCACCTGACATTATTTAGACTGAAGGACAAGCCCTTAGAGCTTATTAGTTATAATAAAATGGGCCATGAGACAGATAAAAAGTGTGAATTTGGAATTGCATTTGCTTTCCTAAAGTTAAGGCCTTTTAATCATGAAAACTTTGCAGATGATTAAACAGAATCACTGAAAAATCACAAAGAAGCAACCATGTCCATGCCTTAAAAAATTGTTCTCTTTTTCTTTTGTTTGCTACCTCTTAATATAATTGAAAACAAGTGATGTTGGCCATCAATGAAGGAATTTTAGGAAGGAAACCAAATGAAAAAGACATGAAGAATCACTTCATAATTTGTATTGTTATAATATGTAGATAAGGATAAAGACTAAAGTAGTGGTTTTAAGTTTCAAACAAAGTAAAATTCCATTTCCACCAAATCAAGGTCTTTCATTTTCATCAATTAGGCATATATCTCATCTCATATCTTGTTTTGCTCACTCCAACCCTATACTATTGTGTATGTACTATATATATGGTTAGTACCCACTACGGGGTGTTTGGTATGGGAATATAAAATTTAATGGAAAGGGAAATGATAAACAGGAGTAAGGGTAAAGGTATGAGTTGTAGTAATATGTTGTTTGTTATGAAAAATATAAGGAAAACACTTAATTGATCATAGTTAGAGAATTTATTACTTGACGTAAATGGGTGGTAACAAAGTAAGGGTATCCATTACCCTCAAGAAGGGGATTGGGTTAACCTAATATCATACCAAACAAAATATATGGAGTAAAGGTAATTGAATCTTTTGCTTAGTATAAAAAAGTTCATACCAAACACCCTCTAAGTGTGGATTGCATCAGGTTGCGAAGCAAACACTTTAGATGAGGATGGGCAAAAAGATCAAACTATAGTTGATCGACTGACAAAAATTTATAAAAGTTACTTATTTATAGCCAATTTCGTAAAAGGAAATTTCAAAAGTTGAGGGGTGATCGTGGCCAACCACGACCACTCCTAGTGCCGCCTATGTTTGTAGCATTGTTTTTGGCACACTATTCCACTATGGCCTTGTTTAGTTCGCCTTGTTTAGTTCAATTTGCAAAAGCCAGTTGTAATCGGTAAAACCAGTTTAAATCAATAAATATTAGTATCTTTATTGGTTATTTATTGATATAAAGGCTTAAATATTGATTATATAAGTTCCTCTTCTAGTCTTTCTACTTCTTTATTGATCATCTTTGTGTTTAAACCCTAATTATCAACCACTTGCTCTAACACCATATATGGTGCCTAGACTCCTAAGATGAGAAATGAAAATATTATACTCCTTCCGTCCCTCTAAATAAGCACCGTTTGACTCAAAAAGCTCTCACATTTTTTAATCAAAGGGTGCTATTTCAGAGGGACAGAGGGAGTAAATAACCAAGACACCATCATCTTATATACTCAAACATAGCATTGGCATCACTTTACACATTTACATATTACCCTTTACCAATTGAACATACATTCTTATCAGCTACCCTTTTCCCTTGCCTCTTATCATCTCTACCAATCTGAGCCTTATTAGCACCATATCTCAGACCTTTACCTTGGCTATTTGAGATCTCATAAGGATTTTGAAACCCAATATTCTCCACTGAACCAACTGTCTTAGACAATCTCTTCTTGTGCACTTCTTCCAACAGCGACCGATGTAGTCTTTGGCTATGCACATCTATAAGCGAACGATTCCTAGTCAACGGGCGACTCGCCTTTGAACATTTGCTTTTACAAACCGTAATACCTTGTACATCATCAACTGGACTGTAACTTAAGCTCGAGGCCTTGTCAGAATGAGTTGAGCTGTACGAACTTATTTCATCCGAGAGATCCTGATCTGCAAGATTATAGGATTAATATCGCGATACAAGAACTATATTGCGGTTATAGGCGAGTAAGGAGAAAACCTTGGAGGCGATCATTGCTAAGAAACACGCCTGAAGCTGAAGCGACAGAAGAAGAGCACGAAGAAGAACGATACAAATGATGAGTTCCATCAAAGTCATCTTCATGGTAGTCGTACGAATGGGAAGGTTCTAATCTACTAGATGACACCCATTTCTTCCAATGAGGCACCAAAATTGAAATTTCAGCCTCAATCATTTCTGCTATTTCTTGAGGGTCCCAATCAGTGATTTCTAATTCCTCGACCATCTCCATCGCCACCTCTATTGGAGTATCATTCATTATATCAAATGGGAAGAATATGTTCCGTGCTGGACTACCTGCGATAAAACATGCACATCATTTGACACTGACTTATTTAAGATATCAAAGACTTACAGAACTGGGGTGTTTGACAAATACATTTTTTAGTTGGATTTTGGCTTTTTGGTTCGTCATAAAACTAAAAAATAGTATTTGGAAATGGCTTTTAAGCCAAAAGCCAAAGCCAAAACACTACTATGGCTAGCGCTTTCATTGAATATGTACTTTTTGAACCATTTTTTCTCTATAATCAACGAACACCTAAATTTTTGCAATACTTCCAGCTGATCAAACCAACCAACAGTCATTTGCCAAACAGACCCAACATTTTGTACTTACCATTTCCATCGGAAAACTGCACCTTCAAAAAAATGATATTTTCTTTAGGTTTCAGCGTGCCAGTAATTGTCATATTGGACCTTGGTAGATTATCTACTAGCTTCAATTGTTCCAAACTTAAGTCGTTTAGAATCGGCCTGTTCATTGCCATAGTTTTGTTGTGCAATAAGTCACCTTCAACCGATGAAAGAAATGGGTCTAGAAGCAAGTCTTTAGCAGACAATCTCTCAGAAGCAGGGGCTAAACATTTGATAATGAATCTTTGTGCTTCCTTATCCTGAATCTGATATAATGCTGCTGGTAATTTACCCTGATAAACACAAAGATCCACAATCATGTATACTTCAATGGTATTTAGTTATGCATCTATACTCGCCATTGATCAACTCACAACTTTACCGAGGTGACTTTCTTGTAAATTTGTGCAGGATTTGCACACTCACTGTAAGGATATTCCCGAGTAAACATCTCGAGTAAGCACATACCGAATGAGTAGACATCGACTAACTCATTATAATCTTCCTCGTATAATTCGGGTGCCATGAACTCAGGCGTACCTATAATATGATCAAAAACACAAGCAATTATGCTTGTTACTTAGCAGGCTAGTCTGACTTTACACAATCTGTACGACAGGCGAAGTTGACAAGTCGTATAGTTTGAGATGTTCGATTTGTTACCTATAATACTGTGTGCAGATTTAGACCCATTGAGAAGTGCTGCTAATCCTAGATCTCCGATCTTAACTTGCCCAACATGGCCGTTAACAAAGATGTTATCACACTTTAGGTCTCGATGAATAACTGGTGGGTCGTGTTCGTGCAGATAAACAAGACCCTGTAAGATTTGGCGCGCCCAGTTCTTTAAAGCATGGATGTCTACCCTCTTATATTTTTGCCTATACCTGCACTCATTGTTGGGAAATTTGTTAGAATTGATCTTATATTACGTTTATCAGAAGGGTCAATCGGAAACAACTTGTTATCACAAGAATCAAAGAGAACTGACTGTCTGAGGGTGCCAGAAGTGAAGAGTTCAGTGATGAAGTTGAAAGTCCGTTGGTTGGTATCGATCCAAGACGTGTAAAACCGGATGATCGAATCGTGGTTAAGAGTGCTTAGAAGGTGAACTTCCGAGTAAAGGCGCTGCAATTGGTCCGGTGAGCGTAGCACATCCTTGACTCTTGCTTGGTTCCATGCTACTTCTATGCCTAATAATTCATCAATTGCTTTATATACTGTTTTGACTGCTCCTTTTCCCAGAACTTCATCTGTCTATATACCCACATATATAACAATCTAAAGTCAACAGTATTCCTAAATCAAATACCATCTAGCAAGTCTTGTAAGAGATAGCGTCAAGAAACAAACTCAACCAAAAGCTTAAATCTAATGGTTGAGACCTCGGGATATATACTCTGACACGCCCCCTCACACGAAAGCCCTTTGGCCAGAAGTATGTATGTAGCACGGGCCACCTCATACCTGACGCTAAATATTCCACTTTAAATAAGGGATGGTTAAAATTTAAACCGTGACCTCTTGTCACGCTGGCTCTGATACCATATCTAGGAACCAACTCCACCAAAAGCTTAAGCTAATGGTTGAAGCCCTAAGATATGTTATATGCTCTAACAGATGGTATCATCATGAAACAAGCCTATATAATTAACCCATTTATCTTATTAATCAATTTAAGATTGTAAATAATCACTTTAAAATTTAAAGTTATAAGTGATTGCTCTAATTCTCGTCTCCTCAAGACTTGCTGAATGATTTTTCTTAATAACCGTAGATAATTTAACTTAGATTTCAAATAACAAGTTATACAAATTAGTATTTCATTAAATTTATTAGCGGATGGCTTGCTATAAAATTATCCTTTGAAATCAACACTAACCAACATATTTTTTTAAATTAATTCAAAAAGTGTATAACTTTAAACAATCAATAACATAAAATTACTACATCAATCCATACTTTTGGGAAAACAATCTTATTATAATAATTAAAAAGACAAATTAAATTGAACAGAATTAAAAAGGATAAGGTTATGTACATACCCGAGCGTAACGACCCGAAGGATCAACTTCAGCATAATCAGAATGAATGATTTGGTTTGTTCCTTGAACCACCAAAGGCATAGTACCACAATTACTAGTAGTAAACATGATCAAATATTCTCTAATAACAAAAGCAGCAAAAAAAGATCGACTTTTTATTTTTCCAAAAAAAAAAAGATGGACTTTTTATTGGATTTAGAAGCAATAATTGATTAATTGTAGTAAGAATAAGAAGAATTAAATAAGAATATTTAGTTAAAAAAATACAAGTATTTGAGTATGCAACGCAACTAGTTTGAAAGTCAGAGCAGGAGTTTGTGTGTTTGTGTACCTGCGTGTGTCTGTTTTCCTTTACCTTCCTTATATTTGGAATTTGGATGCTGCCACGGTGTCTTGTCTTTTTTTGTTGTCCACTGACGAATTGATACGGACTACTAAATTGTGTGTGTAGGATAAGAATTAAAAAAGGCGGTAGGAATATTGAATACGAGCCTATTTCTAGGTAAGACGACTTTATAACAAAGAGTTATATATTAATATTAATTGATTTGACTTGAAAATATTTTGCGTAATTAAATGAATTATATATTGGTTTATTTTATGATTGAACTGTAACATTAATCTTACTCATTTAATTAACAAAGTAGGTCGAATCGATCAATTTAAATTAAGTTAAAAATCTCAATTCAAATTCACTTATTTTAAATTAGGTTGAGATTGGATTAATAGATTCGATTAACTTTTGATAAACCTAACAAGGAGAGAGAGGAAGTATTTCATTTGATGAATAAAAGTTTGACAAAAGCTGAATGACATATCAAAATGTTCCACGACAATGTCCGTCAATTGTCCATGTCACAATATATTTCCTTTTTATAAGCTTGAAAGTATTAGTGTATGGGTAAACACGCGCTTGGTTTAAGGGTTCGTAGTTTGAGTGAGCATAATTGTGTTGTATAAAGTCTCATCTCATCTTAAAAAAAAGTCTTAGGATTAAGAATTGAGATCATGTTGTAATAGTGCGTTTGGTTAGTGATATTAAATGATGGTAATGTGAATGATTTATAGTGTAAAATTTAATCAAGTTTCATATCATTCCCACGTTATTGAAACTTTGATCACAACAAAGTTTTTTTTTTTTTTGTGCAACATCCAACAGCTATTTTTGGTGCAATTAATGAGAACATTGACGGTCCATTTGATTAATGACATTAAATGATGGTAATGTGAATGATTTATTGTAAAATTTAATCAAAAGTTTCATATCATTCCCACGGACACGGTAATCAAACGTTGATCACAATTTTTTTCTTTTACACATTTTCATTACCACTTAATATCATTTCTCCCAATGGTAATGCATTGAAATGAATTTTATGAAGAAAATAAAATGATTGAAATTGGACAAGCATGACCATCAGGGTAGCTAAGAATTTTTTCAACTAAAATTACACTAATTTTTCATTCTCATTGTCGACGCTTATTACCACCTATCAAACAGGCCGTGAAACAAATTGTTGCACTGTTGCACATATTATTATAAATAAAAAAGCTCGTCAGATAGAACAAAGCACAATACTTTTTACGAGCTTGATGACTTGATAAATTCTTCGTATAAATTAGAAGCTACGAGTTTCTGCGTGCAACATGCAGCGTGCAAGAGCTCACAATCTTCGTGATGGGGTAAGAACGGAATTCGATGAAGGATTGGTGGATGAGATTCAAGTTCGGAGAGCCCAAAAAGGGAATTGACAGACTTATATTGTATACTTCCGGAACCTTTTAGCATCCATTTTTCCTAACAGCTTCCGGAACTAAACGGATGGGCTGGGGACTAGTGTCATCGTAGATGAATGAAATCTGAAGGACCTTAACGGCTCAATCGCTGCAGAGGGGGTAACGGGGTAAATGTTGGCATTTCGAGTCTCATTTCTCTTGACGAAGAATGCCCGACTTTTCAGACTAGCAGGAACGAAGACATTGAGGCAGTAAAGCAATAGAAAACCCATAAAATACTATCAGTTTATCATCCAACTGTCAAAGAACATCTAACAATATCTCCCAAAAAGTTTATACCTATATCATTCTCAAATTTCATATATGTGCTAATGAACAAAACTGCCTACATGAACAAGGGATCTTCCTTAACTATATATTTAAAGTTTTAAGTAAAATAGCAAGCTAAAATGTGCAATATAGTGACTAGCTTACAGCAACAGCTTCATTACTGAAACCCATCAGCCAGAAATAATAGGACTTGAATCGGGCATAAGGCTAACCAACAAACCTTCAAGCGTCCACGTCCTTGCTTGAATTCCAAACAGGCGCTTTGGGAACAACACCATCAGCCAAAATTGAAGATCCATTTTCCACTACAATCAACGGATCTGTATCCTTTTCATTTGCCTGAACGAGATATTAAGTAGTGTACAAAAAGCTAATCAGTACATACTACGTAGCAGCTTCAATATAAATTATTATGTTTCAAAATGATGAATCGGGATAACCAAACAGATTAATGAGAAACAAGGAACAAACTTAAAGCTTTACACCAAAAAACCAACTTTCCAATTACTAAAAAGTTTAATAAGCAACATCCGGCAAACTGAGTTTACAAAAGTTAAGTGTAGTGAATTTGAAAAAAAAAAAACTATATAAATACCTGGGAAATCTGTGCTGATGCTTCTGAAGCCTTCTGTTGCTGGCTTTCTACATTACAACGATAAGAGTAGGAGATCATTCCAACCACAGCAACAAGAATACCAAGGATGTTGCGCCAACTGAATGGATCATGAAGTAATACATAGCCGAAGGCCAAAACTAAGCATGTCTTTAAATGTCCAAGAACCTGATAAGTGACTGCTGAAGTTTTCCCGATCACGAGAAATGTGCTGAAATTTACGGAGATGGAAATCAGACAGGATAAGACGATGAAGGCCTGGAAGAAAAGAAAACCCTATAAGATCCACAATCATTTCATACAACACAAAGTACTAATCATATTTAATAAACAATTTATATTACCAGAACTTTGGGGGTATAATTGAAAGCAAAAACATTTTTATTTGTTAAAAGTCCATCAAGAAATGGGCCAAAAACAAACAAAGTTATTGCTTGGTAAGGGCAGGACTGATACAAGAGCTGAGTTGAGGAAACCCTGAACTTCTTTTGAATGGAATTTGTCATCTGAGAGATCAGTTAAGATAACAAACCAAGAAAACTATCCCATGATCAAAAGTTTAATATCAGAAGCTTATATCCACCCTTTTTAAGAAATGACAAATAAAAGTAAAAGAAAATCAAAAACAAAAGTTTAGATTTCAGGATACGATTTGAGCAACACAGGTTGTCAAAATGGCAAGCAGTGACAATATAGAACCCAGGAGATTGAGCTGCAGATCAGTTATGGTCGCAATGCCGACCCCTAAAAGAAGGATGCCCAGTGAAAACTGGATACTCCGACTGCAATATGAATTATAGAAGCATTAGATTTATAATACTATGTCGCGAGTACTAGAGTAACCCAAGGAAAATAAAGGTCTTGATGAAGTCGGGTTTTCATGATAGGGCTCTAAAAGGCATAATTAATGAAATAACTCTAGGTTAAGTTAACAATTTTGGCTTAAATGTACTATCTGATGTAAAGTAAAAACAGAGAAGTAAGCGCAAAGCAACAGCACTAGGCAAAATTTAACCCCTGACCTGAATTTCTTCATAAAAAAGAGTGTCTCCAAAAGGACAGTGCATGGAATAATGGCCAGTTTTGTCATCTGCAGTACACAAAAAAGATTTGAGTATAAAAAATTTGAACTAAACATGATCAGAAACAATGCGAGAAAAAGGAGGCAAACAATACAATTATAAGCATTTTGTATTTCGGAAGGATTAATTACAAACAATTCATAAAGAACTCAGGCCTCCAAAGAGATGACCTGCTGCAAATCTGCAAGCTTTGTGAACCAAGACCATAGATGAACTCATATGTCGTATTGGGTAACTGAATTAGACACAAACGGTAAGGAAAGTTGGTTTAATGATGCAAGAGATAGAGCTCCAACTCTTTTTCTGACGTTTTAGTTTATTTGTAGAACGCTCAAAGAGGACTAGTATTCTCAAGAAACCAATATTTAGGCTCTGGGGGGAAAATAAATCTACAGCCAGAGAGCCAGATACTTAGGTATAGAACATTTCGAAAGATCAGAAAAGTACCTGGTAAAAACCAACAGAATTGAATCCCAAGCTAAGATTTAATAGTCCAATTGATATTCCATTCAATATGCCAAATCCCATCACCGCTCTTGGATCAAAAGGTTTATGTTCAAACATTTTCAACCATAGTGCAACATGAAGCGAACAAAATGTGACTAGAAGGTGCCAACTGGTCAAGGTAGTGGCTGCAAGTCCAACAAAATGAATAGTTACAACATTTTCATTGATATAAAAATGCAAGGCACGGGAAATTAATGAAATTACAAGTGGTGGTAAAGATCTTTCAGTTTCTATAGTGCATATTACCTTCTAATGAGTTTATCTACACTATTTCCTGCGCACACTTATTGCTATTCTGTAGTTCCTAGTCCAGTTTGCTACATCTATTGGACTATGCTTACACTAGACCTTTGCCCTTTAGTTATTCCCTTCAAAAGCCTTCAATGTGAAACCAACTAATAACTTGCAAACATGCATAGCTTGTCTACCCTGTAATCTCTCTAAAAACATCAAGATACTATCATCCCTTTAAGGCCTCCTCTCCAGACTAACCCACATTCACACTAATTAATTGCAACAACAGTAATAAGTGATGAAAGACATTTAACATTTACACAAAACGACAACAGACTGAGTTCCACCGTAAGTATCAATCCATCACTTTTCAATCTAAACACCTTTATCTCAGAAGAAGATTATTACTTCCTAACCCCTTATTCCAACTCCTTACATCCAAGTGAAAGAAAGGCTAACCGACAAATTCAACAACATGGAGTCATGGACTTCAAAGTCTGTCTGCATGACTCCATGATGCAGAAAAGTCTGGAACTTGGTTGGCTTAGGTTCTTTTCATTCCAGTGTCTTATTCAGCTCATGTTTTCTTTTTAAGTTATCAAAGGGGAAGGGTAAAGTCATTCTTCCTTTTCAACAAATAATAAGAAGCCACAAACTAACTACGTATTTGGAATCCTTTCCGAATCAATAGATCTAATCATTCAAATAGATTCAGAACGAAAACAGAAGCTTACTTCTCCATTCCTTAGTCCCTTTCCGATTCCATTGCATTTTCCCTCAGCTTTTTCATATCCTCCCATTCCCTCCACTAGTTATCTAATCACATCATATAACCAATAAATATTGTAATACTCTATTCAAATGCCCAGAAATCAGTCTTAGTTTATTTCTGCTTCAGAATTTCAAGGACAATTATAACTTAGAATTCATACTGAACTCAAGTTTACTACAAGCAAATGCTCCGAGAATTTATAATCTTTGACAAACATTTGTCGGACATGAATTCGCACTCCCATACATTATTAGAGAGCACCCTACAATTCCTAGATCATCATGCTCAAGCTCTATATACTGACAAATTCAAGGGTTTTAACTTTATAAGCAGCAAACAAACCAAGAATAAAATACAACATTCCTCCATATAGTGGCAATTGGCAAACCCTCTACAATTGTGCTAAACATCTCCATTTTCATCTATCCCTAATTTCCCATGAAATACTACATTCCTCCATAGGTTATATACTCTAACAAACTCCAACACTAAAATGTGTCCGCATCCAAATGCAAATCATTCAAGTTTTCTACTCAATTTTCACCCAATAACATCAAATAATGTATAATGTATAGGGGAACAATCAAAAAAGCCTATACACGAACCACAAATATATATAAACAACACACCCACATACAGATCAAAGCTCTTTCCCCTACAAACACATTTTTAAGATAAATAAAAAAACACAAATGAACGGAAAAAGAACATGGGTACTAACCAAAAGTGAATCCAAGTGTACTGATCAGAGCTTTGTTACAAATAACAATGGAGACTGATGAAACCACTGATAAACATAATGCCCCAATGGTTCCAAGCTGGAACCTTTGATTTTCACCCATTTTTCACTTTCTTGAACAATAATCAAATCTCTGAAACCCTTTTCCTATTCATCCCTCATTTGACATAAATTTTATCCAATCTATGAATTGCATTAGGATTGCATTTTGGGCAAAACAATCTGTGAATAAAGATGGGTATAACCCTAGATCTGTAATTCAAAAAAAGAAAAGCAAGAAAGAAAATCAGATTCTGAATATGCAGAGAAATAGTAGGAAACAAATAAATGTAGGGTAAAGATGTTTGAAGGTACAGGGGAGGAGAGAGATTGTGCGGTGTGCCTGTAAAAATTGGAATCACTGAATACGAAATACAAAGATTTGTATTTTGATTTCTGTGTAAGAATTTGTGATACGGAATAGGAATAGGAATAGGAATAGTATAATCAATTATGCAGTCTTACTGGTATAGAACTACACTCCATTTCTACTGTATGAATTAGGATTAGGATTTAGGAATAATGCGTGTATGGATTTAATACATCATTTTATTTTCATTTATTTCTAATTGAAATTAAGAGTACAAAAAGATTTTGACAAATATATCCTTAAAAAATCTAATATGTTGTCGGTGACTTTAATATTGTAAGAAAGTCATCATTTTGGTTTCACGTATATATACTAATCGATTTTAGTTTATTATGATAATAAAGTATTAAAATTAACTTTTACCCGTGTTCAAAAAAAAAAAAATTAATTTTTACCCAATGGACGTATATGTGGCCTTTTTTAAAAATTTTTGAGAAAGTCTCTTGAGAGACCGTTTATGACAAAGACGGCTCTCTAAAACAACCCAACCCAATGTTTAAATGCGGTTTTTATTTTTTTATAAATTATTTTAAGTTATCTTTATTAATTTCATTTATTATATTTTATTTTTAAAAATTTACTTTTTTTTTTATCATATTATTTAAAATTTTGTTTTAAAAATAGATTTTAACTTTTAGATTGACCTAATAACTTAAATTTTACCTATGCTATTATTTTTTTTTTTTTTTGAAAAACTAATCTCACAATCTCCTTTATAGCCTTAAATTGAACACTATCGTATATCTAATTTGAAATTCAGGTCGATAAGAGTACACACACATGCCCTAATTTTTACTACACATTAACCAAGAATATACTTAACGATGTTTTTATTGGATTTGTTAACATTTTTCGAAAAAACGGGCACCATGATCATCCTTGTGATGTTTTTAGTTTGAAAGTCATGTTGAAATGAGTATTCATATGTCAATATGTTCACTGGTTAGGTTCGGGCTTTTCTAACCAGTTCAATGGTTCACCAATTCGAATCGCGTCGATTCAATGGTTCAGGACCAGTTTGAATACATTTTTTTTAATCAACTCGAACCAGTCAAGCCTATCGATTCGAGCTAGTTCAAGTTGAAGCCCGATTCAAGTCGGTTCAAAATTTTTTCTGAATCGGTTCGCGGTACGAATACAAATATACCGGCCCATGGCTGTCTATAAACCCCAAGAATAACACCAGCCACCAAGTGTCTAATATGTAAACAATACGGGAGAAACACACAAGTCACTAAAGAGCAACATCGAGCATCGATTCCAAAATCAGATTCGAATAACAAATCAAATCAAATCAAATCAACAAGGAAGCAAGTATAGGATCATACCAAAATAGTTCTTAGATATTTGAAATGAAATGCCATTTCAAAGGGCACAATTTAACAATATATGATCATACCAAAAAATATAGAAATATTTTAGTGCGCTGCCATTGATGCCTCAAATATAAAGATCTTAAGCCTTATGATATCAGTCAAAATTTTCCTAATAGCTTCCATGAAAAAAAAAATCCTCATGAACGGTCCACAGACCACAGGAATGGAATCACTAGTTTTCGGAAGGTTAGGAACTTGGAGTCCCTTAAAGCTCGACGTCTCAAATCTTGATGGATTTGTGCTATGTACAGCAGACAGTGTTGGAGCCGATCAGTGAAGATTCCACTTATCAACACACGCTATAAAGTAATGATGAAAAGCTAACCAAGAAATGATTATACGAAGCCAATCTGTTCAACACATACTTGGATAAAACTCGGAAGATGCCTTAAATGCCTCGTAGTCATGTATGACTTTCATAGACCCTTGCAGTTTTTCAGCCTCTTTCAAATCAGTTTCGCAACCCCACACTCGGATTGCAAGCCTTCGACACTTTGGGGATTCTCTCCGGAAATATTTTCTATACCAGTCTATCATCTCAGTCTTCTTTATATCCCTTACAAATTGTGCCACTTTTTCTGAAAAATCGAACATATACCTGAACATTGAAAATGTATCATGTTAAAGTTGTGCAGTCCAAATGAAAACATGAAGAGATATCTGCTGCAATGCAATTCATATACCTCTTATCCACAATTTGATTCCAATATCGATCAGTCTCGTATGACAATGTTGGATCTTTTTCGAGCAATTTCGCAACCAACCCACTTTTAAAACTCTCAAAGGATTCATCATCTAATCCTTCCTGCAACACAAACAAGGAAATTGAAAATAAATGCACAAACCCCTGGACCCTGGATAATCCTTTCAAAATACTTGTGAAAAATCAAGAATATAAAATATCACAACATATATTTCTTATATCATATCTATTGTTGATATCAACAGTAAGCACATGTACGATTACTCAAAGTGGTCTAGTTCATATTATCATATCCAACCAAGAACGGTCCATAAGTAGGACGAGATCATATGCTAGCTCCACAAACCCCTTTTAAAGAAATAACTCTATTTGAAAGTCCAATTCATCCGAAAACAGCAGCAGCCCAAGAACAGATGCTGAGCCAAAGGAAGCGCTTCCATAAGCGCACAAGCCAAAAAATTGAAAGTTTTAATAAGGTTAACCATGGAGCATGAGCATCATAAGATAAGCTGTAAAATAAAGACTATACTAGGTCAAATTACACAGCTTATGCAGAAGACTATTCCAAAAGACGAACAGCAACAGCCAAAAATAGAGCACTAATACAGTTTATAAGAAAGTAAAAACTAAATAAAGTCTGCTAGATATAAAGTGTTACATCTTACAAAAAAAGAGAGGAAACAAAGCAATCTGGCTCTTTTAAAGTTCTCTAACTCCAACTAGTCTTATATAAGCATAGTGTTCCATGTAAATAGTTATTGTTATTAGATACATAACCACACCAGAAAAAAGGAGAAACATATTGAAGTTATAGGGAGTCCGGAGTAGAGCATTTGCCACAAGAAAATAAGTGGATCTTGCATTGAAAGATCAACAATTAGACCACATCGTAAATTATATTTGAGAATGTTCAAAGGTTAGGAGTCACGACACACGCACAATGAATGGATCTTATGTTTCCAAAACCAAGCATCTAGACAAGCAACAACAACAATGCCCAAACCTTATATATTTCACAAACCAAGCTTCAAGAAGAGCACGTGAATAATGTCTTCATACAAGGGTCAAAAAAAGAGTACTGGAAAACATTAAGATAAACATCAAGAGCATGAAGTAACACAATATGATAATGACTTATCTAATAAATCATTATTTTGTCAACGATCTCTCATGTTGATTTATTTTGGTATATCAGTATGTAGCCAACCCAATATTATTGAGATTAAGGCTTTGGCATTTTGTTGTCTGCATTGACTAGTGTACACCCGAGAAAGACTTAATTAAAGTGTGAGAAAAAAGGTCCTTGCACCTTTTTTATCCTTTACATTTATTTCAGCCTTCCGGTCCTGATTGGTATTAAGTACATATCTATATTATATGTCCAATATAGTCAACACATAAACAGAGCAGAAGAGCCAAGGAAAAAGCTAGTAGTACCAGAAAGTCCTTGAGACCATCAATGAAGTAGTCAATCCTGTCTTGCAAGTACACAGGATTATACTTGGAAGATTGAACAGAAAAGCAAAAACCAAAGATACGATATGTCATCCGTGAGCCACACTGTACAACATAACCAAGCTGCTCCTTTGTCCTACAATCCAAGTCAAAATAGGCAATAAAAAGAAAAGAAAAGTCAATCATCACATGGATGATAAATTGGTAGCTATAGCTAAATTAAGCTTGGAACACAACTAAATGATGAGACTAACAACGATTACAGAAAGTATTGTAGCGATCACCGCATCCCCCCCCCCCCCCCCCAAAAGAAAAAAAGAAAAGAAAACCAACCACCCAAATTAAAAAAGAAAATTAAATCTCAAAAAAAGATTCATGAGAAATTATTTTCAAAGACTCCTACCTTAGCTGATTGAAAAAAGGCTCTTGCACAATCTCATCAAACAAATCAGCAAATCCTTTCAGGCTAAACACATCCGCAACACTTTCCTGCTCAATTTGATAATACAACTACACATATACAAGAGATGGTGTGAGAAATCCAATATTAAAAGAACAGAAGAGAAAGAGTGCAAGGATGTATAGACAATGCCTATCACCTCAACCACAGAATTTGGTTCCAACTTATTTTTTACACGAACGTCTCTAACAAAGTTTGCTCCAGAAGGCAGACATAGAACTTTCTCTTTATGCCTCATGTCTTTAGGAATTGGTGGTACAGAGAAGCAACTTTTAAATATGTTAGATATATTGACGGCTTCTTCTTCTAGCAAATTTCCATGGCAGAGGCCCTCAATGTATACCTGGAAGAAAAATAAGAACATCCGATTGGCCAAATCAGAGAACTCATAGGAGAAGGATTTTCACACTAACAACAACATCAATGTCAGAGCCTTAATCTCACAGGATTAGGAGTAGGATTTTGAATTGAATAAATCTTTACTAATGTCACTATTGTTTGTCAACAAATTTCAGTTCACAACTTTCACCCATAAGTTCTATATATGAATCTTGGGGAAATTTTGAACTTCCATTAAAATATCACAACCTATTCAACAAATAGGTAGGATTTGGAAAAGTAGATACAACATGCTCTTGATTTTTATATTCATAAAGAAAATATACTTCTGAAATAGATATCTAAAAGAAAAAAAGTTATGTATTTCCAGATTCTCAGCAACTCCTACGTCCTTAATTACTCTCTATGGGGTCAGTGGGTTTCATGTTTCTATAGCATAACCCCATGCAGCCCTAAAACAACATATAAAGCTGAAGTTGAGATTTAATTACTGTAGAAAAGGGGCGAAATTTTGGAAAAAAAAATAGTTATACAAGCTATGTTGGCTCAATTGGTAGAGTAATGGACTTTTAACCTAAAGGTCACAGGGTCAACCCCCCCCCCCCCCCCCCCCCTCTCCTAACTCGTCTTTTTTTTCTTTTTTTTTTGCGATTTTACAGTTTTACTCCAGATTTCTAATTCCCCAAAATCCCGCCCCTGTTCCCCCGTTTCCCTTGTTTCCTATTTTATTCCCCGTTTTTTATGTCCACAGCAGCAATCGGCACTCGACACTTGGCAGCCCCTATCCAAAAACTCAGCCTTCAGTCCGCTAGCTCCTATCTGCTGTTCGGCTGTCCCCACGCTCCAGCCACCAACTAGCAAACTTCACTCTATGACCTTTTGTCTCTTCAACGGTTCAACCTTCTCTTTCTTTTAGGTGAATAAATCCTCTATTGCAATTTGTTTATCCATTTGTTTAAAATTAGAGCTTTTATTTGCTCATCTTAGAAGCTACTAAGATAACCATGTCTTTCTTCAGTTACGTCATTTGTTGCTTGATAGAAAGATAAACAAAATAAAAAACACTAATAAATGTGCACAATTTACATACTTGGGAAAGAAGATATGGAATGAAAGATTGCAACTCAGAAAGGGACAAATCAGTTATGCATTGTAGCTTCTCGTCCACATCCCAAAAGCTTTCGCAAAGAATTTGCAATCTCAGGTATGATGCATGACTTAAGGGCTTAATGTTAGCATTCTTCAAATTCCTCTCTAAGCCCTCTTTAATAACCTACAAAGTTCCAGAAATACAACTCAATTAATTAAAAATTTATAACTTCAATTATAATTTTTTTTCTTTAAAAGAAAGGCTTATAAGACAATATGATCCAGCAATTTAACCTTAAACCGATCTTCTTTCGGTGAAAAAGATTTTGCAACCTCCATTATTTTATAAAGTAAAAGCGGAAGCTTTTCACTGAAACCATAAACCTTAAGCTCAAGTTTGTCACCAGGGACAGATATTGAAGTTTCCAACTTGGCTATGCTGGCCTACAAAAAACAAAGTAAAAAGCAATTATGTTAAAACTGAAAAGTAAACAAAAGCATCAGCACAAGAACCCTTGGTTTATGACTAAAAACTACACAATAAGAACAGAAGTATGAGTTCTATATGCAACAAAAGAAATGACAATGAAACATTTTGCATCATATATAAGCACCCCCTAAGCCCTACCACCAACATATATTCCATCCACATTGAGAAATATTGGTATAGTGAACTTTTGAACTACTCGTTATGTTTAATGAATATAGAAAAAAGCCAAATGAACTTTAATCGATTATTTTCGCTAGAAATCCCTTCAACTAATACTCAAAAGTCAAAAAACACAATTTAACAACCTTGTGAATTTCCAAGATCAAGCATTCGCTACTGGGTTCTAAGATTGAACCCACCAAAGTTTGTCAACTCGTTGTATTCGAAGGTTTTCTTAATCTAATTCCTTCAACTGCTGATAGCTTAACATCTTTGTTAATTTCCTCTTCTAAGTAATTAATCTTTTAGAGCTCACATTCCCAAAACTTCCCCAACCCTTAGCCAGAAAAGAAAGATAAGAATTTCAACACCATCCAATATAGATTAAAGACAAAATGTTTCAATCACTAAATTTATGTAAATAGCTCAGAAGACGACATCATACAGTTAAGTCGAGGTGTAAGAAGCTAAATAAACAGTAAAGGACAAAAACAATTTAAAAAATCCTTGAGACAAATTTTTAAAGTTGAGTTATGTTTCTTTTCAACATAGAAATAAATTGGTCAAAAATTTATATCTCGGGGGAGATAATAAGAAATAAAAGTATTCAGAGTCCAATTTTTATATCAATGAACAAAAAGAACCAGCAAACATCATAGTGTGGGATTTAGTCATGGACTCACTTATTCATTTCAATTGGTGGGAGGGTTCTTGCACTGATGCCTGCCTTTATTGACTGTTCAATTTTTGACAGAACTGCTTTTTCCTTTTTTTATTGTGGGCGCATTGCCAAGTTAGAAACTTCAATATCCATTCTGATGACAAACTTGAGCTTGAAGTTTATGGCTACAGAGAAAAGCTTTCGCTATTATGTAAAAAAAATTTGGTTGTAAAATGTTTTTCATTAAAAGAAGATCGATTTAAGGTTAAATAGCTGGATCGTATTGTGTTTTAAGTCTTTCTTCCCTAGAAAAACAAAATTGAATAGATCTTTGAAGGATGAGAGTTGAGAGCTTGTAAAATTAGAATTAAAGCTATAAACTTGTAATTTACTGAGTTGTATTTCTGGAACTTTGTAGGTTATTAGAGAGTGCTTAGAGAGGAATTTGAAGAACACCAACATTAAGCCCTTAAGTCATGCGTCATACCTGAGATTGCAAATGCTATGCAAAAGCTTTAAGGATGTGGACGAGAAACTACAATGCTTAGTTGATTTAACCTATTCTGAGTTGCAGTGTTCAATGCAAAATATTTTTTTCCCAGGTATGTAAATTGTGCACATTTATTAGTTTTTGTAATTTTAACTATTTTTCTTAATAGCGACAAATGGCGCAGTTGTTTTCTGGAGAAAGACATAGTTATCTTAGTTAGCTATTTTACATTCAGTACTCAGTATAGCATCAGTTGCTGACAATATGAATAACATGGTTAATTTAGATTTTTACATAATATTGCATTGTTTTTGAAAAAACTATTATTATGCCACAAGATTAAAGAAAAACAGTATTTCCCCTATACAATGAGTGGAAGGAAGAATTAGTGATGAACAATAATAACTATCAATTGTCACCAACTGATGCAATACTGAGCGCCAAAAGTAAAATAGCTTACTAAGATGACTATGTCTATCTCCAAAAATAACGGGTACTTCATTTGTCGCTTGATAGAAAGATAGATAAAATAAAAAGAGCTAATAAATGTGCACAATAAGATTTTGCATCGAAGGCTACAGCTTAGAGCCTCAGACTAGGACAAAACAGCTAAGCATTGTAGCTTCTTGTCCTCATCCCAAAAGCTTTTGCATAGAATTTGCGATCTCAGGTATGATGCATGACTAAAGGCTTCATGTTAGTGTTCTTCAAATTCCTTTCTAAGCCCATTTAACCAACAAAATAATAAAAATACAACCATGTTAATTACAAATTTATAATTTTAATTTTAATTTTATAAGCTCTTGTCCTTCAATGATCTATTCAATTTTTTTTTTCTTCGAAAGAGAAGCTTAAAAGACGAAATGATTCAGGAATTTAACTTTAAACCAATCTTCATTCAGTTAAAAAGATTTTGCAACCTCTGTTATTTATTAAGTAAAAGTAGAAGCTTTCCACTGAAATCATAAACCTTAAGCTCAAGTTTGTAACCAGAAATAGATATTGAAGTTTTTAACTGGGCTACGTCGGCTTACAAAAAAAATAAAAAGCAATTCTACTACTGAACGAACAATTAAGGCATTAGCGCAAGAGCCTTGCCAACAGTGGAAATGACACTGTGAGTGCATGACTAAATCCCACACAATTAAGAACAAAAGTATGAGTTCTATAAGAAACAAAAACAATGACAATGAAACATTTTGCATCATATATAAGCACCCCCTAAGCCCCGACCACCAACATATTTTCCATCCATATTGAGAAATGTTGGTATAGTCACTACTCACTATAGTGAACTTTTGAACTACTCATTATGTTTTAAAAAACTAAAAAAAGAACATAAAAAAAAGGCAAAAGAACTTTAACCTGTTGAGTTTATTACATGCATAGAGTCTACTTTTTAAAAAAAAATTCTTAGCTCTAAGATTTAAGCATCAAAGCTTAGCATGGAGTAACACATCTTCCATGTCATCATTTGGGCCCTAGATGAAACCGACTTTCAATTTACTCTTTACAATTAGAGTAAAAGTGTTGGAGTTGTGATAAGTGTTAAAGTGAAAAACTTTCTAAGTGAGGCACTACACTCTTTGATACAATTAAAACCTCCACATTAGCTGTTCATGCTTCCATTAAAACTCAAAAGTAGGTCAACTATTGTCGCTAGAGCATCCTTCAACTATTAATCAAAAAAACACAATTTAAAAACCTTGTGAATTGCCAAGATCAAGCATCAGCTACTCGGTTCTAAGATTCAACTCACCCAAGTTTGTCACTAGAATTCGAAGGTGTTTTTTAATCTAATTCCTTCAACTCTTGATAGCTTGGCAACTTTGTTGATTTCCTCTTATCAGTAATTTTTCTTTTAGACCTCACATTCCCGAAACATCCCCATTCCTTAGCTATAAAAGAAAGGTAAGAATTATCAACACCACCCAATATAGTTTAATGACAAAAAGTTTCAATCATGAAATTCATGTAAGCATCTCAAAAGATGACATCATACTATTAAGTTGAGGGGTAAGAAGCTACGTAAACCAGGAAGAACACAAAGAATTAAAAAATTCTTTATAAAGACAAATTTTTATAGTTGAGGGTTGGTTCTTTTCAAGCTAGACATAAATTGTTCACAAATTCATTTCTTTGGGGAGATAATAAGAAACAAAAGTATTCACAGTTCGATTTTTATATAAATAAACAAAAAGAATCAGCAAACATCATAATAGAATGTTCGCTTGTATGATTGGTCCTTCCTCCTTAGAACTTATAAATTGTGAAGAAAATTCTTCACAGATCAACTAAAAGTTCTTACTTCTAATCCAATAAGAAAAATGCCAAGGCCTTAATCACATTTGGGAAAACTGAAAGTTCTTAAAAGTTAGCCTAGCAAAGATTCAAAGCAGCCTAAAATGTACAAGACTAACCTGGTATACAATCTCATTAAGCTCATCTTTAAGGAGAAGAACAAACAGTTCAGTCAAGAGACTATTGCGCAAACTTGCATAGGCACCCTTCAAATTTATACGGAAATACGTATTGGCACGAGGATGTTTAAAGGTCTTATCAAGCTTGAACCAGAGCTTAATCAATGATGTATCAAGTATACATCTTGGGTAACATCCACTGCCATCGGACAAATTATCACCATAAACAGGAAAATTAACTGGAATAAACTCATTCCTTGAAGGCAAATGCAACGACGCATCTACTGTTGGAGGGTCCCCCCAGAAGTCCAACATGGATGGAGCAATATTTTCTTCCGTGTATTTTGCTCCAAACCATGGCTCACACAGGACATCTACAATCAAGACAAAGAAAAAGAAAAGGTAAAGCAGATTTTGTAGTTTAACCAATTTTCGAAGCTAGAATCACCAAAAGGAAGGACACTCGTGTTACCTCCAGATTTATCAAAGGACTTTGACAATATGTCAACCCTCATATTTCTAGGAACGAGAAAATTAAGAACGAACTTTATCTTCTCAGCATCCCAATCTTCATATGCATATTCACCATAAATAACATGCTCTGGAGGATATACAAGCAAATTTGCTGCAAAGGAAAAAGTAGGCAAATATCAATTAACAGATTACTAATATGAACTAAAAGTATAAAGAATGAAAATCCTAGAGTTCATCAAGTGAACAAAGACATACATTTATCCATCTAACAAAAGCACAACCACTACCATAAAAAGACTCAACGAATTGGTTTATAAACATCTTAGTTTGTCACGCATTGACAGATTCCTGAATATCTATTGCAACAAGGGCCTAAAAAAGGAAACTCTCAAGCTTGTTTGGTTGTACTAATACACGTATCTTGGTGCAATTATAGTGTCATTGCATGTTATTTTAGTCTCAGCTTGTTGCAGTTACGGGTTTCATTAGCAAGGTATCCTAACCTAGGAGATCCAGGCACCAATCCATACAAGAATTTGCGTTGTACGTGACATATGGTATATAAGCGTGAATGTAATATTATTTTAACAGAAGAACCAATCACAACATTCGGTTGACAAGTGACAAAACAAGAGGTAGGAGGTGGCACCACAATTGCGAGAATGGTGAACCAAAAATGGGTGCAAACGAGCAAGCTTTCGGAGAGCTCTATTCAAGGAGATAGGAAGTATGCTTATGGCAGCTTGAACTCATGAAAAGGCATAGTTTAAGTTGAGGACGTGTTAACAAACCTTGGGATGATATGAAAAAAAAATAACATAATGGAAACAAGTACAAAGGGTATTGTGGCGCAAGGGGAAGCAATGCTTGTGCTAACATCTTGACTATCATTGAGCGAGCCTAGTAGGGTGTAGTTTATGCTACATGTAACAAGTTGTGGTGACTTTCTTGTGCGGGCATATATGATGAGGTGATGAATGAGGAGGCAAATAATGAGCGCACCGAGAAGTGTTGATAACAGGTGAAGACGGAAAATTAACAATATAGTAGGCCACAAAAAAAGAACTTTAATAGAAGATTATTCAAACCGAAACAATAAGACGTTGAATCACATTACCACCGACAATAGTAATTATTATTATTATAGGAATTAAAAACTAGACACAAGATCAACATAAAATTACATCAATTAGCAAGAACGATAATCAACATACACTTCCTAAATGTCAAAATCTCAGTGTTTTCCTTGATGGGATATCCAAAATACATACAATGAATTCTTATAAAAAATATTCACAAAGAAAAAGGCATTTATACTTTTTTGGCTAAAGTGTACCATTAGTGAAGAGTAAAGATGAAGAATGCTTAAATCGGCACAAGCAAACAACTAGAGTTTGAAAAGGTCAAGCATGCCTTATACTTCATGCGACATGTTTAGCTCTTTAATGGTAGTGAATTTACTAAGTCAAAAAAAGAGAATAAAAGAATTGGATGTCTATTACTCATCATAACAAAAAGCAGAGAGAAGAATAGGAAATGAAAACATGCGACCCTACACCCTAACCAGAAACATCCAGCAGCTATCTCAAGAGCAGATGGCCATACGAGTATTTCGGCCTGAAATTGTATCATCTGAGTTGTCTACAAGTTGAAGATAAGCCCAAACGTTTTAATCATTGATTTGATTAAAATCAACAATATAGTAGATCGGTTTTGTCGCACATTGGATAGCTTGTTTTCTCTTCCGAATTATAGCCCACCCCAATTGCATATCTGAATCATGTCCTTTCGACACGGTTACACCAAGGTCAAGTGACAGTGCAGGATACAAGAGTTGAGAATACTCTTAAATTAAAGATATAAATTACATTTTAATATTACTATGATTATTATTGATAGACTAACATCTTAAGCCTTTTGTTTATACGTTAGAGAGACACAAAAAGAACTTTAAAGCTTAAGCTATCAGCAAAACCTGCAAGTTCAGCAGCATAATCGTCTTGGGGTTGTTCCTCAGCAAATCTAAATTCCATATTTCCAATATCCTGAAGTTCCTTAAAAATCCACTCTTGAGGAGGTGTTTGGCGAAGCAGTTTGAGGTATTGATAAACAAATCCAATGATCTCAAAAATCTGCCAATCCAACATTTCATGCAAGGGAAAGAGAAATCAAAAAGCATCAAATGGTGAAGATGAGACAAACAAAATAAAGCAAAAGGAACATAATAAAATTTAAGAAACAAATCTGAATACAGCCAACCTTTTCCAATCCAGAGTCAGTAAGATGTATAGACATGCCAAAAATATAGGCTAAAGAAGATCGTTCCAATCCCTCATCTCCAACACCAGCAGAGATCGATGTTATCCATCCTTTACTTTTCAAAAAGTAATGCAAGCTTCCACGACCCTCTGATATAAAACTAAATCAAATCAAACGTACACTAGAAATAAACCATATTAAACACAGCACCAAAACCTTTTCACCCGAACTAGTGAATGATGAAATAACTGAAAGATAGGCTGACAGTGGAAAAACCCAGGTATAAAAGAGTTGCCTAAAAGACAAAGGTAAGAGCTGAAGCTAACAACCCCATAATTTATAACTATGTAGGAAGAGTAGGGATTGGGTGGAGGAAGTAATCGTGATCAAAATTTTTGAAATGTACATCTATATCCACATAGTTCATAACAGCAAAAATTGCAATTGTCACAAGTTGAGCAACTATATATAGAGAATTGTTCAAAGGAGAGTCAAACTAGTGATTCTTATTACAATAAGAACTCACAAGTACACGCCAAATTCTTACCATGCCCTATTAGATGAGACAAGTAATCTTCAGATTTCTTCACATAATCTTTGCGCAGACATGGTAATTTCCATAATATCTCAAGGATATGAACATCCTTAACAGCCTCCAACCTATATAGTTTACCGGAATTCCAGATAGGACCTTCATGCTTTATCTCCAGCCTCGAGGAAACACTTTTCTTGACATCACCAAATAATTCCAGGACCCAGCTCTCCAGTATATCAAGTGATTCTACAAAAGCAGTAAGATTATACTGATAAAGAATAGAGGAACTTGCAAGTTATTCTATATGTTATTTGCTACTAACAAAACAAAACATTAGAATTTGACACTTTATACAGCATCAGTCAATGTGATTTACAGAAGCACCAGGATCAAGATGCGATATGATTGGAGTCACTGATACTCCATATACCATATCTATCAAGTATAAGCTACCAAGGTCCAACCTTCCTCCTCATTAAGTATACATATCACGTCTCAACTACCATAATGGTCCCTCCCAATTCCCCCACTCTCAATCAAAGAAAATATCACAATATTCTAGGTAAGCTACTAAAAACAAGATCAAATACAAAGAATATAAAAAGAAAAGAACAAAACAAATAAATTTCAATCTTATTTAATATTTCAGCTATTTTATGCAAATACTCGTGAGTTGCGAGCCTTTTTCATGTTTTCAACAACCTGCATACTGCCATAGTCGAGCAACATCATGTTGTGGTAGCTATGTAGTTTGCTAACTCTGTGTTTTTCCCCCCTACTTTCTTTCTACTGTAGTAGGGACACTACACTAGTCAATATCCAGCTCAATCATTTTCAAGAAAACCACACTATAACTAAGCAAAAAAGAGTAGCTAAGAAACTAGAGAAATATAAGCATAACAGAAAAAGAAAAAAAAAAAAAAAAAAAAAAAAAGCATACAACAGACCTGTCCATCAATTGACACAAAGGACTACAATACATGTATTATTTTAGAATAGATACTGGATGACTGACTATAAATGATGGGTTGGTGAGGTTTAAAAGAAACCGTAGTCTGGCTTTCAATGCACCATCCTTCTCTTGATGAAACACAAGACTACAAATTCACTCATAAGAAGAAAAGATTGAAGATTAGGGAGTCACCACGAAAGACATAACAGTTACAGATTTGCATCTTTAACATATCAAAGTAGCATCAAAAATTAAATACTAATATTGAAAAGCAGCATTTACTTCTTCTAAAATTGATCATTAAAACATCATCAATATGCATCTACAGATGTATAAAGGAGAATAAGACTACTCATTAACTAGAGATCTCAACACATGCAAGGAAAAGACAAGAATTTACCTCCACCGATGACGACTAACTTCATAACTCCCCCATGATAGTTATCTTCATACATCTTCATAATTCTTTGTCGCAAATCAACCCCTTTTTCCATGGCATCAAATAAGCTTTTTTTGTTTCCTTTTACCAAGCAAAAAAAGAAAAAAGAAAATAAGAATTGATATGTTATTAACAAACAAGAAAGCAAATTATCAAAGACAAGAAATACCTAAACACTAAAGACCAGAAAACTAACCCCAGAAGAATTTATTAAAAGGATGACCCGTCACTGAAGTATGGCACTGGAGTTGTTGAAGACGACAAGAATCACTTTGCAAAGCTTGGTTAAATTCTGGTACAAAATGTTACAAAACACAATACCAAATTATGACAGCAGTACAAAAACTAAATATAGTAGATACTGCAATTTCTAGAGGAGAGAAAAACAATACAACCATCTTATGTACCTGAATCCACTGCCAATACCTCTCGCTCCATGGCTTCAGCCTTCACCAACGGGGAGATGAAGAATTGAGAAAATCTAGAGCACAAGGAAAGAGTTACTGCAAAAGCTAAATAACAAATAGGCATACTCATACAGCGTCTTAGGGTTAGATGCAGTCGTTGCAAACATGCAAAGGTGAATCATTGTCTCCCAAATGCCAGGGTTAATACAAGAGAAATGCAATAATGAAAACCAAAAAAGAGAGGAAAAATCAAAATGACAATTTATTTGTTTTTCTTTACTGAGGAACCGAACGCTATCATTTTAGAATTTTGGCAAACATTACAATTAAACATTTATATATTTGGTCTTCTTCTAGCATGCTAAACCATCAAAAGATAATGTTCCCACCAATCACAGTAAAAAAAGCTCTCATTTCGGTCACTACACTTCCATGGCTCCCTCGTCTCAAAACTCAATCACATACCTTCTGCTTTCTCCTCCAACCCTAGCAACTAATGGGCAATGGCCTCTTTAGGTGTCTCAATGCCCATCCACTTATTCTCCAACAAATAAGTAAGTTCAACTACAAAAGTTGTCGACCACCACTCATCACCTCTTTACCAGTTAACTACACTCATTTTTTTCGTTTTTTTCCATTGTACATCATAATACCATCTCAACTTGATTTCTTTGAAAGCTTTTAAAAAAATTATTTTATGAACTAGCTAGTTGCTTGTATATGTGGCATAATCGTATCTACAAGTGAGAATCGGTGTCTTGCTATTATATTTTACATGATTAGAGATCCAAATCCGAGGAGACAAGATGATGTTTGTGATATAAAAGACAAAGCCAAGGTAAGGTTACGTGACATATGTCTATTCAACACTTGGACTCTTTCGGTTTTACAAACGAGTCAATGAGTACCACATCTTCCATTTGGGGAAAAAGAGCCTCACACTTAATTGTAAGAGGAACTCTAGGTGGATAATCAAAACTAATTTGCAAATCAATATCCTCACATGAACATTTTAGTAAAAAACACATGCCGCAAATGAAAGCTAATGTGAGAGGGCATCTAATATCAAATTAGAAATTTCCTAACTATAAATGGCATAACAGACTAAAAAATTTAGACCCCAAACACAATTATACGATTAAGCCTTGTACAAATGAGCATACAGTCTTACAAAAGTTGGCATATAATTGAAATGAAAAAACCTAAATAGCACCACATAGCCAAATGATGAACAAAAATAATAGCAATGTAAAATACATGATAAACCAGTCATATTGACATTTTAAGGCGGTTATCAATCAAGAAAAGGATGAATCTTTACCTTCTCAAGGCATCTCTAAGAAACTCTCGCTTGACATCAAAATGGTAACAAGTATGTTCTGCCTCTGTGTATGCATTTGATGCACCCCCATGCTTGGACAAGAAACTGTCATACTAACAAACAAAAAGTCAAAAACATTTGCAAAAAAGAAAATTATATAACCTACTAATATAGAACATTCCATCATCTCAATGACATTAAGTAGGTCGCATCTAGTCTCCCACTTAGGTAAAATAGAAATAAGTCACGTGACCTTTCCCTTTTAATAACAAAGAAGTTTTTATCAATCGGCCATTGATAAGAACATCAGATGCACATAACATATCATGCAATGAGCCATTCATAAAAATAAAAATCTCTAAGAACGAAGGAATTTAAATTTTCCTAAATGCTTTATTGAGCACACATACAAACAATATACACAAGATTAATATTACTAAGTAACATGGAAAGAATGTGTAAAACTCCATAGAAGAACTAATGAGCGAGATTTATTGACAAAAACCAGGTGAAATCTACTAGCAAGTCAGGTCATGACAGTAAATAATATTTATATCAAGTTGTAACAATGCCACTGGTCAAGCCAAAGTGACAGCCCAAAGATCAAGATTTAAGTACTACAATAAATTATGTTGAAACATTACCTGAAAAACATTCACAGGCATATGCTATAATAACATTATTAACATACATATTAACCATTCACCACCCAAGGCCATAACCATGAACAAGCAATAAATGCAGTCAAGAAGATCATTCATAGGAAGTTCCATTCATGTACTTCGTTGTTTATCTACTCTGCCAATGTAGTCCTTAGTGTAAGTAGCAGAAATGGAACAAGTGTGATGTCTAGTTTGAAGGCTTCATCAGTGGTAAACATTGTACTGAAGTATCCACCATATTCAGGAAATTGTATTACCTGCTTTAAATGAAAGCACCTTATCCCTGCTTGAATAAGAATAGGCTTTGAACAATGCTTGACTGTGTGAATTCAGAGCATTAACTGCAGTAAAGAGGTTGAAGCTCCTATGCCTATTGCCTAATCCTAATACAAATCTTTAGTTGTGTTTTGGAATCGAGTAGATTTCCCAAGGAAAGCCTCATTAACTGGTTAGTTGTGTTTCGTAGGTAAAGAATTATTGCTAATTCAGAAGGTTATAAAGTCGGGGATGATACTAATAGTATCATCTGTGTTGCATATAAGACTGAGAGTCTGAGATCCACCATCATAACTTCTATGCTAGATTGCTTGTGTCATTAGTCAAGCTTGTTTTGCTGTAAATAGAGCTACACAGAAAAACTTAAGGTTCTAAGGATCTGCAATTATGCTTTATTATGTGCTTTGAAAAATCAAATGTGGTTGTCCTGGAATAAAGTTAACTGGCAGCAAAGAATCTCTGCATTTCAAGCTTTGGTCAAAGCCTTCAAGACAGCAATTCCAAGTACATAATAAGGGTAGAAGAATTAGATTTGATCCTTCTGAATATGGTCTGAGCATAGTTTTGACATAGAGAAAATTAGTTTGCTCGCTTGTTCTTAATGATAATTGTTGTAAAGCTATAACAAAAGTTTGGGTTGGTATATGACCTTGTTATGTTGGCTTCATCAAAAGAAAGTTCGCCAAAGATAACCAACAATGCCAAAGCATTCAACCCAAAATATTGGGGTACAATTATACTTGCTACTTGAGCCTAAAAGCCATGAAGCCAATAGATGTTGTCCAAAATCCATATAGCCAAATAAGGCTTCACCGGGAGACTGCCATTTTTGTACACATTTTTAAGATGATCAACGGTAAAATCATTAAAATTGTATGCCAGCCATCAGGAATAAAAAGCATCACAATATAAGCTATCTACAACCATAAACTTCAAGCAAGCATACAAAACCACAAATGGAAAGGGGAAAATCAACATTTTAAGTAAACAAGAATAGCCAAACTTACCTCGTTCTCGTCAGGAAATTCAGCACTACCCATGAATAGCATATGCTCTAACAACAACAGAAAATGCCAAAATCAACAATGAGGCTTAAAAATCAATCACACCTTCCCACAAACCCGTCAAATACCCATCTAATTTCTCATATCCAATGCCTCAATTAAATCAATTTTTAACAAAAGAAAAGAAAAAATGTCACACACAATACCTAAAAAATGAGCAAGACCCTGTGCTTCATAAGGATCAGCAATGCTCCCCATCCCAACACAAACAGCTGCTGCAGCCTATAAACAAAAACCCACAAAATAAACCACTAATTCCAAAATTTCACCATTTTACAACCCAATTCAATATACAATCCCAAAAAACAAGAAACCTTTTTAGTTTGAGAAGAAGCTTTCTTTCCTTTGCTTCTCTTACTCCCACCATCATCTTCCTCATCATCGCTGTCCTCATCATCTTCATCCTCATCTTCTTCTTCGTCATCATAATCTTCATCTAGGTCATCACCATCATCATCGTCTTCTTCTTCATCTTCCTCAGTACATTCTCCATCGGTTATAAGATTTTCAGATGGAGAGTAAATCTCAGGATCATGAACAACCAACGCACAAAGACCATTTTCTAATTGAAGATATCTATATAATTTCTTATCATTTGGTGATTTCTTCACTACATTATCCGACGAAAATATCACTCCTTTCACCGTCATTATATCGGCTCAAATTCCGAAACCCTAATAAAAATATGTATCTAAATTCAGAGTTGTAATCTAATCTGAAATAAACACAAATTCCCCGTTGCTAGAAATGGGAAAAAAAACCCCCTCACAAAAACTTGGGAGAAAGTGAGACGGTGATATTGAGATCGACTATATAGGCGGCCCAAAAGCCGAAGATTGAAAAGTAAAAATGATCCGTGTTTAGAAATTAAAGAATAACTAGTATTATACCCGTGCTATGCACGGATTTTGTTAAAAGCACTTTTTTTAATGTTATCAATAATATTATTGTGTTCTGGTTTAATTGTACATCCATATGGTTATGTTAAAAACTTTTAATTAAAATATAATATTAGTATTAATATCCATATTGAATTATTATTATTATTATTATTATTATTATTATTATTATTATTATTATTATTATTATTATTATTATTATTATTATTTTTGGAAAGAGAAGAAATTTTCATCACTCAAAATATTAGTATTAATATCCATATTAAATTATCATTATTATTATTATTATTATTATTATTATTATTATTATTATTGCTTGCATTTTATCTTACTCTATGCTTAGATTTCATTTCATTTAAGTTACATAAAATGAAGAGTTTCATTCTATTATTATATTAACCACATAATTCCCCATCTTCCTAAATTGATTTTATTGGATAGAAGGCAAATAAATTAATCATGAAGGATAAATTGACAAATGGCAAAATAATTAAAATGTGATTCATAAGGTGATGACATTTGGCACAGTTGAATTACACATTGACAAATGGCAAAGATGTTTATCAATTAGTATATTGTATGATAATTTGATTTTGACCTTAAAGTCTCAATTCGATCTTTAACGGCTCATTTGGTAGCTAATAATAAACAATGGTAATGGGAATGAAGAATTAGTGTAATTTTAGTTAAAAATTCTTTCACAAATTCTTTTGGCTATTTTGATGGTCATTTTTGTTCAACTTCAATTATCTCTTTTTTTTTATAAAATTCATTCCAATGCATTACCATTGGGAGATGTAGTATTAGATGGTAATGAAAATTTGTATAAAAAAAATTTTTGTGATCAATATTTCATTACCATGGAAATGATATGAAACTTTTGATGAAATTTTTGCACTAAAAAGCATTTTCATTACCACTATTTAGTACCACTACCCAACCGGGTCATAAAGGTAATGATTTAAATCCAAATAAACCTTAAATATACCTCAAAAAAAAAGATCAGATAAAAATTTTTAATTATGGCCTAAAAGTGATCAATTTTAACGTTTAATTAATTAATTTCTATTTAAATATGATTTAATTTTTTGCTATTTCGGAACGGAGGTAAAAAAATCATATTATTCTATGATGAATCTCAAACAACAAATAAATGGTTAATAACATAAATCAATAACTAGTATAGAAACATGCGATGTACGAACTTATTAGTATGAAATATATAATAATATAATTTCAAAGAATAATACAAGTGTATATTATCATAATTAAATTTATCGAATATATAACCTTTTTAGAGCAACAATTAAATACTGGTTTTTTTATTATTAGAAGTAGTATTTATAGGTATGATTCAATTAAATATATCAAATTTTAGGTTACATTTAAAAAGTTGCTACAATAAATTGAAAAAAATATTTTACCTAATTTAGCTTCAATTTTTTTAAAAAATGAAATTCTAAATTAGGTAAATTTAATCATGTACACTAAAATAATCTACTTGTCATAGCTCCTTTAAGAATGATATTTATCATTTTCTAATATTTTTATTAAGAGTAGTCAGTATGACGTATGATATTAATTAATATATTAATATATGTATTGTTACGGGGTCAATTATTATCCCGTAATTTGTTTAGTCAAACCAGAAACAGCCCACCTTACTCTAATAACTTTCCAAAATACCCATTATCATCTAATATAACCTTCAATCTCCCAGAAATAACTCCCTCCTTAGTATTATAAATACATGTTACATATATCATTTGCAAAAACTAAGTTTTCATCTTCCTACCGTTACTCCATAAAAATACACCGCCCTCATACTTACGATCGATATGTAACCAAATATCCCTTCATGATCTGAACTCATCCTACAATCCGTTATCTTGTTTTCATTAATTATACATATTCATTACTTTCGGTTTCCCGATTTGACTTGAGCGCCGGAGGGGTTTTCCGGGAAATCACCCCGGGCAAGGCTAACGTTGTATTGCAGGATTTGAGGCCTCACCAGCGAAAGGATCGTTAGCACTCTCCGCCATGGTTATCAGAATCTCGATCCTGATCAACGATTCTACGATCTTACGATCCAAAATTAGGCGACCGATCCGGATCGTAGGTAGGATCTTAAATAGGTAGAATCATACGATCCTACATAGCTCCAGGATTTAAGTGGTAGGATCATAACACGATTCTACGATCCTACAATGTTACGATCCGATCCTACAAGGGTAGTTTCAATCGTACAAAATTTTCATATAATCCAAAGTTCACTTAAGTATGTATATGTATATATCTAGACAATTATATCAATATGACTAAAATTCAAGTTTTTCTTGATTCGCATTTTAAAAATGATTATTAAGGTATTCTTTTACAAAACTTAATAGTTGAAGTGAAATAAATGTTAATTTAAATCTTAAAACTTAAAAAAAAGAACAAATACAATTGAAATTTAGTTATCTAAAGCATATTAATGCATATTTGTAGGATCACACGATCCTACGATCCGATTCTACCGATTTCGATCCTACCCCTTCAACGATCCTGCGTAGAATCCCGATCCTAACAACCTTGCTCTCCGCATACAATCGTCCCCGATTACACCTATCTTCAGGTACTGTTAAGTGTCTTTTACACTTTCTCGTTTCATTACCGAAACATGTATGATATTAAGTATGATTCGATCATACAATCGTCTAAAATTTTATAAAAATATAAACGTATCTAAAAATGAGTGCATTGCACTGCTTTCTATCCTAGTTAAATAATATTAATATACATTTTGTGACTTGGGTGTAATCCCAGATTCGTTACCGGGTATGCGGAAGAATAACGAGTTTCTGTGCAAGTTTTTGGGGGGTTTGGTTGTGTTTATGTTCCTGGTTTCATTGAAGCTTTAGTAGGTTCAGTTCTTACGGCCCGTTTGGTAGTTGGTAATAAATTGTGGTAATGAAAATGAAAAATTAATGTAATTTTGGGTAAAAAATCTTTTGGCTATCTTGATGGTCATATTTGACAACCTTCAATCGTCTCATTTGGTTCACAAAATTCATTCCAATACATTACCAATGAGAGATGTGGTATTAGGAGGTAATGGAAATTTGTGAACAAAAAAACTTTTTTTTGATCAAAATTTTATTACCATGAGAATGACATGAAAGTTTTGATGAAAATTTACACTATAAAATCATTCCCATTACCACCATTTAGTACCACTAACCAAACAAGACGTTATTGTCATTTGTTAAATAATGAAGTATATTTCTTTTCTTGAAATTTCATTAATAGACTATTCTACCCGTCTAATATTGATTCATCACATTCACATATAATTGGATCTAAAACATAGTGGGGTCACCGGAGAGGATACTTGACAGTGACATAAACAAAGCACTGGGTCCCATCAGCAAGAATATCCATCTTTCAGTTTCTGGTTTATAAACACCATTGAAAGTGTAATAATACTACAAGAAAAGGTGTATTAAGGATAATGATACAATTTTTGAGTACAAAAAAGTTACAACAGAAAAAGATACAGAAAGCTTTTCTAGCATGACGAATGACCTTTCAGTCGAACATGCGACAACATCCCACATTAGAAGAAAGAATGGAGAAGATAAAACAACTCAACAGCCTACAATGATCCCCTAGATATCAAATTAAATAGATGTGATCCCAGAGAATTAGGATACAGATCGAATGAAAAAATGGTACAAAGAATTAGTACCTTAATCTAATTGAATGATGTCAGTCTATAAACAATCTACAAACCAAACTTTCTGAAGGAGTCAGCTAGTCATCAACTTTGAGGGCGCATCAAAGTGTTGAGCTACTTTCACTGGCAGACATTGTAGCACCTTCAGATTTCACGAGATGTGATCCTCTGCTGCCAAGATCAAGCCCCTGTAATCTTCCCAAATGATCATTTGGCATAAACTCCGAGGGGTTTTGAGAATTGGGCTTATGGTGCAAATTTCCCTGAGATTGATGATACGATGGCAATTGCATATTCTGTTGACCTTGAGGAACATGTTGCTGAGGTAGGGAGTAAAAGGCAGAGGGATTATACTGCATGCCATGCATTCCTAAGTTAAATGATTCTGAAGGGCTCATCATTTCGCCTGTGGCAACTCTAAGCCTTTCCACTTCTTGCTTCAATGCTTCATTGAGCGCTGAGAGAAACAGAAAGCCAGAAAAGCACATATTTCATGTCAATGTAAATAAGAAAGCTATTAAGCCAAGCAAGCTAAAGATAAACTAATGATGGCTATCATTTGAAAAACAATCAGGGTGTTTCTTTAATTGAAATTGGATGTTGCCACAAATTCATAACTAAATCAGCAGTCTAAACCTACTTTTTAAACAAAAAAAGCATGAGACTCACCATCTCGCAATTGCGCTTGTTGTTCCATAGCTTGCAACCGAAGCTTGAGTTCCGTGTTTTCAGTTGCCAGACCAGTTGTGTCCCTCTAAACAACAATATCATATGAAAGTAAGCACCAGCAAGGCAGCAAGAGTAGGACATAGATCTGGGAAGGGGAGAAATGAGATTCCAAAAAGTCCCCCGAATCTATACGATACTACCACCTAGTAATTAAGTTTATAAAGCATATGAAAGCAAAAAGACACTCCATCTATGACCATATGATATGTATGTGGTGAGATCATCAATAAACTACCTGATACAGAGTAAGCTGAGCAGAAAGAGTTGTTGCTTCAGTTTGAAGAGTCTGGACTTTTCGCTCCAACTCCAACATATATCGAGCTTTTCTCTCTTTCGAGCGTGCAGCAGACTGACGGTTAGCTAAAATTCTGCAGCAAGTAAACAGAGACACACAGGAAAGTTTAATCTTGGTAGCAATAGGATACGGCATGGCATCAGTATGAAACAAATACTTCTTTGATATAACAATAAAAGCACATTTCAACAGCATAACAAAGAAGGTCAAAATAGCCAATAACGCGCTCAGAAAGAGCTGTTAAATTGAGTGCTTGTATCATTTCCGTCCTTTAATCAGCTTAACTAGTTACTTGTATATAAGGTTCAGGTCAGGTAGTCATTAGATGAAAACGATGTTGCTATTGTAGTCTAACAGCTAATGATTAAACTAGCTCAGATATTAGCACAAGGATCGGAAATGCAAACAAGAAGTCAAGAACAATACTTCATACGACACAATTCTCCTTCAACTTACATTTCTACATTCAATCAAACTTCAGCTGATCAAAATTAATTAACATTGGCTAAAAGTCAAAGCTAACGTTTGCTGATCAACGCCAACTATTACAGATCTGATATTCTAATAATCACATCTAATTTTAATCTGAGAATACGACGTACAAAGTTAAACCCTTCAACTCTTATCAATTCAAATAAAGAATTAAGTTCAATTTAGCACAATTTTAGCAAGCATGAAATCAACCGGAAGTTAAAACAAAGAAAAAAAAGACTTGCACAATTCAACATGATATCAACCTTATGATCAAGAAATTATAGTTCAAGACAATGTAGCATCATTAGAATCCAATCATTAAGAAACAAGCATACTATAAAAATCAAGCTATTATAAAAAAAGCCCCACAATCTTATAACCAATCAATCAATAAGATCTATAAAGTAAGTCAACATCAGGGAAATCATTTAATTTCTTTAATTTAATAGAAATGGATAAAATTCCATCCAAATCATTGCGGCAAATTCAAAAAAAAAAGTGACATAATCATAATAATCTAGCATTTCAAAGTTAGATGATTAATGAAAAGTGATAGAGAAAAAAAAAATGAAAACCTTTTAGCACGCTTCGGGTCAATAGTCCAAAGCTCAGCAAGTTTATCAGGAGGCATAGCTTTCTTAGCATCCATAATCTCACCAAAAACATTGGCATTACCACTACCAGACGAGGTCGTCGCATCCACAGAATTACTATGCCGATGACGAGGTCTCCCTGCTGCATTATTATTATTATTACTATTATCATTGTTATTGTTGGAAGCATTATTAATATCGACGGACAGTCCTAACCCAACATGAGGTCCAGATCCGGAAGCACCAAGTTTATCAACATCAATGTAGGTGTTAAAGAGGTCATCCTCGGATCCGATCTCTTCAGTGGAGGATCCAGTAAAAGGATCGGAGGAAAGATCCATATCGTCGGGTATTCGGAAACTAACTTCGGAATGAGCACGTCGATGATGAAAACCTCTGAAAGGATTAGGGTTAGAAAAGAGAGTGGAATTGGGGATGGTTCCATTGTTAGGAGGTTTGGAAGGATTGCCATTAATGAGGTGAGGATTGGGAGAAGAGGTAGATGGATCTGATTTGATATCCATTGTAAGAGGAGGAGAGAGAAAGGGAGAAGGAAGAAGGAGAGAGAAAGAAGGAGATACACAGAGATTTTAATGGAGGAGTGAGATTGAGATGGTATTGATGAGTAAGAGTCATGAAAGAAGAAGAGTAAGAATTGATGGTTAGTTGTTTGTTGTTCGAAACGTTGAAAAAAATAAGTGTCATAATTGTTAATATTGTGTATATAGTATGAGTAGGAATAATAGTATCCCAATTTTTATTTGTCGCCACCCTTTTATTAAAATCGCCACCCCTAATTTTTTTAAATTTTTTTTGTTTTTTTTACGATTTTCCTTTTTTTTATTTTATTTATTATAAATGTTATTATTATTTGTTATTGTTATTTAAATTTTATTATAAATTTTTGTTTTTTTATTTATTTAATATAAATGTTATTGTTATTATTTGTTTATAAATATTTTTATTTTTATTTGTTATTATTGTTATTTGTTTTGAAATATGTTATTGTTTATTTGTTTATAATTTAATAATGTTATAATAATTTTTTTGTTTATAACAATTTTAATTAATTTAATATAATATTGTTATAATTTTGATTATTGTTATAATAATTAATTAATCACAAAATAATTGTATAATTATAATATTTGAGGCATTATAACCTAGACTTTAAGATCTTTCCAATGATATATTATATGCCCAATTCCGATAACCGAGCGAGAAATGACGATTGTTTGAAGTTTATTTGTGCTGAAGTTTGATACATGTTCATTCTTTTGATCATGACTTTTTATAGAAAAAACGTATTAGTGCAAAGTTTGTGGCATTAGAAACTAGACTTCAAGAGCTTTCCAACGACATATTATATGCTCAATTCCGATAACCGAGCGAGAAATGACGATAGTTTGAAGTTTATTTGTGCTGAAATTTGATACATGTTCATTCTTTTGATCATAACTTTTTATAGAAAAATCGTATTAGTGCAAGGTTTGCGGCATTAGAAACTAGACTTCAAGAGCTTTCCAACGACATATTATATGCCTAATTCCGATAACCGAGCGAGAAATGACGACCGTTCAAAGTTTGCAGTAATTTCTAACGATACAATCGCACAAAACGTGCGATTCTACTATCGCACATTTTGTGCGATTCAACCATCGCACGTTTTGTGCGATTGTATCGTTAGAAATTACTGCAAACTTTGAACGGTCGTCATTTCTCGCTCGGTTATCGGAATTGGGCATATAATATGTCGTTGGAAAGCTCTTGAAGTCTAGTTTCTAATGCCGCAAACATTGCACTAATACGATTTTTCTATAAAAAGTTATGATCAAAAGAATGAACATGTATCAAATTTCAGCACAAATAAACTTCAAACTATCGTCATTTCTCGCTCGGTTATCGGAATTGAGCATATAATATGTCGATGGAAAGCTCTTCAAGTCTAGTTTCTAATGCCGCAAACCTTGCCCTAATACGATTTTTCTATAAAAAGTAATGATCAAAAGAATGAACATATATTAAATTTCAGCACAAATAAACTTCAAACAATCGTCATTTCTCGCTCGGTTATCGGAATTGGGCATATAATATATCATTGGAAAGATCTTGAAGTCTAGGTTATAATGCCTCAAATATTATAATTATACAATTGTTTTGTGATTAATTAATTATTATAACAATAATAAAAATTATAACAATATTATATTAAATTAATTAAAATTATTATAAACAAAAAATGATTATAACATTATTAAATTATAAACAAATAAACAATAACATATTTCAAAACAAATAACAATAATAACAAATAAAAATAAAAATATTTATAAACAAATAATAACAATAACAAATAATAATAACATTTATATTAAATAAATAAAAAAACAAAAATTTATAATAAAATTTAAATAACAATAACAAATAATAATAACATTTATAATAAATAAAATAAAAAAAAGGAAAATTGTACAAAAAAAAAAAAAAAAAGAAATTAGGGGTGGCGATTTTAGTAAAAGGGTGGCGACAAATAATAATGCCCTAATAGTATAATAGTAGTACTATATTTGTGGTGAATTTTCGGATTACGATTTGATTCCATAAATAATGATCGGAATTGATCCCAGATCTAAAATCATTGTTCGAGTTCAACTCACCTTTAATAGGGCTGTTATTATACAATTTCATGATGTTTTACTTGTTCGTTGCAGTTTGATTTGACTTTTTATGTAGTTTAATGTGCTTAGGATAGACACCCGACTTTATAACCAAAGCCGATTTCATCCGACTTAAAAATAGATCTACAATTATGTAAAAACCAATGTGAACATGAAACCCGATTTTGAACCGACCCGAAATATCTGACCCAAAATCAATCCGATGACCCGAATGAACACCTCTAATTTAAGTCTTAATATTTTTAATTATTATAATTCTTAAATAATAACGTGATTTGTAAATCACCATAAAAAGACAATAATAATACTCCCTCCTATTCACCATAGGAGTCCCATTTGACTTTTCACGAATTTTTAAGGAGAGTCAAATGAGACCACATGTGTAAGAGAAAATATAGAGTTTTTGAATTTTTATAGGTGTAAAGTGGGGTTAGTACTTAGTAGGTATAAATGTGTAAAAAAAGTTAAGTTTGGTAGAGATAAATTGGTAAAGTTAACATACTCAAAATAGAAATGAGACATTTAGGGTGACTTGACCCAATAAGGAAATGGGACATTAAGGTGAATTGGAGCGAGTAATAAAAAATAAATAAACAAAACCAAAAAGGGTAAATTAAAATCATAAAACTCCCCCCATATCAATTATCAAATCACCGTTGTTTACTAAGGCTTTCTCTTTTAATTTTGAATCGAATAGGATCTAACTTTAGTATGTTTTAACTTATAAATTAAAAATTAATCACAAATTAAAGGTGATGAATGAATAATGTATTTATCGTGTAATGTAGCAAGTGATATGGGACGAAGGCAGTATATATAAAATTAAATTTTATATCAGCTATTAAGTCAAGTGTAAATGAAAATCATCATTATTGTCACCATACCCAATATATCACGTCCATAGAAAACTATGATCAAGATCCGGGGAGAGAAAAACAACAGTAACTCGTAATGATGAATTGACATGGGATACTATGGGTAAGTGCTTGGAATAATTATGCTTGGGCGAGTCAAGTAACGAGACATGTTCTATGGACAAGTGATCGGTCAAGCGCCAAAACTGTTAGGGGAGAACTTAGGCAAGCACCAAATCGTTGATGTTTCTCGTGCGTTAATACTTTCACAAATTCTTATTGTAGACGGTCTTTGTCATAGACCACTCGTCTTGGGTCAGTTCAATTATAAAATCAGCTTCTAATGTCTAATATTAAAAAAAACTGCATTTAAATATTGGGATGGACTGTTTTAGAGAGTCGTCTTTGTCATAGACGATCTCTAGGAAACCTTCTATAAAACTTTGGGGATTTTATGATTGAAACCAATCAGTTTCCAAAACGTGTGATGTTATTATTTCAAAAAATCACTACATGAACTTGATAAACTACAAATTAAGTGCATGTACATGTAACATTTTAATAATAAAAACAAGGTTACCAATATTGTGTTTAGAGAAATTGATACTAATAAATAATAATCCTACAGTTCACTCATCCGTTATGAATAATCTCGTATTTTGCTTATTTTTTAATAATACAATATTTTCTATCACTTTCCTCCCAAGCATACCCTTTTGCCTAAAAACACGGTATAACAAGTTACCAAAATTAAAAAAAAAAGGAAAAAGAAAAAGAATGAAAAAAAAAAGAAAAAAATTAATTTCTCGGCCCTCCCAAACACCAAGCCACCTCCATCAACACTTGTCAATCCCTTCTCCTTAGCTCCGACGACCACCCACAACACCTCCACCCATACCGCGAGCCCTTTTCCCATTCCTATCAATTTCCTAAACCCACCATTCTCCTCATCATCAATGACTTCTTTATAAATCTTCAAAAAAAAAAAAAAAACTAGTGATGATGAAGAAATGGTGATGAAGAAGTCGATGTTAATGATGAAGAAATTAATGAAGAAAACTGAGGTGGCTAGTCGTCGGCGTTAGGGGAGATTGGAGAAGGGGCTGGCCATTGGCGGTGGAGATGATTGGGTTGAGGTGTTGGAAAGGAAGGGGATGGGAAATCAGGTTATTCTTTTTTTTTCTTTTTCCTTTTTTTTGAAATAAGAAATATTGGGAGCAAATTGATAAAAAAGATAAAAAAAATTTGGCAATTAGTATCGCCATATAGGAAACCAATAAAATACTATGATACTTATACATAGCAAAAGAAAATGCAATAGTATAACAGCATAAATGCATAATGGATAAAATTATTTCCTGCTGAATCTCAATTTATGAGTTATATTACAGTTGAGCATTTGAGGTATTCTGCATCAATATCAATATACTATATAATACTACTACTACACAAGTTTGTAACACAGAAAATAGAGGTCAAAATTGGCTCATAAAACTAGCTGTATGACCCCCTTCGACAAACGAATGTCGACTATCTTCCACACACAAACAGGCCAACGATTGTGCTTGTAAATTCCTCAACGATGCAGTTTAGAGACGAAGCAATAAAAATTACATGTGTACCTTACTTTAGGGAAATAAAACGGGAAGAGTATATATAACAAATGTCGAGTCAGGGTTGCATCTGCTTATCTAAAGTGGCGGCTTTTTCAGAATCCTCACCATCGGCCTTGCATATCTCCTGTTCCTTATTCACTAGTGCATGACGTTCCTCGTTAGTTATTGACCGGTCAACATATTCTGTTGATTTTTGCAGCATGCTAGAATCAATATCCATCGGCTGTTTGCCAAGAAGGTTCACTAGCCCGTTTGACTTCATGTATACATCTAACGGAGAAGTGGGCGCTCGAGCAAGCGCCATGATGCCCATACTCGGTTGAGTTTCGTTTGCTGCATCTTCCTCACGGATAGGGTGGCTATTCAAATCTATGTGACTTTTGCTGCTGGTCTCACCGTCTGGGAGAGCTTTTTCCTGATGGACTTCATTCTCAACATGATCTTTATCTGAAATCACTTCATTTGTGGGTGATTTTTTCGTCAGTTGGGGTTCTTCAATTTGGTTCTCATTATTTTTTCGCTGTGCCATTTCAGCTTCTCGTTCACATTGGCGCTTCTTCTTGCGCATCATCAGTGTTTTGAAACGGCGTTTCACAGTTAAGCACACATTGCAAACACAAGAAGGCTTGTGCTTGCCTTTTCCGCTTGGGGGTTGAATGCACACAATGCAAGTACATCCTGGACGGTGTCTAGGATGTCTGGTGGTGGCACCAGCTGATGGTTCATCATGGTCCCCTAGGGTGGCAGCTGTAGCCAGAGCATCTAGTCCAGAAGGCTCACATCTTTGTCCAGGGCTTTCCGCAACCTTGCGTTTTTTTGAATCTGAAAAGAGAACAAAGTATCAAATACTACACACTCACATGAATGGCAAAGAATGCCTACTTACTAATCTAGAGTCTTATCCGAAAATACACTCCTTAATTGCTAAGGATGCCAAACGTCTCCATTCTTTTTCCTCATTATCGGAATCCAGGAGGGATTTTTCCCACTCCTCTCTTTCATGTAATACCAACAAAAGCTGATTTGGTCATGCGCTCTAAATGGTAATGGTATTTATCAATGTTTGACCGAGCAACACATTCAAATTTACTAACCCAGATCACTGTATCTGGAAAATGTATGCAAGAGTGTCATGAAAAGCATAAGGAGCACAAAGTGTAAAATCAGGTTCAACTGTTTTAGGGGGTTGATGCCTTACATGACCCACCATACATGCATAGCTCAATAGCCAAATGGTAGGCGGTCACTAAATCTGTCAATTTTGAATTTCACTCAAAATCAACACAAACCCGGTTTCAAATTAGTGGGTCATACTCATAACCCAAAAATATTGTCCCTAAATGGTCAAAGAAGTTTTGTGGCATGGTTCCAAAAAAAGAGAAAGGGTTCACTTGATGATGAACGGCATTGTATGATTTTCTATAATTTGGCAAGCTTGAAAACGAATTAGCTTTAATTCTAAAGAAGTGCTCAAAGTTATCCTTCTTCCAGGGGTTAAAGTGCTATGGCTGTTGTCTTGGTATTCCATAACCAGTAACCGCTTTAGAGTACGGCATTTTTGGTTTTCTCAAACCATTTTCCAAGGGGGACGCACCCCTTTGGTCTAACGTCAAAATGTACCAAGAATACTTGTCAAAAGAAAAAAAAGAAGCATCAACAATAAGGGCTCACTTGGATCAAAAGTACTAATTTAGGGGGAAGTTTTCAAAGAAAAACATGATTGGGGTATTGTTTAAGGGGATAAATAAATTATTGCTTCAGTTTGGTATCAAGGTAATAAGTAATAACTACCCCTAAGATTCTTTCTGATGAATTCTTTCCACTCTCATACTTCACTCTAATCAAGTCATAAAAATCAAAATCAAATAAGTACAATCAATCAAAATAACTACAATCAACATGAAATTTAATTTTTAACAACTAAATTACTTCAAATTGAAAGGACATACATATCAATAACCATCTCATTAATTGAGTGATGAATTGAGAGATTTGTGGAAAATTCAGAAATTGGGAGATTGAGATGTGTGAAGATTTATCCCTATTACTCCAAATCCAAGCGGGGCCTAAAACAAAAGGAAAGGGGAAAAAAAGCTAACCACCTATTCAAGGAAGGGGATCATCCAAGAAGAGAAGAAACAAGGGAGAAGAAACGAAAAAAGAAGAGATGAGGAGACAAGCTCAAGAGATTAAACTGAAAGGCCAAAGCTACGCAAATGAACAAGACATACCAATTAGGGACTATAGCATTTTGGTCGACATATGAATTCACTACCAATAAAATCACAATAATCCTAACAAAAATCTTCTCCCATAGTTGGCTACGGAATGAAGATTAGTGAATTGATGAACTTTTTACTATCCCCTAAACTCAATGTACTTTTCATGTCAAAGCCTTAATCCAACTTTTTTGTAAAACAAACAAAAACCTTTCAGCTTCCGTAACCTGATAATCCTGATTCTTCAAGAAATTTCATATTTTTGGTTTAAATGAAGAGTCCAAGTGTTCTACCCATGTCTGGGTGTCGATCAACACATGTACTTGAGGTAAAATGATGAATGTGAGTAACATTCATTTAAGTCATTTCAAAAACAAAACAAAGAGACACAGGTCACGAAACTTAACTTAAATTAACCACAATATTGCTAAATTTCAAGTGTAAATCCACCTAGAACATAGAATTCCACATACGTTGTTAGAAACACCCGACACACATTATATTGATCAACTTAAACAAAACTTTAAAAACAACAACAATGCCACAGCCTTAATCCCAAAAGATTGAAGTCGGCTAACAAACATTTAATAGAGATGGACAAATATACGAATATAGATATAGAATAACATAAAGATGAAGATAAACAAATAGAGGGCATTTTCTCAATATCAACAGTAGAGCGCAATAGATATATAGGTTGAATTGAAACATATTTGCTAGTCAAGGTTGTTAAAAAGCACCCTAGTCAAATTGTTAATAAATAGGATTATTAGAAGGAATCTTAGAGATCTTAAAGAAACAGATAGAAAAAATCAATGGACAATTTAGGTAATGCAACAGTGTGCATAGAATTGTTTTACTATATATTCCCCAGAGGATTCCTTAGAATATACTACTTACGCCCCCGATTTTTCTACATTAGTCCGTCCCAAATGATTTGCTATATTACCTCTTTTGGCAATGATCCTACCAACAATACCACCAATAACTTATTTCTCACTCTTAGATTTGAAGTTAGAACCTATAAATACTCCATCAAAGTACATGACCCCATCTACAAACCCCATTAAAAATAGCCAATCGGCCAATCCCTCTTTTCATTTGTTTGTGTGCAAACTCCCCGAGTAGCAAAATCAGGGGTCAGAGGACTATCTTGTAAATCTTTCCCGTGGTGCCGCATTTCCACCTTCCCCATTGCTCAAAGAAGTGAGAAATGAATAGAAAAAAGGTGCAATACTTTAAAGTTCAATAATGCATGACACACCTTTGCTTCCTCTAAAGGAATTATCAAGATCTTTTGGAATCATCTCCTCAGCTGAAGAACACGAAGACCTAGTATCAAACAAAAAAATATATAGCAGTTTACATAATCTCTCCCCATTTCAGTCAAATCCACCAATGAAAGTAATTTAGATGTCATAAACCTGCTTGAATCCCACTTATTCTCAGAACATGTCCATTTTGGTGGCAGAAGAACAGTTATGGGAAGCTTCCTCCACTTTGAACAATCATCACACTGAGCCCATTGATCCTGTCCCCTGAAAAATTAAAATTAGACGTTTTATTGCATCTTGATTACATCTTTCAACAACTATGAAGTATGAAAATTATCAAAAACCTTGCACTAAGATAATTCATATCATTCAGCAGCAAAGAAGATAAGAAACTAAATACAAAAATTTCTACAGCTTAAGCCGCAAATATAATAAAGATGAATACTAAAATATAAGAAAGACAGCATGCAAGCATCTTGGGACTTAGCAATAGTATCATGCATATGGTCATGCATTAGCCATTATGAATGTAGAACTCATAATGGAAGTTCCGAGACATAGCACATATTGTTAACTCGATGTTCACAGTTAATGATCATGGTCATGAACTCATGATTATTTAAATGCCTCCTTAGATTGACTGCACTTCTCAATCACTGTGAAACAAGAAACAGATTTTTCCTTATTAGATTATAGGTAACAGAAAAAACCTCTTTGCGGTTACAGCAGGGGCAAGGTTGTGTTTCAACCACCGTAACTAAACCAGGGATCCTTTACTAACATTGAAGATACTCTAATTGACCATAAACTTCATAACTGATCAGCTTACGACGTTCAATTTTTATGCCTTTTGGATGCATCGTGCTCAAGGAAGAACAAAAGAAATAATTTTTTACAAAAATGCCAAAAATTAACAGAAAAATACTTACCCAGAAGGTCGAGTTGAAAAGAATGTCCTCTTTCCAATAACAGGAGGCTCCTAAACAAAATTAACAATGATAATTACAATTATGCACCTGGTACAAGTGTAAGCAATGCAAAAATATAGGTATACGTATATATGGTGAAAATTCTTCCTCGAGTCAAGGAGAAAATTTAAAGGGCATTGTTATGTACTGAGAGTATAACGATGAAACAAAAAACATTCCATCAGTTAAAATTATCCAATATACTTACATTATATTCTTCAAATTCAAAATCCTCAATCACAACAATATTTGGTTCAACACTAGGTGGTGGACGGAGCAGGTCCTGTGTCTCTTCCCATGAAACTTTAAGATCCACAGCATCGTCATTGTGCATGACCAGCCTCTTGCTTTTGGAGCTTAAGTTTCTCATTCTCTTCTTGTCGGAAGACATCTTAGGTTGCTCCAACACATCCTCATTCACCTTTCCCTTCAGCTTCTCACTCTTACCCCAAGAAGTATTCCCATTGACCACATTTGACTGTTCAGGAATAACACTTGGTTGATTATCACCGGCACTTCCCATCGGTAGTAGATCACAATGATCACTTCTACCGGAGAGGATTTCAGCCGCATCAGGATAAGAGCTTTCTCCTGATGTAGTACCATTAGGGTTTGCTGTTGATGTTTGAGGATCCTGGTATTTAAAGAAGATATTAGCGAAAAGCAAGGCTAAACAAGACAGAAAGAAAGTGAAGGCATTCAAAATCCAATAACCTGTGCTTCAAGAGTGTTTGATGCTTTACGAAACCCGATGACAAGTTTGCCTCCAGGTTCTATTCGGCTAAATGTAACTGCATGAAAACAATGCCAAAGCCTTAATCCTAGCAATATGGGGATTCAGCTAAATGTAACTAAGCAAAAGAAAATATTATCAAGACTTGTAAATATCATATACGCTGAGACATAATTCACAACAGGATTTGCGAGAATGCCATAACAGCCATTAGCCAAATTCCATAACTCAATGCACCCACACTAGGTAAAACAATTTTGGGAAATTCCACGTGGTAACCCTAAGGTTTTGGGTTTTCTACGTGATAACTAAAAGTTTTTAAAATTCCATGCGGTAACCTTGAGGTTTATCAAATTGCCTCACTGTGACCTTTTTGCGCATAAAACGTTAGTAAACATTAATTTCAAACCTTTGTACGTCTATTTTATGAAACTTACCATTTTAAATTCCATTACTTTCAACCTTTTCCCCCAAAACATAAACCCTAACTCTACTATCTTTCATCCAAATCATATTTTCTCTAAAGTTCAAATATAGTACTTGAAATGGTGAATTAGGGCTTATATTTTAGGAGAAAGGTTGAAACTGATGGACTTTGAAATGATGTCGCATAAATAGGCGTACAATAGCCTTAAAAGCTTCAAAAGTAATGTTTACTAACATTTTATATGCAAAAAGGTCACGGTGGAATAATTTGGTAAACCTCAAAGTTACCGCGGGGATTTTTTTTAAGTTTTTGTTACTACATGAAAACTACGGTGCCACCGAAAGGCTTCCAATATTAAAAGGAATCCCAACAAATTATAGTTGGCTATACTTATCTACATCACTTTCACTAGGAGTAAAAACATAGTACAAGCTCTTTCCTTGACTCTTCTCATGTAAGAATTAGTTGAGTTAATACAGTACAAGCTCTTTCCATCATCAATCAAAACATACTTTTTTCTTTGAGTTAACAGACTAGACGATAACAAACATATCTATCTCATAAGCACAAAGGTTTTGTCTTGCAAAACATAAAAGAGAAACCATTCCAAACACATAATTGTACAAAACAAAACGAATTCCATCAAAGAAAAATAAAGAGATAAAGCCATAGTTAAGCTAAATCCCATACCAGTGTCGCCGGCTTGTAATTGCATAGACTGTATGCAAGGAGTTACACCTTCCAAAACATACATCCTACTATTATTATTAGGCCAAAATCTAAACTGAAATGTCCACTCATTCCCCTTTATGTCCCGAATTTTCAAGGGAAGACCTTCTGACTGATTAATGGTAGGAAAATATGCCTGCATAAAAAAAATAATTCTTGAACTAAGAAAAAATCCACTGAAACTATAACCATTTAACAAATCTGAACAAACCAAAAATGCAGTAAACAATGGAAAACTTACTTCAGCACAAGCTTTGGGAAGAACCAAGCGACCAATTCGACTAGCATCACTAGCACTCAGAATCTTCTCAAAAAGCGGTTCAATTTTGGAATTCAAGCTAAAGAATAATGCAGTTAAGGTAGGCAATATATAAATTGATATCGAGCCAAAAGAAGGACCATACACTCAAGGGAAACATATTGAAAACATGTGGGAGTATACGACGAAAAAATAAATAAAGGGAATGAAAAAGGCAATCATAGAATGACAGCATCATGCAAGCACATGCATTGAAAAATAAATTAAAACACCAAAATTGTAGAACAAAATTATGATGGATACTCTCCAGATAGCTTCTGCAGCTCTTCATCTGTAATTCTTGGCCAATAACGGGGAAGCAATTGATGTTTCATCCGCCCTTCAGTAGGAGGTCTTCCCACTCGCATAGGAGAGAAGGAGTTTTTATTCACATCTGGAGCTTTTGCTAGGTTATTTTTAGGAGTCTTAGGCAAAATTTGTCGAGGCCTTTGTCCCGGTTGAAAGAGGTTTGGTCTGCCATTTTCTCCTTCCTCAACTCCATTCGAAAAGGTGAGGCCAAAATTTGGAGTATCTGAAGGCGAGCGCAAGCTTATACCCAACGATGGCATCTGTAGTTCTTTCACATCCTTGACCCCTGTCTTCGCCATATCTACATTTTGATGAGCATAAAGAGCTGGTCCATTAAGTGCACGAGATAGATTAGAAAAACCTAAACCACCAACTCCAACAGAAGGGTTCGGGTTCTCAGATTTGATTTGTTCAAAAGATCCATTTACGAGATCAGGGGGAGATTGGGGCAAATATCTTGGAACATTCGGAACATTGATGTTGCTCAAACTCAAAAGATTCCCGTTACTAATAACATTAGTTTCCTGCTTATTACTAAGCAGTGTGTTCTGCAGATCATTAGCATTACTGTACTTCACTGAAGTTTGAGGTTCACTACAGATTCCATTTCTCTTGATCTGCATTAAAACGTATAACAACAAATTATATACCTAACAAAAAGGCCCTATAAATAAGATGATTGCATAACACCAACAACATACATGTTATGGGTACGGTAAGAAAAGATCAAATGTATGCAGCCATAACACCCACAAAATGAAGGTTGTTTCAGATTAAAAAATGAATTAGCATACAAGTCCAACTTGCTACTTCACAACAGATATATAGTACAGAGAAATAAGGAGTTAAAGTTAGATTCTACATTATAATTAAAAGTGAAGAGAATAGTCCGAATTACACCCAAATGGGGCACCAAAATTGCTGAAAATTCAAATAATCATAAAGACATAGCTCCATTCAAAATAAAGTATGCTACAAATATCAGATATCTTCTTTCAAATTCACTTCATGGTATGTGCATGAGTGCATCACTACTGAAAGGTGAAAGGTGGCAGGTCCAGCACTATAAGGAGGCAAGAGGGACCTGTGCCCCGAACCATCCAAAAATATTAGAAAAATGATGTTTTAATAGTAAATAGTTAGAGACTCATAATACTACATTTAGTAGTAAGGGGCACATAGTTAATCTTTTGCCCTGAGCCTCATAAATCTCACGGCCGGCCATGGCAGCACTCATACTTACCTATTACCTTTTAGTTATACTTATAAGTACAAAAACATTATCATTCTAATGCAAAGTACATAACTAAATATATAGGCAAAACCCAAGTGATCTTACTGAATGACAACCAGCACTCTTTGCACAGCTAACACACCATATACCACCAAAGTCCTGAATCTCAATCAGTCGTGCAGAAGCACTGCAACCACAATGGAGTCGCTGTAGCAAGAAACGCACGGATGTCAAACCAATAATATACAAGAAGAAAACTTAAGGAAAATTAACAGCATCCAGATAAAAAGAAAATACCTTGTTGCACAAACTACATTCTCTCCAACCAGTTTCCTCTGCATGAAACGTATCACAGTAGACCTGATTCTCATAGGCAGATCTACCAAAACACGTATTAACAGTCAAAATACTTGGATCAAGACCAAAACTTCGAAATTGCATATCTTGTTATGCACCTCATTACTTTAAAACAAGTCAAGGCTTATCCTCAATATCTAAGATACGTAACAGTCTACAAAGGACCTATTGATACAATTTAAGTTTACCAGCCAATACTTCAGGATAAAATGATAACAATAATCAAAAGTAGAAGAGTAATTAAATTACTTGAAAATAAAGAAATTACAATAAAAGACCGAGTGTGAATGGAAAATCTTTGGTAGCAAATCCACGTATATCTCAAAGACTAAATATTCAATGAACTATTATTGCCTTCAAACAACAATGGTAGAAGATATGAACCAAAAGTTTACACAAATAAAATGTCATCAAAACCATAGTGAACATCCAATTACTACTACAAAATACATATACTTGATAAGAGAATGGTGAAAATCTTGATCTAGCACAACATACTAATAATTGATATACAAATGCTGGGTTTGCAAAAACCATAGTAAACATCCAATTTCTTGATGAAATTTTGCAAGTGTCTATAAATGTAGTACAACAAAGCAAGGCACTAACTAATTGAAAGAAATACCTTCTCAAAGAAAAAGGTCATCAAATTATTCTCTGTTTGGCTTGTATTATGATAAGAAAAAAATTTATTAAGTACATGGAAGCCCTATAAAGAACTTCCGATTATAGCACAGCATGCCTTATCTTCCCCTTTCTCTCCTCCCCTCCAACACCCCTTCCTCAAAAAGCTCAATAACATACAAATTAAGTACATGGAAGCCCTATTTAATCACTCTTATTGTTTGGTTTGTAAAGGAAAAATACACTTTTACTCGGAAAAGAAAAATGAACTTCGGAGCAAAATGCTAATCTTCTTTTTCTCCTCACCTTCTACAATCCTTCCCCAAAAAGTTCAATAGCTTACAATTGGAGCAAAATCAAGCCTATTTAATCATTCCACTCCTACAAAATACATATACTTCATAAAACCTAAGACTAACAACCAACACAATCCAATTTCTTTCACCAACTACAGTTGACTATACATTCTTAATCACAAGAACAAAATCCCAAATTCAAATAATGCAGAACACAAAAAACAAGCAAAACCCAAAATTTTTTGATAGGTAATTTGACAATAAAGATACAAACTATTGACAATTAGAACACAATTCAAAACCCAAAATCTTGATTCATAACTTCTAATAGTACACAAGATCAATTCAAAAAGGGTAAAATTTCAGTCAAGAATCAAAGTAAAACTAGATTAAGAGTTTATACCCGCAGCGGAAACATAGATCGGCAATTTCACCAGATTTCAATTCCCAGGCTTTCTTCCATTGAACTGCCGTCTTTGCCCCACAAGAAGTGTTCATGCAAATTTTGGACCCCATTTACCCACAAATTCAAACACCAGAATAATTAATCTGCAATAATAAAGATTAGAACTTTAGATTAAAACAGTTCAAAAATTTATACTTTACACCAATTAATCTCATGCAAAAGAGCAGAACAAACCCACAAAAATTAAATTAAACCCACTAAAATAAATACACTAAATTTACTAAATATTCGACAATTTCAACGTTAAATTTAACAGAAAAGAAGAAATTAATCCATTTTACCGTCTAAATCGGAGTTTACGCGCTTCACTGTGCCATTCAAGTAGAGTCAAAGTTGAGCAATAATCCGTTTTATCCCAAAAATCAAACTCTATAATTTGATTGAAATTAAAGTAAATCTGGATGTTAAATTGAAAAAGTAAACTTAAAAGAAAGATCTAATACAGTTTAAGATGAATTCTAGAGAGAGAAAATCAAAAATCAATGAAAGGAAAAATGAGAATCAGTAACAGCAAAGAGAAACGGAGGAGGGTAAGGGGGAGAAGAACAAGATGAGAGAGAAAGCGTGGTGTGCATGCAAATTGCAATGAAAAAATATGGGAATAATTATAATTATAACTACTATATAATGTAACAATAATTATTAGAAGAGATAATTATGGTAATAAATGTGATTATTATCTATAATAAAGCAAAAAATCAATTTTATTATTATAAAAATATGAATTTTAAAAACCCGTAATTTACAGGAAGAAACAAAAGATTTCAAACCCAAAATTGCATGCACGACACACTTCCACCGCAATGTCTATCTCATCTACCAAATTAATTATTATATATATTTTATATTTTTATATTTTATGAGTATTAATTTATCCTTTTATTCATTTATTTTATTTTATTTATTTATTTATTTATTTAAATTTAGATATTTATTAATAAGAAAAATTATCTGAGTAATTTACAGGGTCAGTCTTAAGAGTGGACCAGGGGAGTCGTCGCCTAGTGCCCCATGTCAAAAAAGCAAAATTAATAGCTATAAAATGTCTATATAGATTATTAATTACAAAGAAAAAGAGCCCCAATGCACCATTTCGCTCATGACGCTAATATATCTAGGGCAGGCCCTGGTAATTTATATCTAACACTAATATGTTGTAAAATAACCTTACTATTGATTATTTTCAAAAAAATCCAACATTTGTATTTTTTTACTAACAGCACCTCCTTGTTTTATTTTACCAGCTTATAGATACCTACCACCAAAGAATAATAGAGATAGACCAATGAAGAAGCATAGGGAGGGAGGAAGAAATAGTGAGTGTAGCGGTTAGTACTTAATAGGTATCTATTATAGTGGTTAAAAGCGAAAAGGAATAATATCAGCAAAAATTATTTAAAGGTTAAATTATTCCGAAATAATCAATAATAGAGATTCTTTTATCTGACAGACAATATATGAGATAATTTAAGACAAGTTTTTCTTATTGATATTCTATCATACCGCGTATGCTAAGAATATATAAAGCATCGATAAAATTGAATGAAATTGAGATAAAATTTAATTCTAAAAAACTGAATAAGTCAGGTTGAAACATAACTAAAAGAACATAAGTAGTTTGAACTTTTGAAAAACTATTTAAAAAAAAGGGAAAAAGAGAAGTAATTAGTTTAGGTATTTAAGTGTAGACAAAAAAGTGGGGAAGTGTAGAGGGGGGGTAATTGTGGCTATATTTGGTGCCTAAAAGCCAAACAGATTAGTGCTGTGTTTACAATACTTTGAACTGGTCAACTTAAATAATGTTGTGATATGCTTGTGTACCATGTTTCCTACATTTAAATAATAAATATAAATATTCACACTAATTGTACAATGTAATTAACTTGCATTATTCATGTCTTTTATGTGTTTTTAACTTAATTTTAATTTTAATGGCATTTTATTACAAAATGCTTTTGTGGAAATTTTGAAAAAAAAAAAAGATTTAGTTTGTTAATTGAAAATTAGAAAGTATTGTATTATGGTAGAATTGAAATATTTTGTTATGAATAATCACTTTGTACTATTTTGTGTCCAGAGCTGGCCCTATAAGGGAAAGAGGGCTTGTGCCCCGATCCATCTAACAATTAGATTATTGTTGTTTTAATATTTGATAGTTATGGACCTATAATAGTATAACTAGGGACTCATAATTAATATTTCGCCTCAGACCTCTCAAATCTCAGAATCAGCTCTATTTGTGAGTTACTAATATGAGTACTAATGGCACCACACTAGTAGTTTTTGTCTTGTGTCTTTTGTCATTTTGGTTTGTCAAATAATCAGTCGACTTTTAAGTAAACTGAAAAGTTAAACGTTTATGTCAAAATCAAATTACATTATTTTTTATTTTTTGTTTCATTTTTTTTTATAAACAATCAACAACTAATATATAACTTTTACCAGTGCTTCTCGTAAAAACTAGCTTATACATATGTTATCCGTGTTTTATTCATGTTTTCGCTCATTATTATTTAGTTTATTAGTGTGGGCTTTCGGCCTTTTATGCTATGATACGCTTACTATTGGAATTTTATGTTGGGTTTGGTATTTTGGTGTTTTGGTTGAATTTTGGATTTACATATTTAAATTAAGCAAATTTGGTGCATGAATTGATTTGACTCGTTTAATTAAATAATGGCCTTTTTATTTTGACGTAAAAGCCAGGTTTTCAACTGGTTTAAAATCTATCTATACATACTTTTTGGTTATTTGACCAATCAAAAAGACAAAAGACAAAATTGAATTGAAAGTGATTGGAGTAGGAAAGCATGTTTGTAGCTTTGCCTTTTCAATATCTTTAATAGTTTGCTCTTCAAAGAAAACATTAACCGGCCCTTCTTTAGACAACTTTCTTGTCAACTGGATCTCATAACTTGCACCGAATAACATCTTTAAAGTACCCAAAAACATGGAGCACTTTGTCTTCGTATATAGCTTGGATCTCTCATCTAGGAAAATTTGAACGAAGACAAGACATCTAATGACCTTCAAGTATTTGTAGGAGATATATACTTTCTTAGGAACTTCACAAACTTTCTTAGGAACATATATACTTACCTTTATTTCATTAGTTTGATTTTTACTCCATCAAATATCACTCTCGTTCTAATCATGCCCTTAAGGAAAAGTAGAGCAAAGTCAAAATGGTCGATCGAATGAGTTTTGGGTTGAGTGACTTTAAATCGAGTCAGTTGAGGTTCAGATCAATTTGCGATTTTCCTATAAAAGGTTAGAAATATTCAATACCCAGATTTTAAGGCTACATCAAAGAAATATTCACTCAAACATAACTAAAAAAAGGTTAGAAAATATAGAGTTATAAAATAATGAAGTGAAACTGAAAAATTGATAAATTTTAATAAATGAGTCAAAACGATTAGACTGAAGTTGTTGCAGGATTTAACCTAATTTTTTTTTTCATGATTTTCGATTTGAATTGTTCACAAATTAAGGGTAAAAAATTCTGCATAATAACCCACTAACTTTCCATTCAGTTGGGGTAAAATCATATTTTAACAGTTTGTAGAAACTACTTGTGCAATCTCTCTTTTCTTTTGCAAAGTAATGCTTCACTTAACACAATAAAATTGTATCATCCAGTTTTGTATGAGACTGTTTTACGGTGAGACAACCTCAAAACAAGAAGCCCATAAGTTAAAAGTTTTTATTATTGGGCTATTAACTTAAGTATAAGACATGTTTTATGGTGGGACCATCTCATACAAGAATTTTTGTGAAATTATATATACTAGGATAGAAACCCGTGCAATGCACGGATTTTTTAATACGTTGATATATTTTAGTGAAATTTTATACGAACGAAAATATTAAATGAAGGTGCGTGATAAATTATTTATATATATCTTTCTCTGGTTTAACACTAAATTTTGCAATAAAGTATGATTTTCCTAACACACAGGAATTAGAATAATATGTCATTGTAAATTTTCCCATTGAAGTCATTATAGATGTATCCTTTTCGTCCACCAGGATTAAATAAATCGAGGTGGTAACATCTTTCTCTTTATACTCCCACATATGTATGATCTTTGCATTGATTTTCCATATCACTCTGTATTTCATTAATGTAATTTAAACTCAATGTTATTATTGAAAATATTACTAAAGTTTGAGAAAAGAGAAATGTTATGAGCAACTAATTAAGTTGATCAAAAGATGCTTTTATACTGTTGTTCATGACAATTTTATTCTTGCCATATATACTCCTGCCATAAATACTGGCCTATAAAATATTTAGTCTTGTCATATAATAATCCGGGTATTATAATAATCTGCGGTATCTTAACAATTGTCAAAATTGTAATGTATGCAATTTTATTCTTGCCATATATAATCCTGCCATAAATACTGGCCAATAAAATATTTATTCTTGTCATATAATAATCTGCGGTATTATAATAATCTGCGGTTTTTAAAAAATATCAAAAATGTAATGTATTCAAATTTATTATTGCCATATATGCTCCTGCCATAAATACTGGCCAATAAAATAATTACTATAATAATCATTAAAAATCTCTGGTCATAAATAATGCTGCCGTTTTAAAATTGTAGAAACTTTGTCTCAGTTGTCAAAACCCTGGTCATAAATAAATTAATCACTATACTATTATTGCCATATATAAAATAATGACTGGTCGAAATCCCGGATCTCATTATTATTATTGTCATATAGTAAAATAATTACTATACTATACATTAAAAATCTCTGGTCATAAATAATCCTGTCGTATTTAAAAATTCCTGGCCATAAATACTCCTGCCATAAATACTGGCCAATAAAAAAATTACACTTGTCACTTTTATATTCACTCATATTTTTCATTACTATACATTAAAATTAATATAGTGTATGATGATAGTAGTTGATGTTAAAATGAGAATAAGAACTCCGGTCAACTAAACAATTTTAATTTGGGCGTATTATTCTCATTACCTAATATAAGTATAACTCATTTTCTAAAATGAATCAATCAAGTTAATTACCAAATTTAAGATTCCTAATTTATTATGCTATATTCCGGTCAAATTTTAAATTCCAAATTTAAATTATATAACAATGTTATGTTCCATATACTTATTGCTTTTAAATAATATTTAAGTTATATTACATGACATTCCTGAAATAAGTTATGATTTTTACAAAGATTCCTAATTTGCCAACTTTAGTGATAGTGTTTTACGTTATTATACTTGTATATTTTATATGATTTATACAATATAAGAAATATTTAATCTAGACATGATCATATACCAATATTTTATAATTGAAGTTTCAATGAATAAATAGTTCAAAATTTATTATATCAATTATGTTAGAATATTGTTAGAATGTGAACATATTATAAAATATTGGTGTATTCCTATATTAGTGATCTATAATATAGCCTAATAGTGGGCTAAAATTTTGAAATATTTTTAGAGTTGTATTATAAAGATATTGTTAAAGTTACTTATCAAGTAATTAAACTTTTTGTTCTTATTTCCAATAGGAAATTCAACCAAGTCAATTATCGATTTCAAAACTAATTGACAAATAAAATTACTCACCAATAGGCAAGTAATTAAACTTCTTATTTTTATTTCCAATAGGCAATTCAACCAAGTCAATTATGATTTCAATATTCCTAATTGACAAATAAAATTACTCACCAAGTAAAATTGGCAAGTTAATTTCCTATGTATGGGTAATGGGTGAGAAATGAAATTGTATTAAAGATTGGGCGTCAATTAAGCAAGATGGTTTTAAAATAATGTAATTGATAATAATAATTGATTAATGACATTAAATTGTAGTAGTATTTAAGACAATCATCAATTTTTTCCTGATTTAGCCTAATACATTTACACATGAACAACTTCTTGTAGGGATGCCACGTGTCATTTATGCAATTTGGGCGGCAAAACATTACTTGTTAGAAGGCCATGTGGCAAAAATGTTTTTGTATTATATAATTTATATGATACATAGAAAAACTAGTCCAAATTAACTAACCCAAATAAATAGAAATGGGCTCCTCCAAGTAAATTGGAATAGCCCAATATATAGTTAGGATTAAGAGGATTCATTTTGAGTTGACTTACCGGAATTTTATTAGATCCTGACCGTTAGGTCGGAAAATCACAAATTCTTGTATGAGACGGTTTCTTTGAGAGACCATTTATGATTAAACTGACCCATTATATATTTTTTAAAATATTGTAAGTAGGCATTATAAATGATGTAAGTAGACATTTATGATATTGAAAATAGGCATTAAGGATACGGTAAGTAAGCATTAAGGATAATGTAAATAGGCATTAAGAATATGGTAAGTAGGTATTAATCTTTGATGGACAAGGCTTGATATATATCTCTCTAAGAGACGGTCTCTCAAGAGACTAGCCGTCTGAAAATTTTAGACTCGAATTCAAACTTATTGAGTTTAATAGGTTTAGGTTCTAAGTAGATTTTTTTTTTGAGAGAAGGTTCTAAGTAGATTTTAAATTAGTCTTAATTTAATTATTCATACTTAAACATTTGAAAGGTTTCATTAATACTAAAATGAGTATATAAATTGTATATACGTTTAGTTTGTGCATAAAGGTGTTATCATTATATGATCTCAAAATTTGTACATTTATTTAACATTAATGTTATGGAGAAAAAGAAATTATATGATATATAGTTGGAGAAAAGAAGAATCAAAACTTTACTTATATAGAGGCCTTTTTTATGTTTCGCCTAGGGCTTAAAAATAATTAGGAACGGCACTGAATCATCCTACTACCACCTTTAAGTAGTTTTGATCTCTTAATAGAGTAAGGCTAGAAAGTAAAATAAGACCAAAAGCAAATTGTTGTAACGTTTATGCTTAAAAACTCATGTCAAGTACAATGTTCGTAACCAAAATAATTAAATAACAATATTGATAATAGTAGTAAACAAGCAAGATTTCCATAAAAAACACGAGAAGGTATAAAGATCATATCAGAGCAAAAAGATTTTGTTTCTTAGTTCCTGGGCTTAAGTACGATGGTGGAGTGCTTAAGAATGTGTAGGCTGAATTGGCCACCCTTCTCGGTGGTGTCAATCTTAGACTGTCCAGGAGGTGGCAAGAGCTCGAAGTTTTGAACCAAACGACCAATGGTAATGCCGAGAATAGGAAGTGCAAGGATGATACCAGGGCAACTCCTACGACCTGCACCAAAAGGAAGGTATCGGAAATCATTTCCATTGGTTTCGACCTTAGACTCCTCCTCCAAGAATCTCTCGGGCCTGAACTCTTGGGGGTTCTTCCAGTTGGCGGGGTTGTTAGCTAGCCACCACGCGTTCACTAGGATCTTGCTCTCGGCAGGAATGTCATAGCCCCCGAGCTTGGCATCATGTAAGTTCATGTGTGGGACAAGGAGAGGAATGGCCATACGTAGCCTTAGAGTTTCCTTGATTACTGCTTGTAGGTATGGCAATTTGATTGTGTCTGGTTCTGTAATTTGGTGTCCTTTTCCTAGAACTGTGTCCATTTCTTCTCTAACTTTTCTTTGGATTTCTGGATGGTTCACTAATTCTGCAATTCCCCACTCGATTGACCATAATGTTGTCTCAATTGCTGTACAAAATCAAATTCATTTCGATTAATACATCTATATACTAGCAGCTAGCTTTAATAACAAGATTCAATGCATTATTATAGTGATTAGTCTTTGTAACATGTACAAAAAATTTCATGGGTGTAGGTTTGTTTAGATTAGCTAAATAATCTATCATTACACAATGAAGAAAGTATGCCAGAAAGTAAATTATGTACTAATTTTAATTTAGATGTAAGGTCGGAGAATTTACTCTAAGTGAGAAAATAATGTAGGTAATGAAAATTAAATCTCTGTTATAAAGGTAAAAAGAAAATCGTAAATCACTCGTGACTGACGGATTATTATATTTTATAATAATGTCATTTGAGAGTGGAGTTGGTAATTGGAAATTGGTGGCCTCCTTTACACGCAAGACAAATCAACTTAATGCACAATCACAACTCATATAATAGTATCATATTAAAACACAAATAAAATACTCACAACTCACAAGTTGGAGTATTCTAAACTTAAAACAAATTTACAAGTTATGTTTATATCCAATTGGCCAAAAGAAGAAATTAAAATGAAAATGACATTAGTATTTAACAAAAAAAAGGGTGAGCAATTGGTATCATAATTTACCCCCACGATAGCAATTACTAGATGTGTGGTGAGCCACCCATTCACCACCAAACTTAATCTTTTATTACCTGGTTGAATATGTCAACCCATGAAACTTGATCAACATATTTGTGGACCCCAAATAACCTAATACTTCTATATCCCAATATTGAAATACTCCATTTCAATATTAATCATCTATTTTGAATTTTTGATCAAATTGTAGCTTTTAAATGTTATTTCATTTTAATTGTTTCATTTTTAATAACAACTTTTAATAATATGTGGATTCCTTTTTAATGTAGTTCTCTATTTAATTTGTACATATGAACACCTTTTTATGGTGGTTTTATTTTTGTCAGATTTTACTTTTTCATAATTTATAAAAATATGTGCGAATATATTTTTATTTTGGTCTCTTTCTTATTTTGATATTAAAGCGATTTTCAAATAAGGCATTTACTCTAAATTAAATTTTCTTAAGTAACAAATTTATTTGTAATATTAGATAATATTATTTCTGTTTGGCCTTTTATTAATCAAATTAAGTGAAAAATAAAATAGTAATAGAGAAAAATGATCCAAATTAAAAGAACATACCAGCGACGTTAATATTCTCAACAATGTAAAGAACATTATCCTCATTAATTTCACCCTTATCTTGAGCCTCCAAGATGTGATCAATGGCGCATTTAAGCTCATTGTTGCTTGCTCCCTTTGTACTGGCTAGCTTCCTGCACGTGTCAACACTATCCTCATTAAAATTTCATCCACCAATATTATATCTCCTACTTAATCTATTTCCAGAACCAAATAAATTAAACAAAAAATAGCCAATATACTAGTATTTCTAAAAAATAATAATTTCATTTATCCATTTTATTTTGTTTGTTATACTCCATTTGTTTTTCCAATAGTATTTCAAGACTTATTTTTCTATACATTTTATTTATACATATATCAACATAAATCTAACAATATTTTAAATAAATGTATTCTAAAGTTTATATGATTATAAAGCTTCATGTATAAATTATCCTCTCTAGTAAACTTTCAACATTTATACATTTATTTCAACTTAAACTAACCATCAAATAAAACTTAAAGAGGTAATTTTCTATTTAAAATGTATGAAAAGAGACAAAATAAATTCAATAGCACAAATGAATACTACTCAAAACTGCAAAAATATTCCACAATAGCAGCCTATTAACTCTATTTGAATTAGGCCAACCAAACTTACTCCAAAAGACCGAGATCACTACTTATAAAAGAAGTGGCTTAAGTTATTACTAGTATTTGTCATCATCATTCATTACATCACAAGAGACCATTTTATACAAGTTAGACAGGCTATCTAGCCTACCTAACACGGAATGATTTTATAACGCTTATTGTGCACGTCCTCCCTATTATCCTAGTCACCTAGCGTCCTACTTGACCACTTTGTATATAAAAGTTTTTAATTATAAAATAAACCGAGGAATAACAAAAATATGAATTTATAAAATTATTTGATAATATTTTAATTTATAAATTAAAAAGTATAAAATATTATCAATGAAACTCATATTGAGATAAATAAAATATTAAAAAAATTATAAATTAAGATTAATTGATAAATTATTAAAAAAAATTAAAAGATAATAAAGGATATTACAGTCATAGTCAGCCCAGTGTATTGTTAAGTTCAGAGGGCGGTGATAACGACATATCTATCCATACCCCTAAAGGGAGAGTGCAAGAGGAAGGGCTCAATCAATTTAAATCATTAGTAAAAATATCCTACAAAATAAGACCTCAATAGTACCAAGATGACAAGATCACATAGGAGAAATTATATATTATATCCAATATAAAATAATATACATAGACTCGATTTTGAGTCAACTATAACAAGAGCGTACTCAAGATGTTCATGTGAGTTAACCACTATCCACCATATAAAGAATCTTTGGTCATAATAAGGTGGACAATGCACATGACAGAAATGTGATCTTAACTATTTTATTTATACAATTAACAATACTATGTCAACATATGATTTTATTATTATATCAAATCACCGAAATCAATTTCTAGTACTCTTTCGTCGCATATAGTTTGAAGCAAAGAGAAAATTAGTGTTTTTTGAGAAAAAGATAGATAATGGTAATAAATGAAGAGAGAAAATAAATTGTATGGTTGAAATTAAAGAGAGTTAAAATGTATAGATGGGATTAAAAGGGAGTGGTGAACCATAGTCTAAAAATAGAAATGATGCAAAGTAAGTAGGACAGACCAAAATAGAAAATACTGCAAATTAAGTATATTGTAAGTAGGCATTAAGTATATTGTAAGTAGACATTAACAAATGGGTAAGTAGGCTAGTAGGCTAAATGTTTTGATATGCATTAAGAATATTGTAAGTAGGCATTTTAAGTACCTTTTCGTTGGACATTAATTAGGTATACTTAAGTAGGCATTAAGAATACATTAAGTGGACATTAAAGTTTAATAGGTTCTCAAAAGACCGACTGTAATTCTCTAATTGCACATAATATAAAAACAACTAAATTAATCTCTTTGTAATTATAATTACTAACCATAAATAAATATAGAATAAATACAAAATTATTACGTATATTAATCACAACGAGAGAATGACATATTATGTTGTTATCTAACAATAAAGCTAGGGAGCCCTTTACAATTTATTTTTCTAAAATAAAATAACAACCATAATCATTTTCTTTCTAATAATAATAATGTCCAATTGAGCATCCCACAAATTCTACTTTTGCCGTCCCACACTTTCCTACTTAATTTTCAATCATATTCATACATCATACTAGCACTTAATATCTTATTTTAATCTTCTAAACACCTTAAATACTTATAAAGTTTTCTTTAACATAATCTGGATAAATATGAGTTGTCGTTTTCTTTTCTTTTTAAAATTCTAACCACATTTCTCTATGAGCAAAATACATTTAATCAATAATATTAATAAGACATAAACACACATTGCAAAACATTAAAATACGAATTAAAAAAAATTAAAAAATTTATTTTACTATGTTTTAATTAAAATTCAATTATGTGTCAATCAAATCAAATAATTAATAATTAATAATTTATTTTTAGCTAATCATACGCAATTTTCGAGCCATAAAACAGGGAGTATCAAATCAAAATTCATTAAAAAGCGAGACGAGGAAAACTTACTTGCGTTCATCAACAAAGTACTCCTTAAAGAGCTGCAACCTCCTATCCTTAACTTCTTTGCACAATTTCAAATAACCTCTAAGAAATGGTCTCAAAACAGGGATAAAATCACCATAATTATACTCAAAACTCTGAGCCAATCTACTCCTTTCACCATTCAAGGCCTTAAGCTTATTAAACAGAGGATCATCTTCACTCTCAAATCTCCGATTAAACATAATCCTGTACATATTATTATACATCATTAACTGTAATCGTCTTCTCAAAACAATTCCTTCCGTCGCAGCCACCGGATTCTTCTTAACATCTTCTACAACCGCCGCCGCTTCAGCTTCCCAACCAAATCTGTTTTGTTGCACAACTTTGTTGGTGAAAAACGGAACGGTCATGATCCGTCGCATTTTCCGCCAGTGTTCGCCGTATACGGTGAACACCATATCTTGACCTTTTCCGGTAAAGATATCGAATACGACGTTTCGAGTCCGAGATCCGAATTCGACACCTTGTGTATGAAGAACATCTTTAGCGAGGTCCGGGGAAGAGACGACGACAAGGTTTCTCTGTCCCATACGTAAAAGAAAAATGTCGCCGAATTTTTTGGCGAGATCGGTTAGGTTTCTGTGGTTTAAATCATCGCCGACTTGTAACCAGTTACCGAATATGGGAACGGGGATTGGACCCGGTGGGAGTTTGAACTTGCGACCTTTGAGCTTAGAGATTGTGATTGCGATAATAATGGCGAAGAAGATTGCGTATAAGGCTTTTTGGAGGAGGAGGAGATCCATTTTAATGGATCGGAAAAACAGAGGGGTGAATTTAGTGTCGGACGTTGAAATTGGTGGGAGGAAATGTGATGGGTTTTATAGAGAAGAGTTAAGAGTGGTGGGGTCAGGGATGAGTACCCAATTAATGGATTGAAAAGAGCAAGTTTGTATAAAATAAAATTTCTTGTTTTCAATTATTTTTATTTAAATTGAAGAAAAATGTAATTAGAGTTTAATGTGTTATTGTAGTTGGCATTTCTAGTATATGATTTGAATTTAATGAATAAAAGAAAGGTAATGTGAACTAGCCAAATTTAAAACCCCAACTTATTGGGAGTAAAATCAATAGAAAAATATATTTTTTTTCTTTTTAACTTTGACTTTATTTTCTCCAATTAATTTATAAAAAAATTCAAAAGGTTAATATGGTTGAAATTATATTTGTTGATCATTGATGAACAAAAAAATGTAAGAATAACTAATATACATGAATTTCATTGTAAACAAACATGAATTGTATGTAAACTGAATACTCATCAATGTGTGTGCGAAATCAAATTGGCTATCTTTTTTATATACTCCATTTGTTTCATTTCAAATTTCACATTTGCTTCTTGTACTTTTGTCAATGTACTGATTCAATATTTAATAACAATAATGGTGTATAATTGAAAATTATAAAAATTAGATATTAAAAAACCTTATATTGAAACAAATCAAACAATATCTCATTTGACAAAATACTGATGCATAAATTAAAAATAAAATACAAATTAAGAGTGATTAATAAATAGTAACCAAAACAAATGAGACATGTAAAAGAAAGGAAAAAGTGTACTTTCTCTGTTTCATATTAGTTGCAACATTATAAAAACTTGGCACTATTTATTCATTACTCTCAATTTGTGATATTTTTTAATCTATAAGTTAAAACATTCGTAGTTAAATGATATTTTATTGATTCATCTCATTGCAAAAATTATTAATATTATATTTTTATAAATTTTTTATTCTACACAATTAGAGATATTAAATATTAAATTAGTGCATTAAACTAAATAGTAAATTAGAGAACGGTGAAAGTATATAATTACACAATTCAATATATATATGACTTTTTAATCAAATTACTCATTATAAGGTAGAATTTAAGTGGATAAAACTAGAGTCTCAAAGAAAAACTAGAGTCTCACCTAAATCTATCTTGTACTTGTAGATTTTTAAAAAGGGAAAAAAATTAGTTAGGTGTGGGGGAGAAGGGAAAGTGGGGTGGGTGAAAGGGTGGATCGGGAAAGTAAGAACCGTGGTTGAGTTAAACTTTGTAGTGATTGACTTAAGAAAGTTAACACCGTTAATATTAACGGAGGAGTGTAGGTGATAGGAATGGGTAGGAATGCGTTGACGTGGCTGCTTAACGAAACAATGGAATTGTGGAAGGGGGTAGGTAAGCGGGTTGGTGACCTTTATAAAGGTTCTCCTTTTCTCCATCATTTCTTTAAATTTAAACACAACTATTAAATCAATGGAAATAAGGAATGGATGTATTGATGTTTTTTATTACAAGATATTGTTTTTAATTTTATTGTAGAAAATTAAAATAAATACGTACGCAAGCTTTAATAAAAGTACAAAATACACCATTCTCTAGTGTATCATGAGATATATTAATATTTCCTAAGTTTTATAATATTTGCTACTGAGTGTGACGTGTTGTGTGGGAAAATATCACTATCAGTAGCAAGTATTATGAAACAGAGGAACATAGGAAGTGCTTGATATAACAAAATATGAAACGTTATAGGAAATAATTATTGTCACAGTACGTACAATTCTTTTTAGAGGCCACCTCTAGAGTGACTAGAAGAAAATACTAAAAATTCTCATATGCGACAAGAATGGTGAAATACGTCATTATACTGAGAATATAGTAGGTAAAGAGCTGTTTCAAAACCTATAAACTTTTTATTAACAATCTATACTGGGTTTCTTTATATTTAATTCTTTTTCAGTTTCAAAATACATATGTAAATAATTATTACACACCTTCATTTAATATTGGAAAATTTACTTTTAAAAATCCGACATTTGGGTTGTTCTCTTCTAAAAATCCGACCTTTTGATTATTTTCTAAAAATCCCACCTTTGCACCCCATCTTCACTTAAAGTACACAGCCCATTGTCTACCTGAAGAACCGGTTAAAATGAATTTTATAAAAAAGGAAAATTTACTTTTAAAAATCCGACCTTTAGGTTGTTCTCTTCTAAAAATCTGACCTTTGGGTTGTTCTCTTCTAAAAATCCGACCTTTTTTTTATAAAATTCATTTTGGCCGGTTCTTCAGGTTAGACAATGGGCTGTGTACTTTAAGTGAAGATGGGGTGCAAAGGTGGGATTTTTAGAAAATAATCAAAAGGTCGAATTTTTAGAAGAGAATGACCCAAAGGTCGGATTTTTAAAAGTAAATTTTCCTTTAATATATTTATTAATCTAAAATTTCATTGAAATATTAATGTATTTAAATATCCGTGCATTACACAGATTTTCATATTAGTATTTAATAAGTTTACACATCATATTTTAATACGAAATGTTGATTAATAGTTGTAAAAATTATTTCATCTTTTAATGACATCCTTTCATTATCAATCATTCTCGTCTTTTAGAATGAGTTAATTAGTTTAACCTATTAGTTTGAGTTGTTTCGGTCTAAGTAATTAGTTTGACTAATTTAATTGCAAATCAGTACTCTAGTTAGTTTGACTTAATTTTTACCTGGCTAATAATATCTAATTCATGTTGTATATATGAGTGTATTTATCAAACAATAGCTAATACACATAATAATACACTAATACGACTAATTTCAAAGTGAAAATCATTAGTTTAGAATTTAGATGTATACTATATACTCCCTCTGAACCAATTTAGTTGTCTCGTTTTCTTATTTGGCATATTTATATCAATTGTCTCATTTTCTTTTTTTGTCAATCTTTTTTTACCTAAATACCCTATGTTCACACAAGTAAAGACCAAAATGCCTCCACTTTTACTATTTACAATACTTCAACTACCACCTTTACAATTAATTTAATCAATTAAAATACTCCAACTAGTACCATTAATGGAGTCCAAACCACCTTTAATAACCGTGCCCAAGCAAATGAGACAACTAAATTGGTTCGAAGGAAGTGGTTTACAAGAATAATAATTATATAGCACGTGGCTCAATGGTTGAAATATTGTGTATTGACTTTTTAGCATGGTTGTTAAAATCGCGATTCTAATCTACGATTCTACAATTTTACGATCCAAAAACAAGCGAGCGATTTGAATCGCAGTTAGAATCTTAAAGTTGTAGAATCTTACGATTCTAGTTGGAATAAAATATTTAGAGGTAAAATCATAACACGATTCTACGATTCTACGATTTAACGATCCGATTCTACTAATATAGTATAAATTATTTTTTAATTTTTCTTATGTACTATATTTTACTAATCTCTTTCACAAGTACACATAAATTTCAAATTTTCCATCATGAAAACTTTTTAAAAACAAATTTCTTGATCGGTATGTAGATTTAAACAAATTATTGAAAAGTTTTCGTTATATTCTAAAAAATAAAGTCAAATAAACTTTAATTCATAAACTGAAATACTTTTGAATGGATAATAATGGTAAGAAACTAGATATTTTATTACTTTTAAGTTTATTTGTAGAATCGTACGATTCTACGATTCGATTCTACCGATTCGATTTTAACTCTCCAAACGATTCTAAGTAGAATCACGATTTTAACAACTTTGCTTTTTAGTAAGAAGCCTGGGTGCAATGTTTAACTTGAATTTGTATAGCATTCACAAGCTTTATGTTAGAGAAAAATTGATATGAAATCGACAACTAAATTGTTAGTAGTCTGATGGGTCGCGATTGATGACCAGATATATGGTAGCAATCTGAAGAAGAAATTTCCACACTAGAGGCTAATAAAATAGCTCATTGTCTTGCAATGGTTTAGTAGTTCTTGACTTCTTGTGATAAAGATTTGGTTGATGGTTATTCATTTTGTATGACTCGTGTTATTAATTCAGAATTTAGTAACTAATAAATAAGCCCATCTTTTTCAAAAAAAAAAAAAAATTTAAATCATTAAAAATTATACAAAAGCTTTTATGTGTAGTATTTCGTAGATTTTTAGTTCATTGACATTCTATTTCTCTAAATAAATAAAGCGCCAATTATAATTAGGTTAACATCCAATAAAAATTGTCAGTATTGCTGATCAAATAAACCAATTTCAATATGTAAAAGCTAAATATACCTAATATCAACGTTAATAGTTAGTTTAGCAAACTGTAAAAATTGTCAATATTGCAGCTTGATCAAACAACTAATTGAATTAGCTAAAAATCAACAAGTGATAGAGTTGCTCAAAATTGACACAAGTCATTGAAATGGAGTATCACTTGACTCGAACCGAAACAATTCATGTATAAAATCAAAATCAAATTGTCAAGATATTTACATATACTCAAGAACCAAAATTAATACGATCTGAGAAAATATATTCAAAAGTTGTTTAAATGCGTGAATGTACATCTCTAACAACTAAGAGTAAATTGGCATATACTCTCTTGATTCTAAATTTCACAGACTCACCCTAATAAGAAAAGGTGTCCAAAGTTTTATTTAAGACCCGTTTGATAGCTGGGAATAAACAATGATAATTAATGAAAATCAAAGCAAGTGTAATTTTAGTTGAAAAATCTTATGGTTAACTTGATGGTCATGTAGATGCTTGTCTAACTTTTGAATATATTTAGGTGTTACTTATTGAAATTGGCTTTTGAATACTTGATATCCATGATTTCATGAGCTTTATGTGTCCAGCTTATTGGTGTAATTGGCTTTTTTCCTGTAAGATTTTTTTATGCCAAATATAATTTTTTTAAGTCATATGTTTGCACTCCATTTCACTCTTTTTTATGGGTATGATGAGTTGTCGCTATTATTCTTTTTCTAGACCCTACCTATAGTATTAGGGAACAATAGCGAACACAAATTGTCATATTTTAATTAATAAAAATATTTTATTACTTTGGAGAATAAAAAAGACTTGCACAGAATTTTAATCATCAAGATGCACATGATGGATAGTAATAGAATTTGTAATATACTCCATTAATATAATATAGAAGTATTTGTATAGTAAAATGTTACCCCAGTTTTATAAAATGATTTGGAGAATGGAGAGTACTTGATAAATGATTTTTAGTTAAATTTTTAACGAACTTTTCGATATCTAATTTATTTTTTAGTTAAAACTTTAAACAATATGTTTGATAAATGATTTGAAATCTAAAATTAAATGCTAAAGGTGGCAGACTAGTCAATTAATTCTTCTGTTTTTGTTTAATCTTCTCATTTACTTTTTTTTAGATTTCAACGTTAGTTTAAAAGGCAAATTATTTTAATTGTGAGTTTTTTTTTTTGAATAATACCTGATTCATTAATAAAGAGTCATACGACATCTACATCAAAGATAAAAATTAGCAAGTACATAGCAATTAAAACCAAATATAATTCAAAAATAACAAAACTACGATCGTTGTGTATGAGATCTGACAATTCTGAATATCCTCTTCCACATCGCTGTTTGATACAGCCTTCTACGAGGGGGTCTTTTGATCTGTTGTAGTCTTGAGATATAATTGAATTTGATGTAGTTGATGATACTTGCAATTTTGGTGTCTGCTGCATCATCGCATTAATCTATACTAATAAATCAACTAATGACCAAAATTCATAACTCCAAACTCTCACAAGGAGAGACTTTAAAACCCAATATATGGGTAGAATCAACCCAATGAATGGGTAGAACAACTCTCTTACAAGGAGAGGACAAAAATTTATTCTAATCATATTAAAAAAACTTAAAAAAAAAGAAATTAGGGGCTTACCATCAATCTTTAAAGATTGATGATAGCCCCAAACTCACTATAGATATTAGGGTTTTTTTAGAGAGAGAAGAGAGGAAAAAAATGGGGGCGGCTAGGGTTTCTATCTACGACTAATTGTGAGTTTTTAAAAATTCTAAAAAATTAATATTTTTTGAAAGTATAAATTGAGATAAATCTATCAAAATTCCATATAAATATGTTTTTTTCATATAGATCGATGAAAAATCATAGTCAAAATTAAAAATATAATTTATAAATTCTTTTTCAGAAAATTATATAAAAACGAAGAGAATACAATATTAGGTCAGCTTAATCGCCATATTGTTAATACATTGTACTTTAATTTATCCTATGTTCGAATATTGGCCATGATAGGCTTGATGGACAGCTAGTGCGAGTTTGATGGTTTACTTTGAGGCTTTAATAATTTATTCATCACAAATTTTTTAATAAAGGAAAAATTACCTAGAATAATATATTTAAACTATTTATGATTTTCCTACAATAATCCCAACTATTGATTAACCATAAATAATCCTAACTTTGAGGGGTATTTTCCTTGAATATACTTGGGTAACCTGATGACCTGCTATAGTAGGTAATTTACCAAAAAAATAAATTAAATATTAATTTAAAATCAGAAAATATTATTGAAAAATTACATAAAAAATTCTAAAGAATAAAAAAAAATCATAACCTTTTATGAATATTTTTTTAACATTTTTTTTGACATTTTATTTTAATTTATCTTTTTATTTTAAAAAATAAAACTTGCTATAGCAAGTCATCCGGTCACCGAGTTTACTCTAGGAAAATGCCCCTCAAAGTTGGGATTATTCATAGTTAATCAATAGATGAGATTATTGTAGGAAAATCATGAATAGTTTGGATTATTCTAAGTAATTTTTCCTTTAATAAAACGGTTTGAGTGAAATTATTTTTATCACTAGCTATCTGATATATGTACATTTAATGTGTTTAAATAATTACTTATAATTTTAAATTAATAATTAATTAAAAATAATTAATTATATAAGTCTATCTCATAGTGAAACAATCTCATACACATCACACTGTTTATTAATAATCACTACAACATAATTTGCTTTTAGTGGCATATATTTAGCGACATTTAATTTAAATGTCGCTATTTCAAATTTCTTATAGTGTATACATAGGATTTAGTGACATTTATTAGACCCTTTAGCAGCATATAAAAAAATCACACTAAAGCTTTTAGCGACATAGGATCTAGTGACATTTCTCACAAATGCCACTATAGACTATAGTGACAATTACATATGCCACTAAAGACTATATTAATTTAAAATAAAAAATAATAATTATTATACTAAAAATATGAATTAGTGGCATTTTTTAAATGCCACTAAATCCAATGTCGCAAAAAGCTAAATTTGTTGTAGTGAATTCATTCACAATATATATATCAATAATATAATCAACGTGCCATACGATCATAAGTTCAAATCTCTTTTATTCAAGATGTAGAATACTGTCAACCATCGGTGAGATTTTAAAATATATATATATCAAAAAGATAATCATATATACTTTTAATAATGAAGTAATTTTTGTTAATTTTTATATTACGCTAAATTGCTAACAATACAGATATTTATATATAAATTGATATTGTTGACTTAAAACAAACAGCTATTCCACAAATTATATTTAAAACACCAAGTTGGATCAGAACATGCTTAATTTCATAACCTAAATATCCACCACTTTTTTTTATTAATAACATCCCATTATTCTTCCCATCAAAATATCATTATTCTGAGTGGCTCTCACCTAAAATGAGGTTTAGAGGGTCGCATATACACATTCTTACCTTTTGTAATTAATGATAAATTTTTAAGATAAGTACATAGGATCGTACGGTCCTACCAACTTTAAGATTCCACCTACGGTCTTAATCGGTTGACCATTACATAACACGATTCCACGATTTTACGATGTAACGACCATTGCAACCCTATAAGGGTAGTTTTAATCTTAAATACATTATCTTAATCCAGATTTTACTTATATAATATAAGTAAAATTATTAAAATAAATATGATTATAGAATTCAAGTTTTTTTTAATTCGAATTTTAAATGATTAATAAAAGTATTCTTTTTCATAACAAAATAAATGAAGTCAAACAAATTTCAATTTACACCTAAAAACTTTGAAAAATAACAAATATAATTAATAATCAGTTATCCAAAGTATATTAATGCAAATTTGTAGGATCATACAATTCTACGTACGATCCGATTCTACCGATTTCAATTCTACACACTCATTGTAATTAAGTAAAATCCCAATTCCAAACAAATAAAAAGTGAATATGATTTAATGAGTCATTTTATTTAGTCTATTATGATTCGAAACCAAAAAATTATAAATCTTGAACCCATCAAGATAATGGACATACAATAAAGAATTACAAAGAAGACTAGAGATAGTATAACAAATAGCAACATGAAATAAAGAATAGAAACAACATGGTGCCACGATTTGTAGTATCTGTTTTATTGTATAACACTAAGCACTAATCCTTAAACTTTGGCCTAACAACGTGATCAACATTAATAACAACTAGAATAATGATCTTGTCAACTAACTTAATCCTGTTGACATTCTTGATAATTGGCCACTAACAACATATTAGTATACCATTACCATTAATTTTAAAAAAACTAATCAAGATGGTATTTGCGAGTTCAGAATATTAGTAGAGTGAGCAGAACGACCCTGATTTCTACCAAGTGTATAGACGCAACTCGATTGTGATTCCTTTAGAGCTATATTATATAATTAATAATGGATGGAATTTTCAACCAAATTACACAAGCCATGACCAAAACGTCCGAACTTAATACTCTTTTTATATTATATGATAGGTTGAAAATTAGTTAAACAAATTGAACCAATGACTTTACCTGGAAAAAGTGATATCTACTCCAATTGAAACAAGATCTGAATCCCCTTCAAAAGACGAATTAGTTAACTAACAAGAAAAAGTTTACAAAAAAATTCTAGTGGAAATCAAATCTGTGACTTTACATGAAAGAAGTGATATATATTCAACTAGTACTCTAATCGAAACAAGACCCGATTTCCTTTAAAAGGAGAATTAGTTGACTGACAAGGAAAAGTCCACAACAAAACTTCTGTTGGATAATCCAACTATCCAAGTATGTATGCAAGTATGTGCAATGCCCAAGACTTGTAAAACAAGTAGTATGTTATTTGGTAGACATTTTGTAGACATTATGTGAATTGTGAAGGTAACCCACACATAGATAAATAAGTAAAGTCTTTTGTTGATCTAGCCACATTAATTTTGACTAGATCAATGAATTATTATACTTCATATTTTACCAACTTTAAAATAAAATACATCATTGAATTTGTAATTACTGAATTAATTTCATTTTTACTTAATTAACAAATAATTTATTTAATTTGTATCAATTCCTTATTATATTATTTCTTTGAAATTAAATAATTTTTGATAAATAATTTTTTTGTTGAATTTATTCATTTTAAATTAATTGCATCCTTGATCAAAACACACCTCATCTAAAAAATATTGCATAAATTTTGAAAGCAGTATGGTGTAATAAATGTAGATCAAATCTCACCACTTTTTTTTGTTTTTTTCTTATTTTTTATATGTCTTCAACGTTTTAATTTTTTTGTCCCTAGATTTTATCTTTCTAGCTTTTCGCTAAACTAAATTCTCTTAACTCTATCTCAACTAATTATTCGTGTATCAAAGTAATATCAAAAGTGAATGCAATATCAAAAATGTCGAGATCACTATTTTATGCAAAATTTCAAAAATCATTGTTCCTAAAAGTATTTAATATAACATCAATAACATGAAAAGATTGATATGCCATCAAACATTTACAAAGAACTTTAAATAAATATTTTTTATGAAAAAAAGACAAAATCGCCCATTTTTGTGCAATTGTACCTACTACCTAGGTTTAGTCATATACTTTGTGCAATTGTACTTACGTATAGTGACACATTTCGTGAGATTTTTTATTTTTACAGAATTTATCGAAAATTAATCGACAAAATGTGTAGAGCATTTACGTAAAATCATATGGATTGCATGTTGGAAAATACTTCATATGTGAGATAAGATCTCACACCGATAAAAAAGTGGGTTGTAGACTTACATATATACTTAGTGAGCTAATCCTCCTATTGCCATATGGTTTTGGGAAATAATTGTCAAGGAACCAACTCAACCAAAAGCTTAAGCTTATGGTTGAGGCCTCAAGATATGTTATATACTCTAACACGCCCCCTCACACGAGAGCCCTTTGGGCTAGAAGTGTGGATGCAACACAGGCCCTCCTCATACCTGGTGCTAAATATTCCACTTTTTAAATGAGGGGTGGTTGAGATTCGAACCTGTGACCTCTTGTCACACTGGCTTCTGATACCATGTCAAGGAACCAACTCAACCAAAAGCTTAAGACCCGTAGTGTATGTGCAAGTCAATGCTCTAGACCCGTGGGTTTGTGGGCCCGAGCCCACGGGTGTCCCGTGTCCCCACGAGTGGGCCACGGTGAGATTATGTGACGAATTGTCACGGCCTAATATGGTATCAAGAGCCGAAGGTGGTTCCTGGTATGACGTGGCTCACATGTGAGGGGGAGTGTTGGAAAATACTTCACATGTGAGACAAGATCCCACACCGATAAAAAAGTGGGTTGTGGACTTGCATATATACTTGGTGAGCTAAACCTCCTTTGCCATATGGTTTTGGGAAACAATGAACAACCTCACCGAGTGTATGTGCAAGTCAACGCTCTTGACCGGTGAGTTTGTGGGCCCGAGCCCACGGGTGTCCCGTGACCCCACGAGTGGGCCACGGTGAGATTATGTGACGAATTGTCACGGCCTAATACATATACATTGAATAAACATTGATTTTGCTGAATTGAAAAAAATCCGAGCTTCTTTTGTAGGGAGGGGCATAATTAAAAATTTTAAGAAAATATGTGGCCACTAGAGGTGTTCAATGGGTCGGATTGGGGCGGGGCGGGTCAAAATTTAAATGGCCTGGACCGGGCCGGGTCATGTCAAATATTAAACGCGTCGGGCAAGGTTGTCAGGATCGGGATTCTACGTAGACTCGTTGAGGGGGTAGGATCGAAATCGGTAGAATTGGACCCTAGGATCGTGTGATCCTACAAATATGCATTTATATGCTTTAGATAACTGATTTTCAATTGTATTTGTTCTTTTTTTTTGTTTTAAGGTTTAAATTTATATACTTATTTGACCTCTATTAATAAGTTTTGTAAAAGGATACCTTTAGTAATCATTTTTAAGACGCAAATCAAGAAAAACTTCAATTTTAGTCATATTAATATAATTGTTTAAATATATACATATATACATATGTAAAATCTAGATTATATCAAGTTTTTTTACGATTGAAACTCCCCTTATAGGATCGGATCGTAAGATCGTAGAATCGTGTTATGATCCTACCACTTAAATCCTGGAGCTTTGTGGGATCGTATGATTCTACGAACATTAAGATCCTACCTACGATCCGGATCGGTCGCCTAATTTTGGATCGTAGGATTGTAGAATCGTTGATCAGGATCGAGATTCTGATAATTATGGCGTCAGGGCGGGTTAAGTCCGTTTAAATACGACCCACTTTGACCCTTTTTTAAAAATTTATTATAATAGTTTTTTTATTATACTTTATGACCCGTTAGGTCAATTCAACTATAAATATAACAATCGCATATAAAAATATATAAAAAAAGTGGTAAACTATTTTTTACAACCAATTAATATAATTATCCGGGCTGACCCTTTACACAAAGGCCCGTTAATAACCCGCCCCTTTATTGACCCGACCCACTAATAACCCATTAAAATGTGACCCGACCCTTGACCCATTAGGTCGACCCGCCCCATTAAACACCTCTAGAGGCCACACAATGAAAAAGATGACAACTAATAAGAAGTCGGTAAAACAAAGAAGGGTGGTTTTTCTTATAGTGCTATTTTTCCCTCTTAATTACATTACTTTATTTTCATTTTAATTGGTCTAATTAATTTTGCACATTTTTCTTTTTTCTTGCTATGATATGATTTTACTCTTTTTTTTTTTTTTATTTCATTCACAAACTAGTTCGTTTTCTTCATCTTAACCATTATTCATTTCTATCATTCACTTAATTTTTGTCTTAATCTCCGATAATACAATTTCCTATCTATATCTACTAATTTTCACTAGAATGCAAAGTGGTGTCAATCAAGGGGAATAGAATAGAGACAATAATAAAATTTTTTGATACATCTCGAAATTAATTTTTTTAAAAGTTATCCTTTACCTACCACCACCAATAGTGACATGGAGGTTTGATTGGGATTTTGGGAAAAAACTAAAAAGATTCCATTTTGTAAAAACTAAAATTTAAATTTAATTATAATATATTTAATAAAATATTATGTGCATAATGTAGAGATTGTCATGGATCAATGTGTGTTGGATCCAACCAGATTCTAACACAAAACTTATTAATTTTTGATGGAGAAAACTTTGTATTGGTCAATAATTCATAATTAAACCTTTTACATTTCAAAGTTTTCAATAGTATCAAAGTATTAGGTCCTTTACGAGTTGTATATACATATAAATTAAGTCCAATAAACATAGAAATAGATTTAAGATGAAATTAAATTTAATAATAAATTGCATAATCGTTTACGGGTTGTATATACATATCAAAGTTTTCATTTTTTTGGACTCGGACCCTAACCCTGACTCAAGTTCAAATATGAAAATTTTGGATAATCAAATTTGATTTACATCTATTCATTTGACTATTATTAAATTAAAACTTTAATGTTGTGATTAGCGGCTTAGTTCACTTAAGTCTTGCTTTGTATAGTGAAGCATTAGACTCTAGTCTCTAGTCACATAGTGTCGGAAGATGAGATTATGACCCAAAGCAGGGCCTACCTTAGATATTTTGGGGCCCTAGGCGAAATGACACATTGAGGCCCTTTTCCTTTACAATTAATATCCTATATAGACCTTATATACAACCATTAATTTTGCTTTTTAACATGGGCCTTGGGCGACGGCCCCTCTTGCGCACCCTTAGGACCGGCCCTAACCTAAAGATAAGTCTTAGTCGAGCTAAACTTTGGAAATCATCAAGAAAAGGTCTTTTCCTGACTTTGAAGATATGGCATTTCCACCATGGAAGTTGTTCATCCTTAATTCGTTGATTTAAAGAAAATTATCCCTTCCCTATAGGGGGTGAGGTGGGCTTGTGTCCAAGGCCCAATTTCAAAGGTTAGAAAATCCTCTAAAGCCCTTATCTTCAAAATTAACAGAGACCGTCTTTCAGGTCCAGCACAATAAAGTTTAGTGCATACTCATACTCTATATTTTTCTTTATAAGCTGATCTAATTAGAAATGGTTTTTTAACAAATTTTTTGCTCAAAAACAAAAAATAGGTAAAAATAAAAAAAGTCAAGTATTAAATGTGAGAAAGGAGATTCTTGCAAAAAGAGGAAAGCATTAATCAATTATTGGCAATAACTTAAATGGCCATGGACCTTATTTATTATATATAGTAAAGTAATAACACAATCTTAAAGATCACTGTTATTGTCAAGCGTACTACAAAATAATTACACAAAAGTAGTAAAAAACAAATCTACCATTAAAAACGATATCATACCATACTATTATATCCAGTAAATCTCATTTAGAACACTATTAAAAATCATATTATACTATACCATACCATCATACCCAGTAGACTCGCTTAGAGCAGGGTCCAGAAATCTAGCATGCAAAACATGAGTAGCTAATAGTTTAGTTCCTTGGCTTGAGTACGACAGTAGAGTGCTTAAGAATGAACAAACTAAATTGTCCACCCTTTTCAGTAGTGTCGATTTTAGAGCATCCAGGAGGTGGTAATAACTCGAAATTTTGAACCAAACGACCGATGGTAATCCCAAGAATAGGAAGTGCAAGGACAATACCCGGACAACTCCTACGACCAACACCAAAAGGAATGTACTTAAAGTCGTTTCCATTCGCTTCAACCATAGACTCTTCCTCTAAGAATCTTTCGGGTCTAAACTCATTCGGGTTCTTCCATTGAGCAGGGTTATTTGCGAGCCACCACGAGTTAACCAAAATCTTGCTCTTCGCGGGGATATCATAGTTATCGAGCTTGGCATCGTGTAAGTTCATGTGGGGGACGAGAAGGGGAGTGACCATACGTAGCCTTAAGGTTTCCTTGATCACAGCTTGTAAGTATGGCAATTTGGTTGTATCTGGTTCTGTGATTTGGTGCTCCTTACCTAAAATTGTGTCTAATTCTTCCCTTAATTTTGTTTGAATTTCTGGGTGGTTTACTAATTCTGCAATTGCCCACTCAAGTGTCCACACTATTGTCTCAATTCCTGCCCATAATAAAGTATCATATAAGCCAATATAGTCGTACTAAATTACTAATTAGGGATGACACACGAGTAAAATTATATTGGTTTTATACAGCATTTGCCTTAGTTAGAGCGGGTATGAGTATGAATTACGTGAGTAGTAGTTATGTATGGATATGAAAATTCCTACCCGCATCATACCCAGCCCCCATAACCTTGTATCAACCCGTCCCACCCAATACCTACCTGCCCTTCCACTTAGTCACTCGCCCTGAATCTACAATGTACTAAATTATATATCAATTTTATATATTTTTACTAAAACAAGGGACAAAATATTAAGCATATTAACTTTATTTTATGACGTTATATGGTTTAAACAAAATTAGATATACAACTAAAAATTGTAAAGATTATGGAGTACATGATGCATACTTGGAGTGAATATGATGCGGGAAGAATAAGGTGGGTATACCCATTGTATGTATACCCAATTGGCCATAGTGGGTGATAATGAGTTTGAACGCATACCCAAGTGGGAAGGTGTAGGTATAAAAATTTTACTTGTTACGGGTGGTGGGTATGAAACTTTTAGATAGGTATGATATAGCCATATAGAAAAGGGCATATCGCATCTATCTGCCTTTTTTGACAAGTAAAAGAGAATATATTAACTTCCAAAAAAAACCTTTTACAACATAGGCTATAAAAGGAACACTTTCCAAATACGTTAGGAAAATTACACTACGCCAAAGCAACAGAAACCAAAAAAATAAAGAGAATTGATGATTCGGAATGACTTACCAGCGACGTTAATGTTCTCGACAATGTAGAGAATATTTTCCTCACTAATTTCACCCTTTTCTTTTGCCTCCAAAAGATGATCAATGGCGCATGCAACCTCATTTTTGCTTGTTGCCTTTGTACTTGCTAACTTCCTACACGTTTAAACAATAACTATGAGAGTCGTCTCGAATAATTTGAGGGGGATTAATATATGTATAATGAAGCAACATTGAGGATGGCATACTGGATTCTTAGAGCATATTATGGGCGGGTTCTTGGTCTTTCTCGTGAAGGGAGAATCTAGTCTTGGTGACTTGTATCGAAAGTGTTATTGATATGGCGGTCATGAAAGCATGTCATGTGGTGAAGCGGGGACATAAGAAGACATATAATATCATCGGAGGAGAGGACACATTGATGTGATCCTTGTTTTGAGGAGTATTTTCCAGAGTAAACCCGATAATCAGATGACAATGATGTGATCCTTGTTTTGAGGAGTATTTTCCAGAGTAAACCCGATAACCAGATGACTAACTATAACAAGTTTTATTTTTTAAAAAAAATAAATTAAAATAAAATGTTCAAAAAAATTTAATTTGTATTCTTTAGAAATTTTTATGTAAATTTTCAAAAGTTTGGTGAATGACCTACTATAACACGTCATCGGATTATTCAAGTTTACTCTAGATTAATACCTTCTAAAATTGAGATTATTTATTTTTAATCAGTAATAGTAATTTTTGTGTATATTTTGTTAATAATACTAGCATCATAAACAACTATGTACCTCCATTAATCAATACTTTTGAACGGAGAAAGTAACTAATAATTTTAGTCAACAAAACTCTATCACAATCATTTACTAAGTCGCCCATTGAACAAAAAATATCAAGAAATGGTAAGACTTTATGGTTTTATATTACACTTCTAGAAACCATTCTCACATCACTCTACGTATTCTTCATCTGTCGGGTTGCATTTATATATATGTCTTGCATCATAGATGATGTACGTGCATGTGGAAAATTATTTTTATGTTTGGATGATAATAAGAAGGAAAGAAGAAAAATAATGAGAAAAGTTTTTCTGTTTGTTTAGGAGGGAATAAAATGCGGGAGAAAGATGAGAAAAATAATTTTTGTTTGTTTATAAGGAAATTGAGAGAGAAAGTAAAAATATACTGCTGTTTATTCAAGTGTTCTATGTAATTTTTTTTATTATTTTTAGGTGATCAAATGAGACCACATGTAAAATAAAAAAATTAGTATTTTAAAATTTTGATATAGTAACGTGGTGTTAGCAAGTGTAAACATATGAAAAAAGTTTACTAGGGATAAATTGGTAAAATTTACACATCTTAAATAAAAATGAAATATTGACTCATTTAGAGTGACTTGATTCACTAAAGGAATAAGGCACTTAGAATGGATAAGAGATTTTTTTTTCTTCAAAGTAGTTTATTGAAAAGTTTAATAGATAATTTATGATATTTAATTGGATAATTCAATAGGAGAGAATAACGCAAGAAAGTTGGTTTCGCACGTTACCTTGCTAATTTCTGATGTTACCCTTAAATATACCGGATTTTTGACAAAATAGCTTATTGAATAATTTTAGCTTATTTTAATACAATTAGACGGTTAAATATTCAAACGGTCAATGCTAACATTTGGTTAATTAGTTCGTCAAAACAATTTATTGTTATAAATAAGTTGTTTTGAACAAGCTGCTCAAGTGTTCATAGCTGCGGGTTTAAAATCAGCTGGTCAAACCAGTTAATAAATTCAACTGATTTTTATTCTACCACTATAATCATTTATCAGGTACCAACTATTTGCCATTTGCTGAACACCCCATATACTAATTCGACAATAACACATTCTTGTGAGAGACAGTTTCTTTGAAAACCCCTCTCTGATTGGGCCGACCCATTATGTATTTTTAATATATTATACGTAGACATTAAGAATGATGTAAAATAGACATTTAAGACATTAAAAGTAGATATTAAAGATACGGTAAGTAGATGTTTTTCTTTAATGGATTTGAGATATATTTTTCAAGGCGGTTTCTCAAAAGACCAGGTGTTCTATAATTTAAAGGATCGGATTAGTCAACGAAAATGACCCATAAAAAGATTCCCACAAGAGCCAAGGCCCCAAGCCCACCACAACCAAAAGTAGTTCAAGGATCACTCCTATCTACGGACTCTGTAAGGTACTAAACACTAAGTATTACTCGCTGGCTACATGTGATCTGCAAGGTCGACTCTAAGTTTTTAGAGGTTCAGGACGAAAGATTATTTATAGGCTCCTAAACTATTGTGTACATAGAAAAGTTTGAACCTTAGTACTAATTGAAAAACTATAATTTATGTGGACCTTGGGCGTAAGCACGCCTTACCCTTGCTTAGGGCCGACCCTGGTGATCTATTACTATCTTCAAAAAATAATACTTCATTCGAAAATTAGCTTATAATCTCAGCTTTATTTTAAATTGAAATTTCAAATTTATTTACGATATTTTACATTTTTATTACATCAATAATTTAATTGGTTACAGTCATCAAAAAAAAAATCATTACTATTTTCAACGGCGATATCAACTCACTCCATCTCTTTAAATTAACCATATATCATTTAAATGCTTTCATTTTAATTTGTTATGTTGCAAAAAACAAAACACAAATAACCAAGTCACAATTTTCTTGCACCATAAAATTCTTTTCGCACTTAAAAAGTTGCTAACTTCTTTTTTAATATATCTAGTTACGTACAATAAAAAGTTACTCATTCGTTCTTTTATATTTGTCCACCTTATTATAAAAGATAATTTCAAATATTTGTCTACTATATAATACTTTTTATTTTTAATTTTTTTTTTTCAAATATACCCTCATAATTCCTCACATTTTGCCCAAATATATTCTCTATATATTGAGGAGTTGATGACAACTATAATGTCCTTTTTTTGTCTTTCATGTAAATCTCTTTTCTCCTCCATAATACCAAAATAATTGTTATTTCACACTACTATTTAATATACACACTTACTACAAAGATTCTAGTTTTATTAATCCGTGTATGAACCCCAAAGTGGACAATCTTTTGAACGGAGGGAGTAAAAAAATTTAATATTAATAATCTTTAAATTGAGACGAACCGGTCAAATTTCAGTTGACTATTTTAACCAATAATTTTAAACTAATCACATTAAGAATGACGAATAAATAATGCATCATCCACTCTACAACTAAGTTAAAACAGAGAAAAATAAAATAAACAAAAGAGAAATTAAAAAATACTCCCTCCGAATCATTTTAGATGTCTCATTTGAGTTTTCACGGTTATTAAGGGTAGTGTGGGGTGCATTTAAAAGATAAGTAGTAGTTTGGCATTTTAGTTGATTAAATTAATTGTAAAGGTAGCAGTTAGGCATTGGGAATTGGAAAAGTGGATGTATTTAGTTAAAAAAAATAGACAAAAAAAGAAAATGGGACAATTAATTATAATTTTGCCAAATAAAAAAATGAGACATCTAACATGATCAGGAGGGAGTAATTAAGTGGAGAGAATTAAAAACATACTTGCGTTCATCAACAAAATTAAGCTTGAAAGCCTGCAACCTCCGATCACTAACTTCCTTAACCAATTTCAAATACCCTCTAAGAAACGGTCTCAAAATCGGTATAAAATCCCCATAATTATACTCAAAACTCTGCGCTAATCTTCCTCTTTCCCCATTCAAACTCTTAAGTTTATTAAACAGAGGATCCTCTTCACTCTCAAATCTCCGATCAAACATAATCCTATACGTATTATTATACATCATCAACTGTAACCGTTTCCGTATCACTATCCCAACCGTCGAAGCTTCTGGATTCTTCTTCACATCTTCTACAACCGCCGCCGCTTCCGCTTCCCAACCCTGTCTGTATTGTTGCACGACTTTACTGGTGAAAAATGGGACGGTCATAATCCGTCTCATTTTACGCCAGTGTTCGCCGTATACGGTGAACACTAGATCTTTCCCTTTACCCGTGAAGATGTCGAATACGATGTTTCGGGTCCGGGACCCGAATTCGACTCCATGGGTATGGAGAACGTCTTTGGCTAGGTCTGGGGAAGAGACTACAACTAGGTTTCTTTGACCCATTTTTAAGAGGAGGACGTCGCCGAATTTTTTGGCGAGGTCGGAGAGGTTTCGGTGGTTTAAGTCGTCGCCGACTTGTAACCAGTTACCGAATATGGGTACCGGGATTGGACCCGGTGGGAGTTTGAATTTGCGGCCTTTGAGGATTGAGATTGTGATTGAGAGTATGATGGTGAAGAGGATTGAGTATACAAGTTTTTGAAGGAAGAGGAGATCCATGTTCATTAATGGTGGATTTAGGGGGTGGAAACAAAAGAGTGAATTAGTGAACTATTTTGTTAGCTTGATAAGGCAATGTGTTTTTTATAGTACTTAGGAAGTGTTAGAAGTAGAGGTGTTCAAAACAGATTTGATGATTCGATAGACATTCCATTATATAATCGAATTCGATTTGATCCGACTTGAAAATAGATTTATAATTATGTAAAAATCAATGTGAACACAAAACTCGATTTTAAACCGACCTGAAACATCTGAAACGAAATCAGTTCGATGACTCGAATGGACACCTCTAGTTTGAACGATGTGTTTTAAAAGATTGGCTTTTGTTGGCTTTGACTTTTTGTTGGTCGTTAGAATATACTTCAATATAATTTTTTTTAGATAAGTTATTAGGTTTTAGAAAAAATAGACATTAATAATCTAATATTTTGTTTGTTCGTCGGGAATAATCTTATTTTTAGATTATTTTTATTAATCCAATGTTTGCTTTTTGTTCGCAATGAATAATTTAACCTTTGTTTTTGTTTGCTAACAACATTCCCTATTATTTTTACCTAATAATTAGTAATTTGGTATGCTATGAGCAAATGTATGACAAATGTTTGATTATTAAAGCATAATTTAAAGGTGAGATTATTTACCGCAGATAGGTGAAAGGTTGGATCATTAATATCAAATTTTCCTAGTTTTTTAGTCTATTTCTTCTTTGAGTTTGTTTTGCGTGAATTTAATGTATATTTTTTCTGATTTATATTATTATATTATATATAAAGTAATAATTTCTCCGTTTTACTATAATTGCTATATTAGAATTTTCACGCAAATCAATGTGTTATTTTGATTATTATATAATGAACTGTACACATCTAAAAATAATAAACTTAATATTATAAAAGTGTGCGATCGGATTTTTCAAACAAGATCTCACTTGACTGTTAGTTCTAACACATTAACTGTAATATGTAAATTAAGCTTGAACGATAAATAGTGTAAAAAAAACGGTTATGTAGCAAGTATTGTAAAGCGAATGAAGTATGTATCAAATAATATCACTTCATTAACAATAATTAGTTAATTACTCCATAAACTATAACAATTATTAAAAATCAAAGAAAATATTAAAATATCATAGATGGAGTGAGTAATATCAGTCAGCCTCTTGAGATATCGTCTTTTTGAGAGACACCTCTTAGATTCAGCCTATTATAACTTAATTTCTTCTCTTACTTTATATTTTTATGGACCGATATAATTAGAGATGATCTATTAGAGAGATCGCGTCTCTAAGATGTGGAGTAACATAGGCCATGTTATCAATTAGACAATTACTATCAATTAATTATAAATATTCAATCTTGACGGCCGGTCTTGCCGTATATGTTGAACTATTCAACATTCTAGACTCATTATATTGTTTTTTTTTCTATACATAATACTCCCTCCGTCCCTATGAGATAGTAGCAAAGAGAAAAATGATGAGAATTAAGAAAGTGGTAATAAATGAAGAGAGAGAATGAATTGTATGGATGAAATTAAAAGAGTGTTGGGATGAGTTATCCCACATCGACAAATTGAAAATGGTGTGCACACTTTATAAGCTGTTGGAGACCTTCTTCCCATTGTCATATGGTTTTGGGATGAAGTGTGTGCACCTCGTGTTTTCCCCGATAATTGTTGGAAAGAGAGTTAAAATGTATGGTAAAATTAAAAGAAAGTGGTGGGCTATAATCCAAAAATAGAAATGCTGCAATTTAAGTGGGACGGACGAAAATAGAAAATGTTGCAAATTCATAGGGACAGAGGGACTTTTAGTTTTTTATCTCTCTTACATTGAAATTTCAAAGAAATAAAGTTTAAAAATAAACATTCAATTTTTCTAGTCTTCATAGGGTTACTATAACCATTTCAATTGCTTTTAAATATTCATATTCAATTTGTTAAGTTTTAAACATATAATCAGCAAGATTTTTTTTTTTTAAAAGGGATACTTATACATAAACTTTCAAAATATACTCCAAAATATAAAAAAGTAAAGGTAATAAAGGAGACTCCCAACATCCCACATAACGCAGGGTCTGGGTGGGGGTTTTTGTTTTTCCTGAAAAATGGGGACAAATTATATCTGATTATCCGTTCTCCCAAGAAGGGAGTACAGAGAGATGCGTACGGTCAAAAAACCCCCCAATAAATACTTGTGCCCAATAGAGATCAAATTCCAAACCTTCTGCTCCACATGCAGATGCTTTATCCATTAAGCTCCAAAATATACTCCAAATTATGATATCCTCAAACTGATGGAGGACGAGTATTATGAGAACATGAGAAGTAAGAACATGACATCTGCCAAGCAATATATATAATTGCATAGGGTTCAATTATTAAAGCGGCTTTAAAATTTTTATACTTATTTTATTTATAGTTTTATTCACTCCGAATACATACTTCTATATACTCCCTCCGATCCAGTTTACTAGTTCCATTTGACTTTTCACATATGTCGAGACAACATTTTAACCCTTAATATCTCTAATAATTCTTAATCAAAAATTATAAAAAATTGATATTAATAATCCTTGTATTGAGACGAATCAAACAAGATCTCACATGACTATGTTTTAACTTATAGATTAAGACTAAAATACAAATTAAGAGTGATGAGTGAATAGTGTCAAAAGTCAAATGGAACTAGTAAACTGGACCGAAGGAAGTATTATTTAACATGAGTGTAGCTCATTAATAGAAATTTAAATATTATCAGTTGATTCGAAATCTATGAACTAATAAGAAAAAAGCTAAAGACTTCTGCTATAATCTTTTTTTTTAATCTCATATCCATTAAGAAACTTAAATACTGATTAGTACGATAGTAGAATTAATTAATCGAGATATTTTATCATATACTTGTATTTTGAGGAAATGAATTTATTCCAAATTATGTCGATATATGTTAATGTCAATGTTTACAAAATCACTTTTACAATGTAAGTAAACCAAATTCACACAAAAAAACTCCATAACTTACACATGAACAAACCAAAATATGGATGTAAAAACTATACAAGTGTTCAAAGTGTATCAATCAATAAGGTTATTCTGCTGAAAAGTTTGTTAAATAAAAATCACTCAATCACAAAACACCTTGTAGATCTTCCACAGTAAGGGAGACCAGTTTTGCATGACCCAACATCATGGGTTTTGACCTCTATATCACCTCTAACATCAAACATAAACGAAAACGATGCACCGATGTTTGGACCATACTGAGTTCCGTCAAGCTAATACTAAGCACGCGGAGATAAGAGTCTAGCAATATGCTTGTATGAAACGCTGATCATGTTATGTCGAACAAAAGGAGGTAGAAGATGTATGTACACGAATCAGGCCTGTCAAAGGTTATTAGGATGCGTAAACATGAAGCTGGGTGTGCTCGGTAAAGGCTTGTCGGAGTTGCTGGTAACCGATCCTATAGTGCTCGAGGGAGAAACATAGCTGTCTAATTGCTTCTCGTTTTCCTTCAGCAGCTTCGAGAATGACGACTTTTTGTTTCTCGACCTCTTCTCGTAGTTCCTCGACCTCTCTATGTGTCTCTTCTTTTTCCGCAACCAACTGTTGAAGATGTTTTTCCGTCTCTGCAATCCGATCATTGCTCGCAGTTAACTCAGTGTCGAGCTTGTCTCTCTCGTTTGATAAGTTCTCGTATTTTAGTTTGTATGCATCAAGGTCGGTTTCCAATATTTCCACCCTATGTGTCTTGTCGACGATTTCTGCCTTAAGTTGCTCGATTTCTTCGTTTAATTTTCTTTCCAAAACCTCATACTGCGTTTCGAGCAAATGATAGTTCACTTCGGATTCCCTTAGTTTCTCCTCCAAACGTTTTTTTTCGTCGTTCAACCTAGATATTTCAGCATGGAGCTGATACTTGCGATTAGCGTCAGAGATCAGGTCTTTCAAATCCCGAACCTCATTTTCACGGTCTGTTAAACTGACTTTATACCTAGCAATCCTCTCCTGCAACTTGGCGGAATGTCGTTTCTCAGACTCAATCTTCGCTTTCCAAGTCGCAGCATCCTTCTGAGCAATTTTAAGCAGATCCTTCATTTTCTTTATATTTTCAGAGGATTCGTTGTTTTCTTTTCTTAATCGTGTCACCTCGTTATCTAAACCCACAAGCCTCCACTTTGCGATTATCAACTCTTTAGAAAGATCTCGGGTCTTTTCTTCTGGTCGAGAAATATCTACGTCTGTTTTACTGTCGGTTTCCTGAAGCTCCGCGGCTACATTACTTTCAACATCAGGACCCTCGAGCAGCGAATAACTGGCAGGATCGAAGGATCTAAACTTTTGAAGCTCAATTTTCAAGTTAGCAATCTCGTCTTCAGACGACTGAATTTTTTCTTTTGCCAGTCTCAATTCTTCTTCATAATCTATAATCTTTGGATGCATATAGTCGAAAGTACCGCTACTAACCTTCCTTAGAGACCCGTTACGATTTTCTTGCTGCTGCAGTGGTGACTTCTCCACATCACAACTCTCGGTTTCTGATTCCACGGGCTTTGAATGCAGTTCGTCTTCACCTGTGTTTACCGATAGTCCAGGATAACTGTACAGAGAAGACAAGTCGGATTCTGAATATTCAGTCTCAGAATCTGATATTGAAAGTGTTTCATCTTTTACTGTCCGATCAAAATTACTTTTCTTAGGGCCAAGAAAGAAGTCAAAGCCAGCAGCACGAGGGCCAGATTTACGATGACTAATCTTCGACTCTTGAGGGGACCAAATGGAAATCACGTCAACGTTGGCGTCTGATCCAATGGACCCCTGTGATTGTAGGTCCGGCGGGATGTTCTTCCTTACTTCTCCAGTCAGATTTTCATAACGCTCAGCCAGCGATTTGTACATCCGGTAGAACTCCTCTACATGAGATAGTAATTCGGGCCTCTTTTGATAATACATGTCGGCCTTCTTGGCTAATGAGTCTCCATCTCCTTCAATCAACTTTAGCATAAGTTTGTAATGTTGATCCATCTCTGCAGAAAATAATCTTGTCAATATTCTGATTAAAAATGGCTGGTTCTCATCAAGTACAGACATAGTGTAAAAACAAAGCCGCATCGCATCGGCTGCGTTCTCAAAGGTTTTCAAATATATGAACCAATATCTCCCGCGTAGTAAAAGTATACAAAAAAACGCATTTTGGGCCATATCAAGGTGATTCGACCGATTTTAAGGCGTTGTGATAACCGCATCACCGTTCTGTTACCGCAATCGCGAACGTTACTGCATTTGTATTGTAGAAAGATGATTTGTGTTACTCATCCTAGATCACATCAGTCTTAGGATCAAATTGCAAAAATGTGATAACGCTTGCGATCGCAGTACGGGAGTAATGCAGTTATCGAAGCGCCAAATATCAGCTGAAAGCATGAGATATTCCTTGAAACGGACTAGAACATGGGTTTTTTTACACCTATACAACGCGGGGAATATCGGTCAATTTTTTAAAAAACCTTCACAACACGGGCAATGCAATTCAATGAGGCCTTGTTTTTTTTTTTTGCACTATGCTAGAGGTCGGTTAGCTAGCCCTCTCTGTGCCACTAAAAATGTCATCATAGTATCGAGAGGCATATATTTTCTCTCTTCATGTAAAGATGTTTTTGATCCAACCAAACTAGATTCTTGACAATGTCAGAATGACTACATTTATTGTGCAGTGCTATATCAACAGATTGCTAACAAAATGAAAGAATAGGTGACCAAATAAAATGTGAAAGCCAAGTGCGTTAAATACTCACCCTCTAAATTTTCAGCAAGCCACTTCGTATTCCTCCCAATATGGCTGTCCCACCACCACGAACCTGACTTTCTTGATTCCGATCCTCTAAAAGGACTCTTTGAGTTTACCTATAATCAATAGCACATCAATATCACGACTTAACTGCAAGTTACAAGAGAGCCTGGGTATTTTAAAATGAAATATGTACCCACAAGCAATAATCTAATCTAAATCTTATATTGTTATGACTTAATGAGAATATTGTATTGCCAATGGAGTGACCATGAAAGATAAGCTGATTATGTTTTGAAACTTCCTCGTCTCATACACATTAGCAGTATGTAGGTGTTAAATCGCGTTTTGAATTTGCAAAACACTTCAAGTGGACCAACCCAATAGCCCATAACTGACCGTAATTCACTTTTTTCCATTCGTGATTCACGAGTAGATTAGTGAATCATGTAACAATAGTCTGGAAGTCTTACGTCAATTCTTTGGACGGTAAAACCAACCAATGTAAGATGGTGCAATGGCTGATCAAGACCTTTTGGTATGCAACAAGAAAATAGGAATGGGGTATATCTCAACTCTATTCTAGAACCCAATATGAAAAAGAACGGTTGACGGTTTGATGCAGCGGGGTACAGCTGAAAGTATACACTTAACACAAAAAAATCCCATAGGAAGGAACGATTTTCACAGGAAGGTAAGAGATATTGAAAGTGCAACAAAATCCAAACTCGAAAAGTCTAAAAAGTAAAGGAGTGAAAGAATCTTTTACTTACCGAGGAAGACGCCATGACATTCAACTCGATATGCTAAAGAACCAAACCAGAGAAGAAAAATGTGCAAAGTGGGGACTTCTTCTGCAAACAGTTCTATAAGAAAATAAGCATTTCCACAATTTTACACAGGCAGACAAAGAGAAAAATACAGGTTAGCAATAAGCATAGAGCTTGGATTAACAAAGCTCACAACTAAGCTTAATTGCAAAACATTCATGAACACATTACTATTATCCATTATTTTTTCATGGACAACATCTAAATTATATACATGGACTAAATCAAATACATGTTTTTTTACAATCCGAGCTCCTCCCTTTTATCAGCAATTGTTGATATTCGAACTTGTGATAGCCTACTTGACTCCTTTGGTCCTTGAGTTTGTTACATTTTCTATTTTTGTCGATCCCACTTAGTTCACGAGATATTTCTTTATGGAAAATTGGAAATAATGACCCACCACTTCTTTAATTCTCATCCATATAATCTAAATTTTTTGTCTTAATCTCCCATCTAGCCCTTCTACCCTTTTTAATCGTGTTAAACCCCTTGAGGGCAAACATCAAACTCATGGGGACATAAGAGTATGCTGTAAACAAATGAGCGTACAATCAATTGATACGCGTATACAACACAATGTCGAGGAAAAGTTTCTCACTCAAATCGGTCTTGCATCATCCCATAAGTCGTGAATGTCTGATGCACACGCATAATTCAACAGAATTCATAAGTGCATCTAAACATTAGCTCATTACCTATCATCTAATCATCATCATCATACCGAGTGTATCCCGCTCATAGACTTAACTATTGTCAGGGTCTGGGCAGGAAAGAGAGACGGCAGCTCAAACCCATATAGGAGAGTGCAGTCAAAGAATCTCCTTTTCATCATCTTTCTAGTTTCAAAACTCTGAAAGGAAATTGGTGCATCCACAACTAAAGATTTAAAGGGTCAACATAGTGCATTGGATATCGTGAAAATAAGAAATGTAGCAACTAATAAACATTTAATCAAGTATTATCTCAAGCTTCTTACAAAACATCAAGTAGCATCTAGAATAGAACATTTGCCTTTAACAATATAGCTAATTGCATTAACCCATGAAATCAAAGATAAGCCTTCATTGTGTTTGTTACATCAACATAAGTAGATTATCATTAGAAATCCCTCATCATCTAATCTTCCAACCTTTTTCCCCCACCTTTTAAAATTAATTCTTTTGTGATAAATTAAGTACATGCTTCCTAGTTCCTAATCAATGACTAATTATGAACCATGTTAGTCCAAAATATTATCATGTTACTCAATCTCACAACAATTAAACAAACATCAGTCTTATAAGAGACTGTCTCACAATAAGACGAACTCAATTCTCTAATCGATCATTTTAAGATCATAAATGATTACTATAACTAATAAGTATATATTGAGTTAACCCGATAAAAATAGTCTCGTCATGACACCATATGATTTGAGAATTTTTAAATTTTTTAAGGGAATGCTTAAACTCTTTAATGTAAAATAAATCTTTTTTGATTGTGTAATTATACTCAATCAAAAAAGAACGTGCACTTGGTCAACTCAATTAATTTCTTTTCTAGAATCTGTCAATGACAACCACCCACATTAGGTTTATGGGCTTATGGGTCATTGGGTCTTCTTTCTCATCATTTCCCATCACAATAATAGGTATTCCTTTAAAATAAAGCAAAAATAAAAATCTTGGGATCACCCAAAAAAGACAAGAACTTGGACAATGCAATGTAGATGTGAAAATGAAAACTAATTCTGTTTTGTGGTTTATATAAATATCAAAGAAATTCAATATATAATGGAATTAAAGCCATAAATTGACAAATTTTCTTTATTCTAACCATCAAATTGGCTAAAATATTCCCTAAAATGTAGTGGGTAATCATCAAATCACAAAATTGAACCCAAAAAAACATAAAAATCTAGTCTTTTGTCGATTGAATATTTAAAAACCCAACAAAAAGAAAGAAACAAAACACTAATTATACAATTATAATAATAACAATAACAGTAAAATGATTATTAAAAATCATAACAACAAAAAAACAGATACTCCAAATGTATATATATACATATAAATATTGAAATATAAATATAAACACAAAAAAAGTTAGTACCTGATAATTATAATTATAATTATAATTAGTTCCAAAGCTTCATAATTGTAGAAAATAAATCAACATTTATAATTATAGATAAAAAAAAAAGATTGAAAGTTGAAGATGATGACCTCCTCAATCAACTCTTCTAAACTCTAGAGAGAGAAAGTAGAGATAGAAAGAAAGAGGAGGATTTTATGAACTTATTCAGGTTTTGTTTTTGTAGTGATATCTGTCTTCACTACATCAAAAAGAAATATAAAAAAGAAACACCTTTTTTATTTGTCTAACTTTACTCGTTTTGTTTTTGTATTTTCCACTATTTTTTGTTTGCTCTTTTTTATTTTTTTTTGTTGGGAAAGGTTTTTTTGTCTAGTTTTGTTTAGGGCTATTTAAATTTATGGATGGAATTTTTAGTAGAGGTTGTATATTTATGGCTTTGAAAGCCTAGTTTTGGAAACTAATTGTATAAGTATCAAAATAATAATTATATATTAATAATCATATTAATCAATATGAGACTTTGTCTTAAATTATCAATTTCTTTGATATTATTTTTAAAAACTTATTAAATGATAGTGTATATGTACTCGGTCCTTATAACTAGATAATTATATCACAATTAGACCTGTCAATTTTAAATCTGACCTGAAATTGGAATAGAAATCGATTGGTTATAGCCTAAAAGTTATAGCCTGTAACTTTAACCTAAACTGAACAAAAATTGAAAATTTTGGGTTAACTACTTCCATTCAACCCTTTTTAGGATTTTGTAATTTTTTCATGTTTCCTCATCAACTTTTTCTTTGAGCCTGTTTACTTAGTTATTGTATTTTGAGTTTTTATTTTATAATAGTGGTAAAGTAATATATTTTTTGATAAAAATCTAATGATATTTAAAACAAAACCTCAAGACCCAATAGATCGATCTAAACTGATCAAAATAAGAAACAACTCAATTAAAAAATGACTCAACATAAAATTGAACAGACATTATAATAACCCGATCGAAAATTATCAGACTCGAAACTCACTGGACCGGATGTTTTGACAAGTCTAATGATAACCCACATTATGAATAAGATTATGCCAGGTAGTGATTCTTACTAATTCAGATGTAATAAAACTGAACATTAAATAATAAGGATGGCCAAGTAAATGAAAATTGCGTAATGAAGAGGAAATGATAATATGATAATAAATAATAATGGTATGAATATTGAATATAGAATATTGAGAAAATTAATTACCATCTAATCCATCTTTGTCTATGTGATTTGGTCCGTCTCGTCTTGTGGGCGTGCCTTGGCCAACTAGCCTTTTGTATTGTGTTGTGTTGTGCATTTCTAGTGTCATTATTCATACATAATTCAACACTTGCCTTCAATTTCTCTACATGACATGTCCATGTAAAAACATGAATACATGCATAAATAACCTTTTTTCTTTCACACGCTCTCTCTTGAGAGTCTGTCTATAGTATAGACGCCTCTTAAAAGAGCACAACCTACACTTTTAATGATTATAGAAAGAAAAAAAAATCTAAAAACAGACGTGCGCGATTGAGCCTATTTCGAGTTGGTGTTATAACTTATTGAAGTTGGTGGTATAACCTACTAAAGTTGGTATTTGGAGTTGGTGTTATAACCAATTAAAGTTGGTATTATACCTATTTGGAGATACCAACTTTAATAGGTTATACTACCAACTCTAACAGGTTATAATACCAACTTCAATAGGTTATAACACCAATTCCAAATAGGATTACATAACGCATATTTTTTAAAGATTTTTTTCTAAGTTATAATGGACCGGCCCATTTGAGATGCGTCTCTTGTAAAGACAGTCTTAAGTAAGAATTTGTGTTTCTTTCAAGCTCAACAATAAGAATTTTAGCATGATTTCGTAATTAACTTTTTATTTGTTATTTAATTTTAATTTACTAATTATTATTGAGTAGACTTTTGATTAATTTTGACAAAATTTGGTACAGAAATGCTAGTATATCAAAGTTGAGTACCTTATGGATTAACCTTCAAAGTCAAGTATTTTATTGATTACTTATTGCAAAGTTTAGTCTCCCATAATCAACTTAACTCTTAAAAATTGCATTATTATTTTGATTTCCCCTTTTGTTGGGATCAAGGATGATATATAACATTAAATTATTGAGACCTAATCCTCGCTTTTGGCTTGAATCTTCTAAAAACCTCTAAAAGGACGTAACATTAAATGTATGAGTAATGAACAAAAATAGGGAAAAGGTAGGTTATAAATTAAATGATCCAATTCACACTCAATATGAAGCCGCGACGTCAATTCTACTCATATAGCCAAGTAGAAGATGTGGGACCACGCAGAATGAACTAAATGTACACAAAAAGATCAAGAGGGACATTTCTCAGCAAACTAGAATTTTTAGTGATTTGTGTCCATTCACTTTCAATCATTTTTTATCAGGCATTTAGCGTTGAGAACATTTTTTAGGCCTCACGTCACAAAAATACTTGATAGATTCCTCTAATCTAAGATCGTAATGTACTTTAGATTGAACTTCTTAGATACTCAGACCTCTAACATGTGTTACTTATGCATACAGAATTATTAGAGAGGTTGTACCGTAAGAAAGATGAATTTAATAAAAGCATCCCAAAATTTGGCTTTATAATAAATTAGTTATACAATGGTTGACATTAAGATTTATTTTCTCACTTCTATCTTCAAAAACCCTATATATTTGTATTTCTCTTTAGCACATCTTTGTTATGCTTCATTTAGTTATTGATACTAAGTAATAGTAATTTAATGAGAGTAATTTGTAATTTTATAGTGTAAATATCAAGGAAATTTTCTATGTTATTTCCATATTTTTAAATTTTTTGTTGATAAGATTTCAATACCACCTATTAATACTCATTTCGTTTTTTAAAGTTGTTTTCATTTGTCATTTTGTGTTTTTTTTTATTGTTACCATTAGAAAATTTTCTATTATATTGCTTATAGTCTCCACATGTTTCATACTAGTCTTATTAAAACACTTTTTCATAATTATAGTCTTTATTTTAATATTTTTTTAATGCTTATGATATTTATTTTCCTCTATTAAATTCATAATAATTGGATATACAGTATCTTTTACTTGAAAAAATGTCCACTATCTTAAAAATTATATTTTTCATATTTTCTTTATGAGATAAAGATATTTTTCCAATTTAAAAAACATTAAAATGAATTTTTTAAAAAAATTTATGATTGAAATAAAATCATAACAACGATCAATATATGAAACATGTTAAGATTTTTACTAAGAAAAAAGTTGTTTTTGATCAAATTTAAAGTCCAAATTCACAGTCTATTCCCTTTGATTATTGTCTTGAGTTAGTATTTTGGATGCGAAGTTTTTTTTTGTCTTTGAATGCCTTCATGCTATAGCTACCCTAAATTTGTTTAAGGTAAAAATTTCTTTCTAGTTTTGAATTAATTTTGTTTCGTGATATTTCGTTTGATTTGTATAAATTTAGGTATAGTTTAGGGCTTTATAGTTTGAGTGCTTCTGTTTTAGTTTCAAATGCCCTAATTTATTTTCAGTTAATGTTGTATGTTGTTGAATAATCTACTAGTTTTGTGTAATTGATTTATTAGGTTTTCGGTTTACTGTATTCTTCTCTTTGTGCAATACACACTGAACGGGATTTTGATTGAATTTGGTGTTTTAATGGATGCAACTGATTTAATGCTTTGGAAGCTCTTCATCCTTATATCTGTAGGTTTATTTGTTGATTAATTGACACTCTAATTTATCAATGTATCTGTGTTTCTGTCCGTGATTGATCATCAATTGGAGATAGAATTATTTGACCCGTCCCAAGTCGGCCATTAATCTGGTCGAGATTCACTATTTTCATTAACAAAATGAGTCAAACTGTGATGAAACTTCCAATGTCAATTCAATTACAAGATTTCCATCCCACGAAAAATCGCTTCAGCCGACTTCCCATTGTAAGGTGTGAAATGGAGAATTCATCACCATTGTTGGAATCAGTTGGAAAAACAAAGATAGGGGTGATGGGGCCACACACTGGAAGGGACCCACTTGTGGAGAAACCCAAATGGTTGAGGCAAAAAGCTCCTCAAGGGGACAAGTATGAGGAAGTGAAGGATTCTCTATCGCGCTTGAATCTCCATACAGTTTGTGAAGAAGCCCAATGTCCTAACATTGGAGAGGTATGTATCTCAATTTATTTTCATATTAAGTGGTGTAAATAGCACTGCAAGTATAAGATAATATGTGGTTTGTTCCTGGAATTTATATGGCAGTGTTGGAATGGTGGGGAAGATGGAATTGCTACTGCCACAATTATGGTTCTTGGTGATACATGCACTCGTGGTTGCAGGTTTTGTGCTGTTAAAACTAGCAGAAATCCACTGCCACCTGATCCTATGGAACCAGAAATCACAGCCATGGCTGTTGCTAGTTGGGGGTATCCTCTTTATAATCAACTTTTCTTGCGCAACTCTTTTTGCTCTAACTTTCCTTTTTCTGTTAAGGGCATGCTTGTGTTTGGGTAAATATTAAAGGTAGAAATAGAAGTCGAACTATTGAAGTGAAGGTATGTAGAGGTGGATTTGACGGTGAGATTAAGGAAATAAAATAATATAACATGAGGAAGATGAGGGAAAAGGGATTATTGCTCCTGATATTCGATTATACGTGCCATTTCCTTGACTACTTTATGTTATGGTCCATTGCAAGGTATGAGACTTGCCGTTTAAAATGCAATTGGTCTGGGGTTTATAGGCCAATGGTCTTTCTCACGTAATAGGCTAGTCTTTTGGGTGAGCTCTCCTATTTGTCCTATAACACTTTACAATGAACTTTTCGCTCTAGTTCATTGCTTTTGCTCATTAAAACATGGTGGTATAATCAGCCTTTATAGGTTAATGTATGGAACACAACTACCTTTAAACAAATATGTTGAAAATTAGGCATTCCCACGTCCATATTGAATTTAATATGTTGAAAGTTAGGCATTCCCACTTCCACATAGTAGGATAGGAAACTTCTTACTAAGCTAGAGTAATCATATATTAAGAAACGTTTTGGTCTTTTGGAGTTTATGGATTTCTCTTTCTTTTGGGGAACATGGCACCAAATTTGTGCTTCTTAATAGGAGCTGATACCATTATTTGAACCGATTGGAACGGGGAACGGAAACAAGAACAAAGAACACAACCTAGATTGACTCAGAACCAATAGGATACAAGATACACTGTGTATAGAAAATATGCATGTGAAACGTTGATTGTCTAAGTGTGCTTAAAGCTTATCTGGCGTAAGCACTAAGATGCATGTGAAACGTAGCGCTCACATTGGACCTCACTATAGGTTGGATCTTTGCAATTGGCATGCAAAGGGGAACAATATACACTTGGGTGTAGAGTCAAAAACAGATTTTTGACAAAGTTAGTTATCGGTGAATATGAAATTTAGCTTGTTACCTCCGCAGACACACACTTGACACAAACATAATATTTTAAATAAAAAGATATATAAACTAATTTGGAAAGGAAAAAGATTATAGACAGTCTGGCGTAAGGTAACTGTGCGGGTACTGTCACCTGTCTTAGTAGCCACGTGTTTAAGTAGCTTATTGTTTTGATTAGAAGCTTGTTTTTTTAATGGAGGATGTATGATGTAGCTTCATGCAATTGACAAGAACTTGTAAAAACGTATTGAATGCTATATAAATTTAAGTTTTAATGATTCTTGTATGCAAATATAAAACCCTAAAAAAGGTGCATATTTGGTTTTGCTGGAACCTTTTTCTTTTAGAGGTTACAAGTAACTAGTTTTTTCTCTTTTAAGTGCCATAGATTAAACTAGGAACTCTTAGCGGAATAGCGCAGTAAAATTTTGATCGCAATGCAACTTGAAAATGATGTTATTTTTACAATATGTTTGTTATTGTTGCTTCTGTTAAAATTGGGTCGGTGAATTATTTTGCAGTAAGATAATAACATGTTGGTTGATCATTGCCTCCCTCTATTAGATCAGCTGATCAAGGATAGAGATATTATATCTGGAAATTTTTTAGCCTTTTAATGGCTTAATATACTGGATAAAGGAATAGGTTCGTTCTTTGGGGAAAAATGGATTCAGTTTGAAGACCAAAACGGTTTTATTTTCAATAGTTAATGTCTTGATTTGTTAACTGATGTTCTTTTGGCCATATACTTTGCAGTGTTGATTACATTGTTCTAACAAGTGTTGATCGGGATGACTTGCCTGATGGTGGAAGTGGGCATTTTGCGCAAACAGTCAGTGCACTGAAGGTAGATGGAACTTTTTGCTACTTCTATCAGTTTACTGGTATCCTGACCGTTATTTCCCCAGAAAGAAAAGAGGCTTGACAAGCAAACATATGATGTTGCAGAAACTCAAACCTGAAATCATGGTTGAATGTTTAACATCTGATTTTAGGGGAGACTTGAAGGCTGTAGATACGTTGGTGCACTCGGGATTAGATGTTTTTGCTCACAATGTTGAAACTGTTAAGCGGCTTCAGCGAATAGTTAGAGATCCACGGGCAGGGTAAGTTTGTGTTCTTTTGTTGTCAGCATCAAGTTTCTGAAACTGCCTTTACAAAATACATTTGTTTTATTACCCTGTATACCACTCAAATCCAGATGCTTAGGTGATTGCTTTTTCGCCACATGTGAAGTCAAATATCTAAGGTTGCAGGTTTACGAATCTTGATATGAATGTGTGTTATCGAAGCCTTTCTATTGACGTCCATTGTGATTGCTACAGTTCTGTTATAAGTATATATTTCAAAAATCCGGAGTTAAGTCTATTACATGTGACCAGTGTCCTACCTGATACTATATAGGAGGAAACGGTTCTAGATTTACTGTTTGGAACAACTACTACCGGAGTCTAAGCTTGGGAAGTACAAGTTCCGCATTGTGACCCTAGAGAAGAATGAGGATAACATTACAAATTACTTGAAAGTGATAACCAAGATAAAATAAGCTCTAGGTAAGACGAAAAATATAATTTACGAAGAGGCACACAATAAGTTGAACTCCCGAGGAGATAAAGGTTTTTATATGATGGTCAAAAGAAAACAAGTGGTTAGAAAGGATTTCAGTACAGTGGAGTTTGTGTAGGATAACGACAAATATTCTTGTCCAAGATAAAGAGATTTAAGTTAGATGAAACAAGTACCTTGAAAAAAAAAACCTTAAGTTCCCTGACTACTAGTTTTTCTTGTGATTACACTCATAAAGGACTTTGTTTTCAAGGTAAGTTTTGAAAGCGTACCAGTACTAGTGAAGCTTGTTGTAATGGATTCAACTAATGATGGAAGCCCAACCCAAGTAGTAGCCAAGCCAGCCATAGGTCCCACCGAGTGTCACATGATTTGCTAATCCCCTCGCAAACCGCGCATCGAAAAAAGCGAATTATGGTCGGTTTTTGGGCTATTCTTGGGCGAATTTGAGCGAATCACGAATTCAATAAGCAAATTAGCTAGCGAAATGTGTTACACCGGTCCCACCTACAATAGAAGGAAGAAAGGGGACTAAGTTGGTTGCTAACTACTAAGAGTTGAGGCTGGGCACACTGCTCTACTATCGTAATTCAACCTCTATTCCCTCTTCTTCTTTCTGTCTATTTTTCTGCATTCTTCTGTTATTCTCTACTGATCCCCATCCTCAATCATTACACTTGTTTGGATTCTAGGAAATGGAGTTATAGGAAGGGAGGGGAACTGGAGGGGTGATTTTCCTTCATTTGGATAACAAATGAGGAAGCAAATTGTATGGTAGTGAAATGGAGTCATGAATTCTTATGTATCTTCAATACTGTGGCACAATTTTCTCGTACAATTGAGTGATTTGAAGAAATTACTCTTCCCTCACATATCCTATCCTTCCCCTCTTTGTTCTTTTCTCTTTCTTTGTCTAAACACAGTCAAGGAATATTGGCTGATATATTTTATGCTGGACTTGGTATTTTAAATTTCTTTGTCCAGGACACATGTATAGATTTGTTGTTGTGATTCGAGTCATTGACACAGGTATGAACAGAGCTTGTCCGTACTGAAGCATGCAAAAACTAGCAAGGAAGGAATGATTACTAAAACGTCTATCATGTTAGGACTCGGGGAAACTGATGATGAATTAAAGGAAGCCATGGCTGATCTTCGGGCTATTAATGTTGATATTCTGACACTCGGACAGTATCTACAGGTGAAAATGCATATACTTTCTCCATTACTAAATTGGATTTGTGTTTCAAATCAACTATATTTCAAACCCCCTTGTTCCATATCCAGTCTTTTACTTTCTTTATCTGTTTTGGGAGAGGAGATGTGGAGGTGGGGTTCATGTAAGGGCATCACATTTTGTTCATCCTGGAAATTTATGCCATATCATCCTTTTTCCTCAATCTAGAACTTATGTTCGTTTTACTCTTGCAGCCGACACCATTGCATCTCACAGTGAAAGAGTACGTCACGCCTGAAAAGTTTGCTTTCTGGAAAGAGTATGGAGAAGCTATAGGCTTCCGCTACGTTGCTAGTGGACCTCTCGTAAGCACATTTTTCTGCTTCATTCGAGTGCTAGTGGGCAGTTGCTTTAAAATTGCAGTTTTTGAAATTTTGGAACCATTTTTGATTATATGCTTAGTGCTTTAGTTTTTTGGTGTCATCATGTTATGTGGGTATTATAACTGGAGTATGTTAATCTCGACTTCCTTTTCGTTGTTATAGGTACGTTCATCATACCGAGCTGGAGAACTCTTTGTGCAGAGCTTGGTGAGAGAATCAGGTAGAGCCAATTCTAGCATGAACTTATATAGCTGACATTTGATGAAGTATAAAAGTGGAATCAACCCATAAAACAATCAAATTTTGATATAAATGTCTTTAACAGCACTAGACTCTCAGAGCAGAAAAATTATACTAACCCCTATTTTGTTCAAAAGTCTCATTTATTTGTTTAGCATTATTTACTAATTATTTTTAGTTTGTATTTTATTATCAATTTATAAGTTAAAATATTATCAGGTGGGATCTTGTTTGATTCATTTCTATGTAAATTTTATTAATATCAACTTTATATAATTGTTAACTAAGCATAATTAGAGATATTAAGAATTTTAATAATAATCAACAAATATATAAAGTCAAATACAATATTTGATTAGAATAGGGGAAAATAATTATTTAAAGTAGTCATACCGAATACTGATACAACACTATATATTGCAATACTTATTCCAGTTTTGTTTTGGTTGCTATAAAAGTGTTATCCACAAAAACTTAGAAATTAATATCTTTGTATTAGTTAGATCATTATAATTTGTAATCCTAAAAGAAATATATGTAAAAGTTTAAAAAGTATGAATTAATAAAGAAAAAAGAGTAGGGACAAAGTAGAGATTTATATGGTTGTTTTTTTGTGAAAATCTGTTACCTAGACTCCAAATGAAAAATAAAGTCCACGTTGAAAAACCTAAACTCTAAAACACTAGTGGCTCGTTTGGTAGGTGGTAATAAACGGTGGTAATAGGAATGAAAAACTAGTGTAGTTTTGGTTGAAAAATCTCTTAGCTATCTTGATGGTCATGTTTGTTCAACTTCAAGCATCTCATTTTCTTCGTAAAATTCATTCCAATGCATTATCATTGGGATATGTAGTATTAGACAGTAATGAAATTTTGTGAGCAAAAAACCTTTTTTGTGATCAATGTTTCATTACCATGGAATGACATGAAACTTTTAATTAAATTTTACACTATAAATCATTTCCATTACCACCATCTAGTACCGTTAACCAAACGGGCTGTAGATGACTAGAATATTCGAGTGTCTACTAATCAATTTTTAAACTGTGATTTGTTAGAATAGAATTTCGACCGTGGGCATTTGCTATGTTTGATTTTATACTTTGTTATTGGAAAAATAGATTCTGAAGGTATGTTTTTCACTATCGCTTTTACGATTTAATCTTTGCTTTAATAGAACAAAATTTTCAACTTTAGCTGTTAATGTCAATTCTTTGTATTTTTGTTTTATAGAACAAAATAGAAATTTCATTTCGATTGAAATAAAAATTACATTGAATCATTATAGAAATACAAAATTAAACTCATCATCGAAACTTAAAGGAAAAACAATTTTCAAAAATAAAAACACAGGGAATTTTTTTTAATAAAAGTGAGCAATTGGCATCATTCACATTAAAAATAATGATGATGTGCTTAGTAGGCCTTCTTGCATGTTCCAACTCTATTCTTTCCTTCGGTAATAACTCCAATCAAACCCATTTTACGCATAGCTGGACCAATTTTAGCAAGGAACACCTTCTCATCTTCAGCTGCCCTAACAACAATGGGTCTAGTCTCTGGATGATAAGCTAGTTCTTGATCAACTTGAAGAAGACCTTCGCCTTCCAAAATTCTTTTAAAGAAACCATTGTCCATTTTGAATTCGCTTCCCTTAGTTTGGTCGAGGAAGTCTTGGTTGTTAGAATTGGCACCGCGGGGGCATTTCTTTTGAAGAGAGTAGAGCAACTTTGGGGACATAGCGGGGTCTGGCTTTCCACTGTTTTGGAAGTTGTATAGACGGTCTTCGAATTTGTCACAATGTGCAGTTCCAACAGTGTGACAACCTGTAATAATGTAAATACATACCAAAGTTTTCATGTTTAGACAAAGTTTATGCATGCATGTTATAATGTTATATATTTAGAGAATGATATGTTATTTACCTAAAAGGTAAACAAAATCGGGGGTGTCCAATCCATAACTAGCAAACAATTGGATAGCAGCACTGACTGGGATTCTTGGACTGGGAAGGCCTTGTTCGGCATCAATTGCCAATGAAACATTACCATCCTTTCTACCGGTTTCTACGTTGTACCAATATGCTCCACCCTATGAATTAAGTTGAAAAATAATATTACGAAAACTATCATTTTCCAAATTTTCTAATAGTAAAAGACATTTAAAAAACCTTGAGACTTAACAAGAAGAACATATTGTGCTAAACTTATTTATTCATTCTTAACACATACCAAAAATGTAGCAGCTCTTGCAGCTAAGACAATGATATCAGCACAAGAGACAACTCCTGGGCAATATTGATCAAGATAAACCTTGATCTCCTCAACAATATCATAGCCAGCAACGCTGAGATTTGGAGCAGCGGTCTTCTCTGTCCCTTCACCTTCGATCATAATCGAAGCATCACATCCCTATTCAAGTTGCAATCAACACAATATTTATCAAAATGTCCCATTTACTTAATTTCACATTACATATACTAATAATGACTAATGAATATAAGTACTTACTCTAACAAAGCAGTCGTGGAAATTCAAACGGATAAGATCAGCAACGGTGTCAGGATCTTGAAGGTAGTACTTCTTAACAACGTGAAATACAACAGCTTCAACATCGTATTTGCCACATTTACCTTCGTAGTAACCGACCTTGAACTTGTCACTACACTGACCATAACACTCCCCGACTAGGGTCATCAAAAGGAGCCCAAGGGCTAGACCAATTGTCGATGACTTTCCCCTTGCCATTTTTGCTCCTTTTAGGCTTTTAGTTAATATAATTAGTAATGTATTTTTTGTTTTGTGAAGAGACAAATGAATACTTGGGGTATTTATAGCTAATTCGGTTGACTTTTGTATGTTGTTTATGGTGCACACGTTCAAATGAATTCTGGTAATCCACTAATTGGTTTTATTTTCATATTGGATCAACTTGCATGGCTGATCAAGAACAATAACTTGGTATGTATTGTTTTATTGGCTGCATATTCTTTATGAAGTATTAATTTTTGTCAAGGAACTAACCCAACTAAAAGCTTAAGTGTGGATATACTGTAATACGCCCTCTCATACGAGAGCCCTTTGGGCAAGAAGTGTAGATGCAACACATGCCCTCCTCATACATGACACTAAATATTCCACTTTAAATGATGGGTGGTTGAGATTCAAACCTGTGACCTCTTGTCACCCTGGCTCTGATACCATGTCAAGAAACCAACTCAATCAAAAGTTTAAGCTAATGGTTGAGGCCTAGGATATGTTATATACTTTAAAAATCTTTGAAGAGTCATTTTTCTTTTTCTTTTTCTTAAAATCAACATTTATTAATGAATAAATGTATGAAAGTGTTAAGTTGAAAGGTCTTATAGAAATATAAAATGGAATTATTCTATGCGTTTACTTTACCATAGTGTAGCTAATATATGTTTATAAACTTGCAATGTACTAGTCCACAAATTCGTTTGGGACATTTTCCATAATTTTTACATTATATTATGTTTTACAAATGGATTTGGCATTAATTAATACTTTGTCGTAAATATACTTTTTAAATTTTGGTATTTTTATATGAAGTTAGGATAGAAAAGTTCTATGGATAAACGTGAAGAAAGAATTGATTCTTTGTGTATGAGGTTATAACAAAATCAATAACCCAACTTTAAGGAGTATTTTTCTAGAGTAAACCCGGTGACTGGATGACTTGCTATAGCAAGTTTTATTTTTAAAAAACTAATAAATTAAAAAATATGTCGAAAAAAATGTTAGAAAAATATTCAAAAAAAATTATGTTTTTTTTAATCATTCAGAATTTTTTATGTAAAATTAAAAATTTTTTCTCTAATTTTAAATTAATTTTAAATTTACTTTTTTGGTGAATTACCTATTATAGCAGGTCATCGAATTATCCAAGTTTACTCTAGGCAAATACACCTTATTAGTTGGAATTATTCATGGTTAATCAATAGGTGAGATTATTGTAGGAAAATTACGAATAGGTTGGATTATTATAGGTCAAATTTCCTTTGATATATTTTTGATATTGGTAATTTATGTGTTGGTTGATGGATATAATTGGATATTTCTTTTCATTGATAATTTATGTGACTAAGTAATGATATTTTTATTTGTTGTATTTTCTAAGTTAATTGAGTATATTATTTTTTTGTTTAATTGATAAAATTAGTAATTTATCAATTTTCAATTGAAAAAAACACATAGTTGCAAAATAACAGCATAGTGGTTTAAACTAGAAAAGAACACATAGTGGCAAAAATCATGAAAAAAAATAGTTATCAAAGCAAAATCAAAAAGGATTTAACCACTCAGGGATCCATCATTAATGAATCAGAACCAGAGGTGTTCAACGGGCGGGTCGACCCAACGGGTAAGAGTCGGGTCACATTTTAACGGGTCATTAGCAGGTCAGATCAATAACTGGTCTTTGCATAAACGGTCGAACTGGGTCGGGTCGGATATTTATAGGAATTGGGTAAAAAATATTTTACCACTTTCTTTTATACTTTTATATGACATTATTATTAACATAGTTAAATTGACCCAATGAGCTTTTAAAAAATGGATCAAAATGGGTCGTCTTTAAATGAGCTTTGACCCGCCTGGCGCATATAACATATGAGTATGACATGACTCTCCGCGACCTTGTCCATTTAAATTTCAACTCGACCGTCTTAACCCGGACTGTTGAACACCTCTAATCAGAACCTTGTGCAGTAGATTGTAACGGATCAACACTTTGTGAAACAATTTTCTTAACAACGTAACAATAATTGAGAAACTAGTAACAAAAGCATAAAACAGATTATCCCTTAATAGACAAAAAGCATCACATAGTCTATTACCAGATTAAATAGGAAAAAATAACACGTTAAAGACAAATTTTCAATTTTTAACCAAAACTGTTAGCATAATAATTTATTAAATAGTGAAAGCCCCTTTACTTAAAGAAATAACAAATAATATACAAAAAGACAGTGTAAAAATAAAATCCACATAGAAAAATATATATTATTACTATTGATAAGAAGCAACCAAAAGCGCTTGTGGCTCAATGGATAGAGCATCTGCGTGTGGAGCAGAAGGTTTGGGGTTCGGCTCCTACTAGGAAGGCGTAGGTATCAATTATGGGTTTCTTGATCACGCGCATCTCTCTTTACTCCCTCCTTGGGGATACGGATACGATTTGTCCCTACCTTGTGCGGGATACGAAAAGGTCTTTTTTATTGATAAGAAGGAGCAATAAAAGTTCTATTAGAACAATTATTAAGTAATCTCTTCAATTTCCACCTAATGGAGAAAATAACAAAATTTATTAAAAGAAACCTTATAGTTGCGAGAGGAGTTAAGCTATGAATAAAATACTACTCAATCTCTTAGGATTCATTATTAAAAACATGAAATCGATTATTAAAAACAACAAATCGATTGAAGTAAATAATTAAATAAGGCTGCGTTTCGGAATCCTCCATTTCATTTCGAATTGTAGATTTCAATTATGGATTCATTAATTAAGAATTTGAGCATAACATGGTTTGAGAAGTCATTTTTAAATTCTCATTTTTAACTACTTTTATAACTATAGTGAATTTGGCTCAAATTCAAATTTGAATATTTTTTATTTGCTTAACGCTAAATTTGAGTTAAATCCATATTTTCAAATGAAAACATAGCATAAAGGAAATTACTAAACTTAAGCGATATGAAATTGTGCTCATCATAAGCTCACCATGTAGATTTGTTTTTCGAATTTGTCCTAGCCAGCGGGAGACCTATTTTGAAGTTGATAAAGGTAAGAATTTTCACGTTTTCGCTTATAAAGGTTCAATATTTGCATTATTTTTTAAAGGTTTTAATTTTATATCATTTTTTCTTTTAAGGTCAATTCTTCTGAAACTAATTTATAAAACAAAATAGAAATTTCATTTTGATTAAAATTCAAAATTACATTGAATCATTATAGAAAAAAAAACCTCGTCATGAAAACCTCAAGGACAAACATATTTAAAAAAAATACAAGGAATTAATAAGAGTGAGCAATTGGTATCATTCACATTAATAATATTAATAATAATAATAAAATAATGTGCTTAGTAGGCCTTCTTGCATGTTCCAACTCTGTTCTTTCCTTCAGTAATAACTCCAATTAAACCCATTTTGCGCATAGCTGGACCAATTTTAGCAAGAAACACCTTCTCATCTTCAGCTGCTCTAACAACAATGGGTCTTGTCTCTGGATGATAAGCCAGTTCTTGATCAACTTGAAGAAGACCTTCGCCTTCCAATATTCTTTTAAAGAAACCATTGTCCATTTTGAATTCGCTTCCCTTAGTTTGGTCAAGGAAGGCTTGGTTGTTCGAATTGGCACCACGAGGGCATTTCTTTTGAAGAGAGGAGAGCAACTTGGGGGACATGGCCGGGTCTGGCTTTCCACTGTTTTGGAAGTTGTATAGACGATCTTCGAATTTGTCACAATGTGCGGTTCCAACAGTGTGGCAACCTGTTATATAAATACACAACATACCAAAGTTTTCATGTTTTGACAAAGATTATGCATGCATGTTAATTATATATACATCTGGAGAATGATATAGTATTTACCTAAAAGGTAAACAAAATCAGGAGTGTCCAATCCATAACTGGCAAACAATTGAATAGCAGCACTGACGGGGATTCTTGGACTTGGGAGCCCTTGTTCGGCATCTATTGCTAGTGAAACATTACCGTCTTTTCTTCCGGTTTCTACGTTGTACCAATATGCTCCACCCTAAAAATTAAGTAGAAAATTATATGAAGAAAACAATAAGAAGAACATTCTGCTAAACTTATTTATATATTCTTAACACGTACCAAAAATGTAGCAGCTCTAGCCGCTAAGACAATGATATCAGCACAAGAGACAACTCCTGGGCAATATTGATCAAGATAAACCTTGATCTCCTCAACAATATCATAACCAGCAACGCTAAGATTTGGAGATGCAGTCTTCTCTGTCCCTTCACCTTCAATCATAATTGAAGCATCACATCCCTATTCAAGTTGCAATCATTAGAATCCCATTTTGTATGACTTAATTTCATATACTAATGAGGTATAAGAACTAAGAGCTTACCCTAACAAAGCAGTCGTGGAAATTCAAACGGATAAGATCAGCAACGGTGTCAGGATCTTGAAGGTAATACTTCTTAACAACGTGGAATACAACAGCTTCAACATCGTATTTGCCACACTTACCTTCATAGTAACCGACCTTAAACTTGTCACTACACTGACCGTAACACTCCCCGACCAGGGTCATCAAAAGGAGCCCAAGGGCTAGACCTATTGTGGATGACTTTCCCCTTGCCATATTTGCTCCTTTAGGCTTATAGCTAATATAATTTGTAATGTATTTTTTTTTTTGAAGAGATTAAGGAATTGTTGGGGTATATATAGCTTTGTTAAGATGACTTTTGAATGTTGTATTGATGTTTATGGTGCACACGTTCAAAGAGGAATGGACTAGATGCATACAAGTACTTTTTGGTAATCCACTAATTGGTCTTATTTCCTTTTTGGATCAACTTGCATTGCTCATCAAAAACAATAATAACCGTTACTTGGACTTGGTTTATGTTGGTTAATTGGCTGCATATTCTCTATGCACGATCATTTTTTAAAGAGTCATTTTTTTTATTAAATGAATTCTTTTTTATTCTTTTTTTTTTTGAACATATCAATGTACAAATGAATGAAAGTGTTATTTGGGAAATTTCAAGTGATAATATGAGTTTTGGATATTTTTCTATGTGGTAGAAAAAATGATCAGGGTCGATCTTGATTATTTTGTGGCCTTGCGCGAGATTTTATTTTATGGCCCTTTTAAAAAAATTATATGTTTATGAGCGAATTGCTGACCTATTCTCTTTGTTTTGCAACTATCCCAATTGCTCAAACTTGAATTGGCACAAAGAATCACCAACAACCATTTAAAATTATATATTTTCATGGGTTCTTTTGCCAAAGAATTCCTAAGCAATGACCCTTCTCGTCTACCCTTAGGGATGATCCTAGGCAAATAGAAATATAAGCTAAAGAGGCAAACTCATAGGTCATAATATATGAAAATCTTCCTTTGAATTTCTTCGAGTACGTAAAGAGGCGCACTCATCCATGTTAGAAATATCAATGTCAAATTTTACACAAAATGAATTTACAAGATTTCCAACCTTCATCCTTATTTTCTGAAATTGTCTCTTAGCAGTACACTAAAATGACATAACATTTTACAATATCTTGATCTTTCAAAGCTAAATTTGGTGGATAAGTGATTGCAATAATAATTTCTTCAAATGTATACTTTACCCTCTACTAATTCATGGAACTCCTCTTGTTTTATTCTACAATTTTTTAACTTCTTTATGTTATATTTGGAAATGATGATTTCATTTGAAAATATAGCGATTTCACTCAAATGTAATGTTTGGTAAATAAAAAATTTCAAGTTTGGATTTGAGTCAAATCCACAAATTGTTATAAAAATGGTTAAAGATGAGGATTTGAAAATGACCTTCCAAACCATGTCATTCTCAAATTCTACATTAAAGATTCCATAATTGAAATCTATAATTTGAAATGAAATGTTTGTTCCCAAACGCAACTTTAAAGTTTTAATCACTATAAAACCCATCTTAAAAAATTATAAAAAATATATAATAAAATAAATGTATACATTAAGACGATCTAACGAGATCCCACATAGATATATTTTATCTTCTATGTATCTCTAAAAAAATTTCGTCAATTTTCTCCAATAAAAAAAATTCTAAACGAGAAAACATTATTAGAAAACGGAGAATGTAATTTTGAAGCATAAAATAATTCGAAAAATTAAAGAGATAATAATGATATTAATTAAACCATATATATTAATCTCACAACTTGAAATAATAACATGTTAGCTTGCCAGAGCCTTTAACATACAATAGTCAATTCCCAACGAGGGAAGAACATGGCAAAGAAAATGAAAAATTCAACAAATACAACGAGGTAAAAATAAAGTAATTAAGTTATTAAATAAATTGACTCTGGCTATTTTTGATGAGTTATACTCATATCTTAATAGTTAACCTTCTTGCATGTTCCAACTCTATTCTTTCCTTCGGTAATAACTCCAATCAAACCCATTTTGCGCATAGCTGGACCAATTTTAGCTAGGAACACCTTCTCATCTTCAGCTGCCCTAACAACAATGGGTCTAGTCTCTGGATGATAAGCCAATTCTTGATCAACTTGAAGAAGACCTTCGCCTTCCAAAATTCTTTTGAAGAAACCATTATCCATTTTGAATTCGCTTCCCTTAGTTTGGTCGAGGAAGTCTTGGTTGTTAGAATTGGCACCGCGGGGGCATTTCTTTTGAAGAGAGTAGAGCAACTTTGGGGACATAGCAGGGTCTGGCTTTCCACTGTTTTGGAAGTTGTATAGACGGTCTTCGAATTTGTCACAATGTGCAGTTCCAACAGTGTGACAACCTGTAATAGTGTAAATACATACCAAAGTTTTCATGTTTAGACAAAGTTTATGCATGCATGTTATAATGTTATATATTTAGAGAATAATATGTTATTTACCTAAAAGGTAAACAAAATCAGGGGTGTCCAATCCATAACTAGCAAACAATTGGATAGCAGCACTGACTGGGATTCTTGGACTGGGAAGGCCTTGTTCGGCATCAATTGCTAATGAAACATTACCATCTTTTCTACCGGTTTCTACGTTGTACCAATATGCTCCACCCTATGAATTAAGTTGAAAATTATATGAAGAAGACAATTACAAGAAGAGCATTGCGCTAAACTTTTTTATTTATTCCTAACACGTACCAAAAATGTAGCAGCTCTAGCAGCTAAGACAATGATATCAGCACAAGAGACAACTCCTGGGCAATATTGATCAAGATAAACCTTGATCTCCTCAACAATATCATAGCCAGCAACACTAAGATTTGGAGATGCAGTCTTCTCTGTTCCTTCACCTTCAATCATAATTGAAGCATCACATCCCTATTCAAGTTGCAACCATTAGAATCCCATTTTGTATGACTTAATTTCATATACTAATGAGGTACAAGAAGTAAAAGCTTACCCTAACAAAGCAGTCATGGAAATTCAAACGGATAAGATCAGCAACGGTGTCAGGGTCTTGAAGGTAATACTTCTTAACAACGTGAAATACAACAGCTTCAACATCGTATTTGCCACACTTACCTTCGTAGTAACCGACCTTGAACTTGTCACTACACTGACCGTAACACTCCCCGACCAGGGTCATCAAAAGGAGCCCAAGGGCTAAACCTATTGTGGATGACTTTCCCCTAGCCATATTTGCTCCTTTTAAGTTATTAGTTAATAATTGTGTTTTTTTTTGTTGTGTGAAGAAACTTTTGATATGTTTGGGTATTTATAGCTGGTTTTGAATCATAAATTAAGCTCATTTGATAGGAATATACTTGCTTATTGGAGCTCACGTTGAGAATTGAGGAGTAGGATTGAAATGTCCAATTCAAGACGTGCTCTCAGCTAACTCAAATTGGTTTGTTTTTTGACCTTGTCATATATATAGTTTACTTTTGGTTCTTTTGTTTGAAGAGTTTGTTTTACCACAATTTGACACTATTTATTAATATCAGTTAATTTTCACATTGTTGTAAATCATTAAATTAAATTAAAGGAAAATTTACTTGGAATAATTTAACGTATTCGTTATTTTTTTTACAATAATTTCAATTATTGATTAACCATGAATAATCCCAACTTTAAGCTAAGGGGTATTTGCCTAGAGTAAACTTGGGTAACCTGATGACTTGCTATAATAGGTAATTCACCAAAAACGTAAACTTAAAATTAATTTAAAATTAGAGATAAAATTTTAAATTTTACATAAAAAAAATCATAAATTTTTTTTGAACATTTTTCTCGACATTTTATTTAATTTATCTTTTTTTTTTAAAAATAAAACTTGTTATAGCAAGTTATCCGATCACTGGATTTACTTTAGGAAAACACCCCTTAAAGATGGGACTATTATGTTTAATTAATAGGTGGGATTATTGTAGGAAAATCACAAATATGTTGGATTATTTTGGTAATTTTTCTTATAAATTAAAACATAGTGATGTGAGATCTTGTTAGAACCGTCTCTGGTATGAACTTTTATTAATTTTTGATTTTTATAATTTTCAATGTGTATAATTAGAGATATTAACAATTAGTGTATGGGTATGTGAAAATGTCCTTGGGGTGCAAGTTAAAAAAACAGAGGAAGTATATGTTAGAGTATATAATATATGTTAGATTATAAGATATTTTATATACTCTAATGATAATCTTTTATAGGCAAGGCGAGGAAATTGCTCTTCTTATAAAAGTTGTGTCAGTTCGAAAATTATGTCAAAATGTAATTATATGTAAAACTACACTGGGGTATTTGTAGAAAATAAGAGTTGAAAATTTTGAAAATTTTGAATCCGTCATTGGTGCATGAACCATTAATTTCTTACTTTCTCCGTTTTTTTTTACTTGCTATATTGTTGACTTCGGTACTATTTATTGAGCAAATTGACTTTTATATTGTCGGTACTCTAAAAGTTAAAACATAGTCATATGAGATCTTGTTTAAATCATCTCGATTCAAAGTTTATTAATTTTGAGTTTTTATAATTTTTCGATATGTATAATTAGAGATATTAATGATGCAATTCGTACATTGGGGAGTGTAAAAAAGTAAATGGTGCAACTAATATGGAACGGAGGAAGTATAAGATTGCCTTCATCTCAAGATTTATGTTCTATTTTCTTCGTGACAAAAAAATTAACCCAAATATAAATTTTGTGTGTATTAAGGAAAGGATTAAAAAAATTACGAGGAAATCTGAAAAATGTTGATTGGATGAAAAGATTACTTACAAAATAGAATTAAATATAAATGAGAATCTAACAAAAAATAGGATTGAATAGAGAAAGTTCAAGATACGATTAAGAAAAATAAAGCAAATTTAATAGAAGTAAATAAATGTTATCACTAACATATACTTCCTTCGTTCTGAAATACTCGATATATTTCTATTATTAATACTATTCATCATTCAATTTATCTTATATATTACGGTGGCTAATGTGTAAGAAAAAATATAGTCAAGTGAGATCTTGTTTGAATCGTCTAATCGTATACTTTCACAATATTAATTTTTTATAATTTTTAGATGGGTATATAATTCTATACATAAATAATCAAAATAATGCATTAAATTGCGTAAAAAGTCAAATATAGTAAGTACTTTATAATGGAACGGATCAAGTAATAAATAATCTCTATTCTAATTTTGATTTTTAATAAAATTATATAATGTCAAAGACTAATTTAAGACTAGGTTATCTCAAAAAAAAAAAAAAAAGACTAGGTATATTGGTAATATAATGAGTGAGAGATGATTGAATGTCATGTCTAAAACTCAACATATATACTCCTATCAATCAAGTGGAGGAAAGAATATAATGCTCCTCTGTTTTGCCTTTCATTCTTTCTTTCTTTTTTTTTTTTTTTTCCAAAAAATTTTCTTTGATTAAAATATAGCTTTAAAGAGAGCAATTACAATTTATTGTAATTATTGGAGCAAATACCATCTTTCTTATACAAGATTCTGAAATTAAAATTCATTTAATCCTTTATAATCCTTTATTATTTCTCTCAACTATTCTACAATCCGGGAAAATAAAAATAAAAATAAAAATTTAAAGTGAATTTTTGTAATTACGTTATTAAAAACATAATGAGCTACTGTAAGTCAACTAAAGACTATAATGGTGTTTTGATAATATTGTACTTTCTCTGTTTTCCAATACTTGCTATAGTTTATTTTTGCTCGTAATTCAGTATATATTTTTACATTAAATTCTGTATCTTGATTAAACGAAAAATCATGAAAATTACATATTACTTCCTATAGTCCTTTTTGTTTGTCCACTTTAAGTTTTTCACGCTTTTTTTAGCAAATTTTAAGCATTAATATCTCTAAGTACGTATCATAAAAAATTATAAAAATTATATATAAAAAACTTTATGTCAAGACAAATCTAACAAGATCTCACAATGATAGAATTTAGAAAATGGGTCTGGGCAATCCAAACAAGGAAGAGAAGAAGTAGTCTACTCATAAACAACCCAAAGAAGATTCACTATACTAAAACCAATTGGTGATAGTAGGAGTTACTCCTTGAGTTTATAAAGTGATGCATACTCTTCTCTTTCTCCGATGTGGGACAACTCACATGTGGGTAACACATGGGCATATCAACACACAATAATACATTTAACTTCAATATATATTCCAAAAATCTAATTCTCTCTTAAAGTGGACAAACAAAAAGGAATGACAGAAATAAAAAACTAAGTTTATTTTTAGAAGAATGAAACAAGATTCTACTTCCTCCGTTCCGAAATACTTGCTACGTTTCAATTTGGTGCACTATTCATCGTTCAAGCTTATTTTACATATTGCGACTAATGTGTAAGTAAAAATATAGTCAAGTGGGATTTTGTTTGAATCGTCTAATCGCGTATTTTCATAATATTTAATTTTTATAATTTTTAGATTAGTGTAGTTTAAGATATTAATGATCAAAATTGTGCATTGGATTGCGTAAAAAAGTGAAATGTAGCAAGTATTATTGAAAGGAGGAAGTATAAAACTTTGTTATTTCTTGTGCATGAGTTGAAGTTATCGAAACAAATTAAAGATAAATAGTATTTCTACTGAAATACAACAACTATTACAAATTGAAGGAAGTTTAAAATTATTAATTCATAAATAAATTATGTATTTAAACCGTTGTTTTTGTATTACGTTGACCATAATGTATATAGTAATTAATAAAATAGTTGAATTTTATGATTAGATTTCAGTTCATTTTGCATCACACAGCAAGCCATGATTAATTATGCACGAGGACATTGCATGCTTGCAAATATATATCACCATGCATTACTTACGATGCTTACCCATTGACTTTCACACTTTCACTCTAGCGGGGCAATCATGGTCAATGTTTTTTTAAGTAAGTAGTAGAGGTGTTCAAAACAGATCCGATGATTTGATAGACACCCGACTTTATAATCAAATTCGATTTGACCCGACTTAAAAATGGATCTACCATTATATAAAAACCAATGTGAACACAAAATCAACGATTTTGAACTGAACCAAAACACCTGACTCGAAATTAGACCGATGACCCGAATAAACACCTCTAGTACAAAGTAATATTTTCCTTCAACTAATTTGAGTAGTTTGCTTCCAAATATTAGCTTGTAGAATAAAATAATATTTTTTGATCACAATATTCTTTTTCGGATTTTTTGAACAACAAGCAACTTTATATTAATCAACTTTATATTTGGAAATAAGTATCTTATTTTAAGTTATAGATTTCTGTTAAGGAACCAACTCAATCAAAAGTTCAAGCTGATGGTTGAGGCTCCAAAATATGTTATATACTCTAACACGCCCCTCACACGAGAGCCATTTGGGCTAGAAGAGTGGATGCAACACAGGCTCTCCTCATAGCTGGTGTTAAATATTCCACTTTTAAATGAGGGGTGGTTGAGATTCGAACCTGTGACCTCTTGTCACACTGGCTCTGATACCATGTTAAGGAACCAACTCAACCAAAAGATTAAGCTGATGATTGAGGCCCCAGAATATGTTATATACTCTAACAGTTTCAATTATGAAATCGTTAATGTAAAATTTAAGAATGATATGATTTGAAAGGTCATTTCAAATTCTTATCTTTAATCATTTTTACAATAATTTTAAATTTAACTCAAAAATAATTTTTAATCTAGTGAAACTTTATTTATCATCACGTACTATAGGAAAGTCTCACTACAAATATTTGAGAGCGATTTGTTAAATTAAGACATGATTCGGTTAATGATAGAAATTTTGGCACACAAATTAAATATGTAATGGAGCCAAATTGTATTAGGTAGTGTTTGGGAATGAGGATTTTATTTGAAAATTTGGATTTCAATTTAGAAATTTGAAATCATGAATTTGGAAATAACAAGTCTAGAGCTCTTATTTTGAAATCCATAACTCACTCTTATTTTCTTAAGTTATTAGAATTTGGATCAAATCTACATTCTCAAATTTTAGAGTAGCCAAACACATAATTTGCCCAAATCTATATTTGCAAATGAAATTCATGTTCCCAAACATACCATTAGACAAATTACTAATGATCGATTTACAACAAGATTTGTACAAAATTATTTTACTAGAGACTTTCTTTACATAACTATTATTACACTTACAACATCGTTTGGTTGTTAGTATTAAATAGTAGTAATCAAAATAATTTGTAATTAAAATTTTTATGAAATGTAACATGTTATTCTCATGGTAATGAAAAGTTGACAATAAATAAGATTTTTTTTTCATAACTTTTTATTACCATTTAATATCAATACTCCAAATGCTAATACATTGAAATAAGTTTTGTAAATAAAATGATTGAAGCACTAAAAGCACGACCATAAACTTGTTAAGAGATTTTCACATTAAAATTACACTAAATTTTCATTATTATTATCATCATCTTCATCATCATACCCAGTGTTCCCGCACATAGATAATACAGATGGCCAAACATGGCCCTATAATTTTAAGAAGTAGGTCATATCTTGTGAGAATACTCATATTGTTGTTCGGTGAAAGCCCATATTTATCCGTTTTTTTTTTTTTTGGAGGAGTTCGTTTATGGCTCCCCAGAAGTGAATATATTTTCCATATTTATACTTCTAGAACAAGAATGCACATTCACCAACATTCAAAATGTTTTTAGTTTATACTCTTTGCTTTATACTATGAAGTAACTAGATTATCCTAAATTATTTAACTTAAATATTCTAAATTTTTCTAAAATTATCACCGATAGTTAATCTTCACCCATATTTAAGCTACTCCCTTAACTCAAAAAAAAAAAGCTACTCCCTCCATTTCATTTGACTAGTCCCATTTGACATTTTACGGATTATAAGGGTTGAGTGGGGTCCATTAAAAAGGTGGTAGTTGGATATTTTAATTCTTCATCATCATCATCATCATACCCAGTGTTCCCGCACATAGATATTCTATGGTCAGGGTCCGGGGAAGGAAGGTCGACGGCGTCTCATACCACCTTTTTAATTGATTAAATTAATGGTAAAGGTGGTAGTGGAGTATTAGGAATTGGAAAAGTGGGGGTATTTAGGTAAGAAAAGGTTAGCCAAAAAAGAAAATAGGACAAGTAGTATGAAAATGCCAAAAAAGGAAATGGGACAAGTAAACTGAAATGGAAGGAGTATTACTTTTACGGCTTATTTGGTAATTGATACTAAATAGAGGTAATGCTAACAAAAAGTTAATGTATTATTGGTATTTGGAAATTGTAATATGATCTCTTGATAAGTTTAATGGTTATGGTTATACTTCTTCAACAATTTATTTGTCTTCACAAAATTCATTCCAATGCATTACCATTTAAACATGTACCATCATCATCCTACCCGGTGTTTCCCGTCCATAGAGAACTATAGACAGAGTCTGGGGTGTTTAAACATGTACCAATAATAAGTAAAAGTACGAAGAACAAAACTTTTTTATGATCAAACTTCCATTATCATATAGAATTTAATGATACATATAATGAAATTACCGCAAAGCATTCTCATTTTCACCACTAATATTGATTACCAAATGAGTCTTACTATACTTCCCGCATTTGCTTTTAATTCATTAGTTTAACTTTATTTCCCTCCTTAAATATTTATACCTAATCCAAGCACGCCCTAATTTGACTTATTTTACCTCTTACATATTAACATTCCATGCAATTAGCGAGCCCTTTGTCTTCCTCATCATTTTCTTCCTTCATGTATAATTGTTTTCCATCAAAATTCCCATTGGAACATAGTGCAAATGCATGCTTTTTATTCAACATGTATTTTGTCAACTTGGGTTCAAAAAGTCAAACCGAAATAAATGATTTTAAATTCAAGGAGTTCCCTAAAATGGGTAATTCCTTCTAAGTACTAACTTAGCTTTAGCTTAACCTTCACTATAAATAACGAAATGTATGATCACTTGTATTCATCATATTTTGTATACAAATAATAATAAGGTATTAATTCATATATATAGAAAAAATAATGAAAGGAGCTTGGCTTCCTAGCTCTTCAATCCTTTTTGTTGGTTGCATAATATTTATAACCCAAGTTGGCCATTGTTATGGACAACTTAAAGAAGGATTTTATAAGGGTAAGTGTGGGCAAAATGACATTGAAAAATTGATTTTCAATGTTGTTCAACAAAAATTTGCCCAAGAACAGGATACCGTATCTGACCTTGTTCGTTTGTCATTCCATGACTGCTTTGTTAGGGTACGTAATAGTATTATTGTTGCATGACATACGTGGATTTCTTTCTTATAAATAAACGATATTGGTGATCAATTTGAATAATTCGTTTTATTGATTAAAAATTAATGAATTAACTATGCAATCATTTAATTTGATTCAATATAATAGGGATGTGATGCATCTATATTTCTTGATGGACCCAATACCGAACAAAAAGCACCAGCGAATGAAGGTATTGGAGGACTTGATACCGTTAATGATATTAAGGATGCAGTTGAAAAAGTTTGCCCTGGAGTAGTCTCTTGTGCTGATGTCCTTGTTATAGGTGCAAGAGATTCCATATTCTTGGTAAATCAATGAAATTATTATAGAATTACTATTTCTCTTTTTTAAACAATCTATTGATTTTGTTATTGTTAATAAAGACGATGAATCAATTTTTGACTAATAACTTTTTAATTCTTTTTATTCATTTTTTATATTTGAAACATTAAATATGTGACAGTTTTTTAATCATCAAATTCAAAGAAATAAAATAATATACAGAATTACAGACTAAATGCTTTTTTAAAATAATATAGAAAATTGGCGATTCATGTCCAATAGTGAACATCTATAACATTACTTATTAATTAACATCATTTTTTATTTATATATTTTAAGAAAAATAATAATATATATAATATATTAATCGTATAATGGTTTTTGGTTGTTATTATGGTGCATGCAGGCAGGAGGAAAATGGTACGACGTAGAAACGGGAAGAAGAGATGGACGTGTTTCTATGGATAGTGAAGCAATGGCAAACCTTCCTCCACCAAATATATCTATTCCAGCTTCCATTCTTTTATTTGCTCAAAAAGGCCTCTCTATCACTGATATGGTTGTTCTCTTAGGTTTGTCACTATCAAAACCAAAAAAAAAAAGAAAAAAAATTATTAGAGTATAATAACATATCCTAAGACTTCAGTCATCAGTTAAGTTTTTGGTTAAGTTAATTCATTCACATGGTATCAAAAACCAACATGATGATATGAGGTCACGCGTTCGAATCTCCACCACCTCTAATTTAATGTGAAATATTCAACGCCTGTGTGCATCTAACAATTATAGCTGGCCCAATGGACTCTCGTGTGAGGGGGCGTGTTAGTTTTGGACGTAAAATGTTACTTTTGTTTTTAAAAAGTTTGGTACTTTATAGAAAAAAAAAGTGTTACTTTAAGAAAAAAAATATAAATACAAAGTAACACATTTTTGGCAAAAAGTAACACCTTTTATATTAAAAGTAACACCTTATTGCGAGTATTTTTCGGAATTTTTTCTTAAAGGAACAGTTTTTTGCGTAATTGTATCATCTTTTTTTTTCGAAAAAAGTAATATTTTTTAAAAGTAACACCTTTTTGGCTTTTTAGTAAAAAAGTAACACTTTTTTGTTAGGCAAGTTGATTCTCACGGTTCTTACATAAGGATGATTCTCACTGGAACTTTTTCATATATATATTTATTTATTTTATTTATTCCTCTTATTTGAAAAGGTGGACATACCGTTGGAACAGCACATTGTCGTTCGTTTAAAGATCGTCTATACAATTTCCAGAATACACAACAACCCGACCCAAGCATAAGTCCATCTTTGCTCCAACTCTTGCGAAACACATGTCCTCTTAACGATCAAACAGACAACGAAGTGTTCCTTGATCAAACCCCTAACAGCCAATTCAAGATTGATAATGCCTACTACAAGCAAATTCTAGCCAACAATGGCACATTGAAGATCGATCAAAACTTGGCCTCTAGTCCTTTGACTAAACTCTTAGTTAAGGGGTTAGCTCGTTTTCCTATTTTTGAAACCCAATTTGGTAAGGCTATGGTCAAAATGTCTCGGATTGGAGTTCTCACCGGAAACCAAGGGGAGATTAGAAAATCATGTAATTCTGTCAATTAATCATATATTTGAAGAGCTAAATATTACTAATAAGCATTAATTTGCATATTTTCTATATGTTAGGGTACATAACATATTTTAGGTCCTTGATCATATCAGCTTAAATTTTTAGTTGAGTTGGTTATAGTTAAAGTTCCAAAATATGTTATTGTACTCTAACACTTTACTTTTATTACGATAATAAATAATAATTTATATTACTATACTATTGGGCATGTTCTTAAATAATGAGTTCCCATATTAGGTGTTTTTCACCTTAAATGAATAAAACTTTCATGCTTTGAGTTGCACCATACAAGTTACAACGAATTAAGGAGCCCTTATAGGCTTGGAGCCATGCATATATGAAACGAAAAAATTAAAAAAGTACTAATCATTTGGTTATACTCAATTAATTGACATTTAAGTACTTTTACACTATATTTTCTCTATTTTTTTAAAACTTAAAAATGGATTAATTTGTACTAGGACTATATATAAATAGTTTCCATTTTGACCTTTTCCATCACTCGCAATTAAAGTTTAAAACTCATAGGAATGGTTAAGTAACTCAAAAATGTTAAATAAAAACGCTAGCTCTTTTTTCTCGCCTATTTTTTCAAAAAAAAAAATCTATTATTGTTAACTTTAGAGCTATAATTTTATGGTTGATGTTAACTGGTAAGCCCCCATCTCTTTATTTTGTTTTTTTGGTAATATATAAATTCATTATCTTTTATTATAAAGTTATTAAATTTAATTATTGGATAAGATTTACCTAATTATTGGGCTTTAAAATCACTCATGGTGAAAGTTTAATTTTGAGTCTTCTTATCAATTCGAATGTAAAAAGGTATATGATGTTACCACGGGTATCAATTCTGCAAATAAAGACAATAGTACAACATATCTATATTTTAAGTCATGCAAGATCAAAAGACAACCAGAGGAAGTATATCGAACAACAATGTGATAGAGGGAATGCTATAATGTCAGATCTCATTTATAATGGTCGTGACTTTTTCTATATAAGATTTTGTTTAATTAAAATTGTTATGTATTTGATTGATCAAATGTTACTCTATTATAAAGTTCATATAATGTTTTTTTAATAAATTATTTAGGTTCCTTTTTTAAAAAGTTTAAACCTCAAAAAGTTTCTAAAGTATAAAAAAAAAATTTCAAAATGGGATTTTATTGAAGAAAATGTCTAGTATGGACTTGGGTCACGCTAATATTAGTGTGGACTAAGTCTTACACTTTACTTCACCCCACCCCACTCCACCCCACTCCACTTTACTCCCCTTCCCATGCTTTCACTTCACACTTCCACTTTATTTCACTATATACTCTTATACTCTTACACTTCATCCATTTCACTCTTATACTTAAATAAATTAAAAAAAATAATAAAAATTCAAAAATTCAAAAATTCAAAATTAAAATTTTTAAAAATTTAAATTTTAATTTAAAACCTTAAAGGTTAAAAAAAATTTATAATTTTAAAAAACTAAAAACAAGTAGTAAAATTTAAAAAAATAATATTTAAAATAAAAAAACAAACAAAAAAATTTAAAATTTTAAAAATTTTAAAAATTAAAATTTTAAGATCTTAAAAATAAAAAAATTTAAAAATTTAAAAAATTACAATTATTTTTTTTCAAAAAGGCTTTTTCCATTCATTTTGGAGTATGTAATGGAGGGTGGATAGAAGTCTTAAAATTTGGTCAACACTATTTTAACATGGACCAAATCCACACAAGAGATTCTCTCTATTGGAATTGTTTTGAGGCCTAATTTCATAATATTATTTATTTGTAGTTCTAAATCTTAATTAGTAAAAAACTTGAATTAATCTTGACTAACTTAACAGAGTACGTAGACTTGATAAATCATAACTAATCTTGACTTTCATCATCCTATATAATTAAACCAACACTAAATGCCTTATTTATTTTACAAGTTTTTTAGATTATACAAACACTATAACGCACACTATATTTATGTTTAGAAATGAGGAATCTACTTAAAAATTTAGAATTAACTTAAATTTTAATATTTGACCAATCAAATAAAATCATTTAATTTGTCAATTTCACCATTATTTTAAAAGAATGTAGTTAATATAGAAAATTTTAAAATGACTTTATAACCTACAATTGAATTCAAATTCACTGTTTAAGAACCACGATGTTTTCATTCTCATTTAGATCTTCATTAAAATCTATAATGCAATAAATTGTTCCAAAACACAACCTTTTTTCATTTAAATTATTTTCTAAATTTACTTTACATTATTTAAATTTAAAGTAAATTTAGAAAATTAGGACATTATAAAAAAACATATTTGACTAACAAAGACAAAATTTATTCTCCTTTTTTCATTTAAATTTTCTAAATTTACTTTACATTATTTATTTAGTACTCCTATTACATTCTTTTCATCTTACTTTCATTTAGAAACTTATTATTTTTCTTCATCTCAAAAATTCATTTTTTTCTATTCATCAATAAATAACATATCGTGTTCACGAATTATAAATTGATATTACATCATTAATTAAATGATCGAAAAGCAATTTCATAACTAAACATATAGTAATAGTTACGTAGCAATCAACTATCTAATTGAATCATCAGGAAAAAGACAAAACAAGATTATATCTTTTTTCCTTTATCCAAAACCCAATTTTTTTTACAAATTCTTGCTATCGACTGTCTATAGCATAGACGGGTAAATATGGGTCAGCCCATTTTACAAAATAAGTAACTAATTAGTTATCAGCATTTTTTTTAAATTTAAAATAATTGGGCTGGGCTGTTGAGAGAGCCGTCTTTTTCACATAGACGATCTCTCTGGAGATGTTCTGAATTTTTTTTAACATCCAAGCGCCTAGCAGACTTGGGTTAATCAAATTGGCTTTTTTGTAAGATGGCTGTCACGTTTTATTAATTAAGAAAAGTCATAGCCGACAACTTTTTAATTAGCAATACAATGATTAACATTAACCACTCATTAAGAAAAATTCCACCAAACATACTATCAAAATTTTATTGGCTAACTTATCTATAAAAAAGTGACCGATACAAAATAAAATCAAATAACGTAATATATATTAAGTATTGTGTTTAAAAATACTAATAATAATGCTTTAATTTTAGACAATGCTATCATACAACAATATGTTAATCAATGTACACTACGATATTTGCTTTTAGTGGGATATATTTAGCGACATTTAATTTAAAGTCGCTATTTCAAATTTTTTATAATGTATATAGAGGATTTAGTGACATTTATTAGACTCTTTAGCAGCATAATAAAAAGTCACACTAAAGCTTTTAGCAACATAGGATCTAGTGACATTTCTCATAAATGTCACTATAGACTATAGTGACAATTACATATGTCACTAAAGACCAAATAAATTGTCGCTAAATTACTAATTGTGAAACTTAAAATAAACACCAATAATTATTACACTAAAAATATGAATAAGTGGCATTTTTTTAATACCTTATCGCAAAAAATTAAATTTGTTGTAATGGCGACCAATACACTTATTAACATTTTTTTGAGATATAACTTGTTAATCAAATGGTATTAGTTTATTACAACGTTAAGTTGAATAAGGTATTAAGGTTACGTCCAGTCTTGTCTATAAATAAGGTAAGTTTGTTCACTAATTTTCATCAGACCTTGCCAAAACACATTAATAAGCTATTCAAGGTTCTATAGTAAAATTTTTAATATAGTTGATAAAATGAGAGGAATTTTGATTTCTTTAATCTTTGTTCTTGTCATTCTAATTTCCCAAGTTGGCCATTGTTATGGACAACTCAAAGTAGGATTTTATCATGGTAAGTGTGGAGAAAAAAATGTTGAAAACGTTATTTATGATGTAGTTAAGCAAAAGATTGCAAGTGATCCAGACACCGTATCTGATCTTGTTCGTCTCTCATTTCATGATTGTTTTGTTAGGGTACGTACATGCATTATGATTATCATATTATTTGATCTCTACTACTCATATTGTTGAAATTATTGATATTACAATTATTTGAAGTAATTTAATTTGTGCTTCAATTATATTAAAGGGTTGTGATGGATCGATATTACTTGACGGAGAAAATGCCGAGCAAAAAGCACCAATAAATCAAGGACTTGGTGGCATCAAAATTGTTAATGAAATCAAAATAGCAGTTGAGAAAGTGTGCCCAGGAGTTGTCTCTTGTGCTGATGTCCTTGTTATAGGTGCTAGAGCTTCGATTGCTTTGGTAAGAGTTATTTAATAAATATGCTTTAAAATTTTAGATAACGAGTCTATACCAGTGGGTTCGTTCATGTGCACAAGTCCACAAAGAGAGTTAAGTACTACACAAATTTGATGGTGTTTGTCCACAAATCCATATGGTACTAATAGGAATTGATGACCAAATTTATATGCTAATCAACATCTCGTCATATCACTGATGTGGGATCACTTGTACCCAGATATTTCCTCAACACTCTCTCTCACTTGCATACCCACCATTTTTATATACGGACCCGTGAGTGCTTCCAAAAACATAGCTCTGATACCATGACAAATTGTCATGAGGTTGTGTGTACAAGCCCACACATATCAATTAGCTCGTGTGTATTGGCATGCCACATGCATATGAAAAGAGTTGAGTACACATAAATTTCCTGATATTCCTCATAAAACCTAATGATAGGAGTAGTCCACTAAGTCCATATACTAGGATCATATGTGTAGATTTCATCAATAGATCCTTAATTGTCTATTAAATTGCACGTATTTCTATTTAACTTTTTCTCATTTACTTTGGATTATTTTATATTTTCTTTTTTCAATGATATCGTTCTCTTTTTTAATCTCATCACAAACTTATAATCTTAGATTTAAATTTCTTGCTTGATATTCATTCAGGCAGGAGGAAAATGGTATGAAGTAGAAACAGGAAGAAGAGATGGACGTATATCACTTAAAAGTGAAGCACAAGCAAATATTCCACCACCAGAAATGCCTGTTCCCAAAGCCATTGAATTATTTGCTAAGAAAGGACTCAACAAAGATGATTTTGTTGTTCTTCTAGGTAATCATTAAATTAATGCATTATTTAACAATAAGGAAAATAATAATCTTTGTTTTATATTTTTAACTAAATTTTCGAACTTATATAGGTGGACATACCGTTGGAACTGCACATTGTCACTCATTCAAAAAACGTTTGTACAACTTTCACAACACAGGCAAACCTGATCAAACCATCAATCAATCGCTACTTCAACTTTTGCGAAAGACATGTCCTGTAAATAGTCAAACGGACAATGAAACATTTCTTGACCAAACGCCAAACAGTCATTTCAAAATTGATAATGATTACTATAAGCAAATTCTATCATACAACGGCATATTAGAAATAGATCAAAACATGGCGTTAAGTCCTCTAACTAGAGGCTTAGTTAAAGGCTTAGCCTATAGTCCTACTCATTTTCTCGACCTATTCGGCCCGGCCATGGTCAAGATGGCAAGAATTGGAGTTCTCACAGGCTGCCAAGGGGAGATCCGCAAAACCTGCGGCTCTGTTAATTAGATAATCGAGACTGGCTAAGTAAAAGGCAATTTGTAATATTGGAAAACCACCCTTATATAGAAGAATTTCACATGATGGGGAATTTATGATTTTAATTTATCTTTTTTTGTTTCGTTTAATTTATTGGTGTTTTTTTGTGTTTTTATGGCGATTTGCAAATTCAATGACAGATAAAAAATTTCTGCAATATTTTATATCTTAATCATACATTAATTATGAGTGTCTTTTTTATTATGTTTTTTTAATTATCTTTTATTTTATATATATATTGTTCCCACTTTTCTTTGTGCTTTTAAGTCCATAGTTTTGCATCATTTTCTTTTGGGGGGGTCCTGCATGGAAATAAAGGTGGCAATCATGGAGTAATCACATGCATTAGTTTATAATATGCACGTAAACGGAAAGAGAATTGGACTTTGTGCTCTTTCTCTTGTTTTGCAATTTAAGCTCTAGGCCTCTAGTCGGTACAGGTGTTCAAAACAGATCAGGTGATTCGATAGATATTCGAACTCGATTTGATCCGACTTAAAAACGGATCTACAATTATGTTAAAATCAATGTGAACACAAAACTCGATTTTGAACCGACCTGAAACACTTGACCCGAAATCAACCCTATGAACCTCTACTAGCTAGTAATACTAAATTACTTCCTATTTACTTTTGTTTAGGGCTTATTTGAAATTTTGAATGGAGGAAAAGGAAGAAAAAGAAACATAAATATTTGAAGGGATCGGATGAAAATCTCTTTGTTTGGATATCAAAAAGAGAGAAGATTTAAAAGGAAGAAATTTTGGGGAATTAACTTTTGGTATGGACTGTGGAAGCTGATAGATGATGACTTTTGGTGAAATATACTGAATTATCAAAGATGATTTGTGCTATTGTACATGAACATATTGTCAATTGTATATAAATAATGAGTTTGTTCGTAGAGTTTTGTATACCTATTTTGACATTTAGTGTGGTTGTTGCTCAATTAGATATTTGAAGCTAGACTTTCAGTTATTCAACCACGAGATCATGACGGTTATTGTTTTTTGCTGTGGTGGTATAAGGAAAAAAGATCATTACTTGATGTTGTTTATAGTTTATAAAAAACACATCTATTAGTTTATGAGAATTTGTTGTGATTTTTTTCAAAAAGTAGCAAATAACCAAATTTTATTTATTGTGATTCTTTAAATAACAACATATGTTTCTGGTTATTTGTTGCCCTTTCATTTGCCGCAATTCCAAAATAAGCAGCAAATAAGTTTATTTCTACAGCAGCAAATAACATTAATTGTACTTATGAAGCAATCTTTAATTCTTGATGCTCAAAAAAATTAATAATCGAAAAAGACTTAATCATCATAAATCCAATATTCTGCTCGAAATAGGGTCTAAGTGAGGAAAGATAATGGACAATTAATCCTGTACATACCTGTACTCCTTTCAAAGAGAAGATTAATGTGACCAATCCAAAACCGAGATCTAGTATTGATAATTTGATATTACCTTCATTAATTTGTTGAACATAAATTTTTGTGAGAAACAATCTCTTTAAGAGCTCATCTCTATTTGGGCTAATCCACTATATATTTTTTAAAATAATACTCCCTCCGTCCCAATTTAGTTGTCCACTTTGCCATTTTGGGTCATCCCACTCTAATTGTCCACTTTCCTTTTTTGGCAAAACTTTTTACCTAAATACCCCCAATTACCCAAACTTATATTATTTAATAATACCCCACCTACCACCATTTCAATTATTATATTCACTTAAAATACCCCACTACCACCTTTTCAATTAAAATATTCACTTAAAATATCTCACTACCACCTTTTTCAATTATTATAATCACTAAAAATACCCCACTACCATTTTTCCTTATTTTGCGTGCCCACAACAAAGTGGACAATAATATATTGGGACGGAGGGAGTATTGTAATAGTAGGCATTAACAATGATGTAAATAGATATTTAATGTATTGAAAGTAGGCATTAAGGATACAATATGTAAGCATTAAGGATAATGTAAGTAGGCATTAAAAATATAGTAAGTAGACAATTAATCTTTAATTGGAGGGTGACGGGTATGATTTGTCGGCATCTTTCGGGAAATTAAAAAACCCACATGAACCCTTTCTTGTGGAGAATAATAGGAGTGGCCTTTATCTATACCTTTTACATTAATTTTTAATGGGCTGGGCTTAAGATATGTCTCTCAAAAAACGTACGGTCTCTCAAGAGACTAGCTGTTTGGTGAATGACAACGATGGTGAATTGAATGAAAACGGACAAAGTTTCTATAAACATGTAAAACATGCATGTATGTATATTTACTATAGGCTAAAACTGAATAGTCCTATATATAGTAATGACATATTTGTCTATAACTATTACTAAAATAAAACACGGCATATGTCATCACTTTTAAAAATTGCTTATGTGTCACTCTCTTAATAAAAGTTTTCCCTCTAAAACTCAATGATGATTTTATTGTTTGACTTTTCTACTTTTAAATTATGAATATAAAATTATTCATTTAATGTATTAAAAAATTATATTTTTTCAATTTTTTATAAAATATTTATAATTTATTTACTAAATGAATATAGGATATCGTTTTCAAAAAAATTAACTACGAGATATTTTTAAATCGTTGAAACATAAAATCGTAAATTTTTTTTTAATTTATAAAAATAAGTCAGAAAAATTAATAAAACCGTGCATCGCATCGGGTATTATCTAGTTTAATTACTACTATTTTATATTACTAATATCCAGTTGGCAACGCAAATACAGTGATTGGCTAAACCTAAATGACTCTCAATTGTACGTTAAAACAAGACAATATTATAGTGTTGTTTTGCATGGAAAACAAGTATATATCAACCACCACTAATAATGCATCGAATGTCTAAATCACTTTTTATACTACAAGGGAATTATTGTAATTTATATAAATAATTTACTCTTCTTTTTCATTATTTATTTAAATATTTGATAAAACAAGACGAGTAATCTAAAAAATGATGGGAACGTACTAACTACTTCATAATGACCTTTGCTTTTTTATGTGTAGTGTATTTCTATGAAAAGTATAATAATATCTTCCTTGCAAATTTAGAAAAGTCTTTCTTAACAAGTTTGTTGATTTTTAATATTCCCATTTTAAAAATAAAATGTAAAGATGGTAAAATTTTAGCGTAATTTTGTTAGAAATATATATATGTGAATTCATATTCATATGCTAGCTTGTTCGACTTTAAAGAATTTATTTTATAAAAGTAATGACTGTTTAGAATTACTTTTAGACCACTAGTATTTATTCGTAACAAAAACTAGTAAAAAAACACATGTTGAAAGATGCAGTTTTATTATTCATATATAAAGATACTATTTTCAGAAAAAGAAATTAAATTACAATTAATTAAACTTTTTTTTATCATTATGGTTTACATGAATAATGACTCTTTTATTGAATTAAGATTAAGTAATATGAATTTTATGTTAATTAACTAGTCAACTAGATAAGCCAAGCGAGTCAACTAAAATTTTTCTTTTAAATTTTGAAGAAATTAAACATTTTTATTTTATATGGATGCTAAATATCTATACATGTAATATTTGTGATATGACTGTACCCTTCACCTTTAAATTTGGCTTTGCATATTTGTTTTACACACAAATTTTTGTGAGATTTGGTTTCAACTCTAATTGGATCGGCCCATAAAAAATATAGAATAAGAGTAAAAATTAAACTCTATTAGATTGGGCCTGAGAGGCGTCTATCAAAAAGACGTTCTATAGACGCCTCTCAGAAACTTGTTGTTTTAAATGTGGAACTTTTTTGTTTTTGGGTTGAACAATTTTGAATTTGAGTCATGTTTTGATTATATTTATTGGAAACAGTAAAATGTGTTTGGTTTGGTAAAAAATATTTTGTTAGAAAATAGTTTTTCAAAAAATTATATTTCAATGAAAATTGCTATTTAGGAGTATTATTAATTTAAATATTTACTTAAAAAATCTTATGAAAAATAGAGATGGGGAATCCAAAGAAGGGAGGAAATTTGGGTTTTTTCATGTTGGATGGGAAATCTTTTACGAAAGTACGGAGAAAGCTTTTCACAAAAGTTTTTGTTTATAAATTTATCATCCAATAAAAAATAACTGTTTTTTTATTTCTTTTTTTTTACATGCTAAAAATTGAAAGGACTCAAATTAATTGCTAGAAGAAAATTGAAAAGTCAGTAGTACTACACTACTATTGTAGCACATAAAGTCTACTCTATTTGTTTATCTTAAATAAATGTCCTATTTTCTTTTTCATATTTGTCAACGTACTAATTCAATACTTAATAATGATAATTGTGTATAATTAAAAATTATAAAAATATTAATAAATAATATGTTAAGTCGAATCAAATAAAATCTCCTTTAACTATGTTTTAATGCATAGATTAAGAATGAAATACGAATTAAGAGTGATTGATCGATGATAATAACCTAAAAACAAATAATACATTTTTTAGATGAAGCGTATTTTTTTTTAGATGATCACTTAAAGTATATGTCATACTCCATCCGAATCAATTTAGTTGTCCCATTTGCTTGGGCATAGTTATTAAGGGTGGTGTGAAGATCCATTAAAAAGATGGTAATTGGGGTATTTTAATTGATTAAATTAATTGAAAAGGTGGTAGTTGGAGTATTATAAGTAGTAAAAGTGAGGGTATTTTGTTCTTTACTTGTGTGAACAAGGAATATTTAGGTAAAAAAAGATTGACAAAAAAAAAATAGGACAATTGATATGAATTTGTCAAATAAGAAAATGAGACAACTAACTTGAATCGGAGGGAGTATATAATTTGGTTCATTATTCAATTATATAGATGAAATGTACTAATCTAGCCGCCTTAAAAATGTTATCCTTTCGATCTTTTGACTCTTATTGTTAACCTTATAGGACAGAGGTATAATTCTAGTACAAGAGATTATATCCACACTAGTTATTTTAGAATAAAAGGTATAAAAGTTGCATGTATTGAAAAAAAGCTAAAAGAAATTGTTTAGATGGTCAAGACATGTGAAAAAAGATAATGGAGTATAATCTAATTAGTAAGAAAGATAGAAACTTAGATTTTGAGAGACTTAGAAAAAGAGCGAGAAAGATCGAAGTTGACTTGGAGAAGAGGAATAGAAAAAGATATGAAAAATCAAGACTTACAAAATAATATGGTAGAAATTTAAAATGAATGGGGAAGAACAATCCATGTAGACGATAATTGGAACATATATATTGGTTCAAATAGCTGAACTTTTGAGATTAAGGCTCTGACATTATTATTCTTATTAATTTTTGATTTTTTTTTTAATTTTAATAGTACATTTTTCCTAAGAAGTTAAGAATTTCTTATAAAATCAACTCACTTATACATGATGTTTAATTTATCAAAGTAAAAATTCATTCAACGTCTCTCAATATTCCAATTGTATCAAAATTATTAAAAATTAGGAAAATTTGCCAAGAATAATCCCAACTATCACCCGTTAGCCAGAAATAATCCCAACTATTGATTATTTTTTAATAATCCCAACTATTGATGAAGTTTGCTGAAAACAGTCTCACTCTATTTTCAACCGGCTGTAACAGGTTTTTTGAGTATTTTTTTTTTACCTTTTTTTTAACTTTAATATAGGTTTACCTAATTTGATGAAGGAAAGTTAAAAAAAAGATAAAAAAATACTCAAAAAACCTGCTACAGCCGGTTGAAAATACAGTGGGACTGTTTTCAGCAAACTTCATCAATAGTTGGGATTATTAAAAAATAATCAATAGTTGGGATTATTTCTGGCCAACGGGTGATAGTTGGGATTATTCTTAGCAAATTTTCCTAAAAATTATTATAAAAAAATAGACTTTCTCATCAAAGATTGTATGAAGTAATGATGTGGTGGAAGACATAAAAATTGTGAGATTTTATTTTAACATAGAAAATTTAATTATTTGATTGAATCTGATAAGTAATTATTAAATTTTAGAGTTTACCCTATATAAGTAGTTTTAAATAAATTTTACAATTAAATAAGTGACACTCCTTTTTATTTTTATTTATTTGAATGTCATTAATCAATTTGTCTCATATGACTCCAATAAACACACCATATGAGATAAATTTGGCAAAGATATTTTGATGTCTAAAAAAATTATTCATAATAGTCAAAAATACTGATGAAGTGTAACTATCTATATGAATTATAGTAATTTACTTCTATTATTGGGAATATACAATTTAATTTAAAACATGCCTATATATAAGAAGGGCATTGCTACTTAATGTTAGTACACTTACAAAAATTCCATTGAGTTGTACATAAAAATAGATTTATATATAGATAAAAAAATGAGAATAACTTTGTTATTCTACACATTCTTCCTTGGGCTAATTGTAACAACCCTTGTTGGCCATTGTTATGGGTATGGAGGGCTAAAATTTGGGTATTACAAAGGCAAGTGTGGGAAACATGATGTTGAGAAACTCATTTATGATGTAGTAAAGGAGAAGATCGCGAACGATCCTGATGTGGTGTCTGATCTTGTTCGTATTTCATTTCATGATTGTTTTGTTAGGGTATGTACGTATTACATAAGTTTTTTCTTGCTTGTTATTTGTTTACATATTTGAGTAGCTAGTGGCTTATATGTAATCTTTATACCCTTTAAGTAACAAATATTGTTATAGGAAGATCAGTTCTCTTTTTCTATCTTGCCAGTAGCGGGTTAAATTAACTTATTTTAGAAATTAAAAAAATGGACTAGTTTTTAAATTGACCTATTGTTATGCTTATTTGTTTGAAGGGTTGTGATGCTTCCGTTTTACTTGAGGGCAAAAATACAGAGCAAACAGCACGAGTAAATAAAGGTTTAGGAGGAATAAAGCTTGTTAGTGCTATCAAAGACGTGGTTGAAAAAGTTTGTCCAGGAATTGTTTCATGTGCAGATGTCATTGTTTTAGGTGCTCGAGATGCTATTTCCTTGGTAAGTTTTACATAATATTTTAATTATAAATTTTTTCAATCATCATGAAAAAGAAATAAATTATAAATGTTAGTATAATTTTATTGGATCGGAAATTTGACTCATTGATGGCACTCTCTTTTATGGATATGCGTTGCTGTCGTTCTTCCCTTTTCTGACCCTAATCAAATTTTTCTATGAGCGGGATACACTGGGTATGATGATAATGATGAATTTGATTGGAAATTAATTTATGCAGGCTGGTGGGAAATGGTACGAAGTAGAAACAGGAAGAAGAGATGGACGTGTTTCACTCGCAAGTGAAGCACAAGCTATCCTCCCTCCACCAACAATTCCAATTCATAAAGCTATTGAATTGTTTGCTAAGAAAGGCCTAAACAAGGATGATTTTGTTATTCTTATGGGTATTTTTTCTTCACTAAACTTTATATATTTTTGCAATTCACGTACTTTTTTCCGACTATAGAAAATTATGGTCAGAGTCTGGGAGGAGGATGGTGAAACTCATACCCATAAAGGAAAGCGCGACCAAAGAGCCCCCAGCTTGAGAAAGAATAAAAGAAGTTTTTGTAATAGATGGGACTGAGTGAGGCTGAAGCTAACTCCGCAATTTTGCATCTTATAACTCAAGCGGGACCCTTAAACTTAAAATAAATATAAAAAATCTAAAAGTTATATAGTAAAAAAAATTGTATTATGATGAATTTAAGAAAATTTTGATGAGTAATGACATTTACTATTTCATAAAAGGAAAATTAACATTTAAAATAGAATGCCTGTGGTGAACCAACCAGACAACCACGGTAAAATTATTCCTCAATTTAATCAAATTTTTACTTATTTATGTGATTATCTTATAGGTGGACATACAGTTGGAACTGCACGTTGTCACACGTTTGAGGAACGTCTATATAACTTTCGAAACACGAACAAACCCGATCCGACCATGGGTCCCACTCTCCTCAACCTATTGAAGAAAACATGTCCACTTAATAGTGCATCGGACGAGGAAGCATACCTTGATCAAACTCCGGGGAGTCATTTCAAGATTGATAATGCCTACTACAAACAAATACTTGTACACAAAGGAGTTCTAGAAGTTGATCAAAACTTGGCATTAAATCCTTTGACAAGAGGGGATGTTAAGGGACTAGCTTATTATCCTCATGACTTTTTGAATAAATTTGGTCCCGCTATGGTTAAAATGTCCAAAATTGGAGTCCTTACGGGCAACCAAGGGGAAATTAGAAAAAAGTGTGGTTTCGTTAATTAAGTTATCGTCAATTTTTTTTAAATTATTATTTTTTATTTATTCGTGTTTACAGTTAAGTCGGTTTATTTCTTGTTATTTTTATAATCTTTTGGGGTTTATTAATAAAATTGAAGAAGAGATAAGAGATTTTCTCGAAAAAGTTTTGAGAGATCGTCTAAACCTTAGATAAGAGGATTTTGAACCAAAATTATGTGGCTAGTCGGTTATTTACCTCAATATATCTTTAATTTTCCTTGAGTTTAAATTTTTTTATATTTTTGAATAAAATGTAATAGATTTAAAAGATAACATAATTGTATATATATTTGTGGGATATTTGATACATTGAATCTAAATTGTCTTGTCAAACTTTACATTGGGCCATGAAAACCAATGTCTTCATTCTAGGATTACTCCATCCATCCATTCTATTGAGCTCGCACTATTTATTTTTTATTTTTTTTCATAAATTTGTCTATATTGCAATTTTAAATGAACAGGACAGTACAGTATAATAATTAATGAATGAAGTATTTTCTTTTTGTTCAATTAATGTTTGATTAGTCTTAGTTATAATTATAATTACCTCTATTATCTTAGTATACTTATTACTATAAAAACAGATAATGTGGATGAATATGTTAGAGTATATATAACATATTTTGGTCTTTATTGGAGTCTAATCATGAACTTAAAATTTTTGTTGAGTTGGTTCCTTGACGTGGTATCAAAAGTCAGTGTGACAAAAGGTTATAGGTTCAAATCTCAATCACCCCTCATTTAAATTGGAATATTCAACGCTATGTATAAGGAGGGTCTGTGTCGCATCCACGCTTTTAGCCCGAAGAGTTCTCGTATAAAGGGGCGTATTAGAGTATATAACATATCCTCTTTAGCCGTCGGCTTAAACTTTTAGTTGTATCTGAAACTTCTTGATGGGAATAATTTAAGGAGGCGACAAACAAAAATGTGGGCCTATTTTGTTATTTTAATGGCATAAAAGTTAATCTATTATTTGTCAAAAGTCATCATAGAGTCAATAGTCCTTTTTGAATGGCACATGCTATTTTATGCTAATCATATTTATAATAGTCAATAAGCCTAGCAATAATTTTATAAAGATCTTGAAGCGAGAAATTTTATATTTATAATATAATAGTTAAATCACTAAAATTAATTTATAAAGTTTAAAATTATAGAAATGTGATCAAGTTATAACTCAATCATTAGGCTTAAGCATATAGTTGAGGTTCTAGGATATGTTATATACTCTAACATTCGGCAAATGTGAAAAACTAGATGGGACAATTAGGTTGAATAGGAGGGAGTATTTTACTTATTTATTTGATCTATATGCATTTTTTTTATCTTTTCGTTGCAGAAACTTCTTTTTTTCTTTCTCGATTTAGGGGATTCTTGTGGCCGCACTCTCCTGTTTGGTCATGAGTTGTTGTCGTCCATTCCTCATCCCCAGATCTTAATCATAATTTTTTATAAGCGGAATACACTGGATATATGATATTGTATGACGTACAGGTTAAGGCGGCTCTGCAAAGTTTGTCATCTACCTTTGTACTAGTGGCCCCTAATTTCCTCTCGAACAATTTAACAAAATTACTCTATATAATATTTAATCCACTAGCAAATAAAAAGTATTTAATATTGAGGAAGGTGACTTTTGTTTTTTAATAGGAAGGAAAATGACATTTCAACGCACACAATAAACCTAGCCACCTTGGTAATAAATTTCACACTTTTAATTTGCTTAAACTTAGGCGTGGTTTCATTTAAAAAAAAATAAAAAAATAAAAAATAAAAAATAATAATAATAATAATAATAATAATAATAATAATAATAATAATAAATTAGGCGTGGTTTACTATACTTAACCTTAGTTAAATTTCAGTAAACAAATATAAGTGTGACCTTTTGCTAGTTGATGAGCTTGTACGTTAATTAGGATTATTTTAATCCGATAATTGAATCTTTTATTCCTTGTTTATTTTACTCCATCTATTTAGTGAGCTTTCAATACAATAATCAAGCGTGGAACAAATAATTTTGAGGCCCTTTTTATTTTACATAAATTTTTAAAATTAAGGCCTTTCATGATTAAAAAAGAGATTTTCTTAAACTAGAATAAAAATTTTACAAAATTTTAATTCTAAGTACTAGAATTAATTAGATAAAAGCTCAACGCACGTTCTAATTTTGTTAATATTGATCGATTATGGGCTGAGATTAGTTAGAAAAACAATATCTTGATCGAAACTATACTTTCTCTGTTTTAAATACTTGCAGCAATTACATTTTTACGCAAATCAATGCGTTTGTCGGATTCTTCATATTTAGAGTTGCACATAATTAAAAATTAAAGAAAAAAATAATATTATTAAAATATGCAACGAGAGGAATAAAACAAGCTAAGATCCCACATGACAATGGTTTTTCTCGTATAATGGCCAATATATGCAAATTATCATAGAATGACGAATATTGCAACACTTAGTTTGGTGCATGTAATATGGAAACGAAAGAAGTATTATATGTGAGCTTAAGTGACATAAGAATTTGATTGAATGTAAAAACTATATTAATATTAGCTTATTAAAAAAATTCTAAAATACATACTCGTATTAGGTATATATAGAATTACAAACTTTTACTTGAGACCATCTTTATAAAAGACGAGTTTCAAATGGGCCGGACCATAATTACTTAAAAAAATACGCGTTGTGTAATTCTATTTGAAATTGGTGTTATAACCTATTGAAGTTGGTATTATAACCTGTTAGAGTTGGTATTATATCAACTTTAATTGGTTATAACACCAACTCCAAATACAAACTTTAATAGGTTATAATACCAACTTCAATAGGTTATAACACTAACTTGAAATATTCAACCGCGCGCGTCAATTTTTACATTTTTTTTTAATTATTTTGAAAGGCGTTTATACTATAGACGGTCTCTCAAGAGAGACCTGATATAGAATAACTAGTATGAATAGTATATGAAAGTAGTACGAGACGTATTCTTATCTATCACTATGCAATACCAAATAAATTTTGTAAGGGTCCAATTTAATAATTTGCCAACGGGCCAAAAATAATTGGGATTGGGCCTGGGCTGGGTGTAATCAGTTAACACGGTGACAATTTCTCCTAATTTGGCCTTGTGAGCCCGTAAGGACTCCAACCCTACCAAGCTTGATCATAGCAGCATGAAATTGTAAGGTAAAGTCCCCAGTTAATGATAATCTATTAACCGTGCTTGCAGTTAGTGTGTCTTGTGCAATCCTTTGATCAAGTTGAAGCACACCTTTACGTAGTCGAATCGCGTCGTAAAAAGCTTTGTCCACCCTAAATTCACTTCCTCGTGTTTGATCCGCGAATACAAAGTTACTTGAACCTTGTGGTGGGCATTGTGATTGTAGGAATGTTAGTGTGGTTGTGTTCATGGACGGGTCTGGTCTTCCGGTGTTTTGAAAATTGTAAAGACGGTCTAGAAAGAAGTTACAATGAATTACTCCAACGGTGTGACCACCACCTGTATATCATGTAAAATGATGATATTAATAATCAACATAAGTGATTTACAAATTATTATTTTTGTGAGAAATTGTATCTCAGTGAAATGACCTTTAAATTACAATGAGTTTATATTTTTATAAAATTTATATTAATTACGCCATTTAAAACTCATATAAAGCGCGTCTTACAATGAGACGTTTCTTATACTGCAACAATTAGTGATCCACAAGTGGGGCATATTGCTATTGGTTGGCTTATAAATCCTAATAAATTAATGTATCAAAATATAAAGGAAAAATTGTCAGATATTATCTCTTTATATATATGACTTCTGCTAAAAACGATGTAGAAATGTTTTTTCTCAAAACTACCTTAAAAGTTATTTCTTTGTTAAAGACTAGTCAACATTAATTAACTGGTAAATTGCACTGACTTGCATATGCTATACTTGACGGAAATTTAAATGTCTATCGCTAATTAACTGTAGTCTTTAAAATACATTTATTTTTTTCTAGGTAGTTTAAAAAAAAAAATTCAAATGTAGTTTTAGTCAACATGTCAAACAATTTTTTCTTAGATAGTTCATGACAATAAATTAATTTCCAAATATAACTTAATCATAAAACTTAATTAAATATTAATTTCTAGATTATGCGCCATTAAATAGAAAACAGTTAACAATTTGTATCAAATTATAAGTTTTTTACAAAGTCTTTTTAAAATATTTTATTAATATAATAGACAATATAGGATTACCTAGGAGAAGCACAAAATCGGTGACATTCAAGCCTTTGGAATTGAATAATGTAATGGCGTTTGCAACTGGCACTGTTGGCCCCGGTAGATTATTTTGAGCTTCAATTACATTTGAAATACTTCCATCCCTTCTTCCTGTTTCAACATTGTACCACCTTCCTCCTGCCTACATTTTTTTTTAATATTTTATATCAGTATAATATTGCAAAATAATATACAAAAATTGCTGTCTTTTTTAATTTACCTATATTTATTTGACCAAATAATCTCTTACATGAAATGGTTAAAAGACGACTGTTGGAAATATTTCACCTGTGAGAATGTTAAATTTGGCTAAACTTATTGTGAATGCCATTATGCCAGCAATTATTGGGAAAAATACGAGGTGCACACATTTCATAAACCAAGGAGATATATATATATATCACATCTCAAAACCATATGTTAATGGGAAGAAGGTCTCCAATAGCTTATAAAGTGTGAGCACTATATTCAATTTATCGATGTAGGATAACTCATTCCAACAAAGAAAAGATCTCACATCAATAAAATAGTGGGGTAGGCTAATCCTCCTACCACCATGTGGTTTTGGGAAACAATCAACCTCACCAAGTGTATGTGCAAGGCCCAAGCCCACGGGTGTCTCATGTCCACATGAGTTAGGCACGGTGAGATTACTTGACGAGTTGTCACGGCCTAATATGATATCCGAACTGATGGTTCAAAATCAAAAAAAGGAGGTCCTAAAAGAATGGCATTACTAATATATCATGAACAATACCTGGAAAACAGCAACTCTTGTAGCAATTGTAATGATATCAGCACAAGAAACAGTTCCAGGACAAAGTTGCTCTAACCTTGCCTTGCAAGCATCAATGAGTTCAAAACCTCGAACACTAGCATTAGCACCTGCATTTTTCTCAGACGTGCTTCCATCCAACAATAGTGATGCATCGCATCCCTGTTTCATACCAATTATAATAACATAAATCCTTATAAAAGTGATTGACACTTGGAATAAATACTACTATAGACTGACAAATGGCAAAAATGTTTCTGAGAATATATTTCTCATAGAGGTTACTTTATGAAAATGAGTATCGTATATAGTTGATGGTTGAAGTAGACGAAATATAGTAAAGTGACATACCCTAACGAAGCAATCATGAAATTGCATACGAAGAAGAGCAGCTACAATTGTTCTATCGTTTTGAAATGCTGCAGTGACTATATCAAATATAACTTGCTCCACATTATTCGTCCCACATTTGTTAAAGTAGAACCCAACTTTCAATTGTGCATAAGACTGACCAAAAAGAGTCATACAGAGAATAACAATTCCAAACGTCCAAGAACAAGGGCTAACCCTAGCCTTAGTCATTTTTAATTTAAATTTAGGAATAAAATTATAAAGTATATGTAAATATATATGCTTTTTCTTGTGATTTGACATAAAAGAAAAATGGAGACTCATATTTATAGAGGGAATTGAATTGTAATAAGATAAATATATTTATAGTATTGGTTGGACGGCTAAAACATTAAAAATTAAGTTGCATTGTATAAAATTGCATGAATTCTTCCAAACAAATGCATATTCCATGCACAAATTAAGTCAATGAAGCAATATAATTGACAAATGATATAGTTTAATTATTTTTGTACAAGTCGATAATTTGAATAAATTCATAATTTTGGCCGTAATGAGTTGAAAAATTATACCTACCATAAAAAATGTATTTTTTGGGATTAGTATCTTAAAAAAATTAATTGTTGTGTATCGGTTATTATTATAGTGTTTTACTTAATTATTGGAATTGTCTGTTGTGGTTGTTACTAAATTTTTTTAAATATTTGTGTTTGACTTGTGTATAATCATGTACAAGGAAGGTGCATTGTTGGAGAGTAGTGCCATAATATTTTTTAAAATTGACATTAACCATAATAACATTTTATTTATTTTGCCTTTGAACATAAAGATAAGGTTAAAATGAGCTTGTCATGATTTAATTGTAATGGTCTGTTTGATTGTTGATATTAAATGAAATTTATGAAAAAATAAGGTGAATAAAGTTTAACAAGTATCATCATTTATAAGTTATCAAGAAAATTTGCCTACTAAAATTACTAAATTTTCATTGACTAGTCTTGTAAGAAGTTGTCTCATCTAAAGCGATCCATATTTTTAGTTTTTTTTCTAAATTAAATTCGTCATATTGACATTTATTACTTTAAGGTTATAAATGATATATATATGTGTATATATATTATTGTACATTATGCTCCAAAAATAAGATTTCGTATAATAATATAAAACTTGTACATGTGAAACAATGCCACATGTGAATACTTAGTACTCATTTAATTTGCTATTTTATTTCTAAAGTTTATACTATATTTTTTTACCTGAATTAATTTATCCCGATTTCATTATTATTTGTAAGTGTGGACACAAAAAATAAATAAAGTATTACAATTTTTACATATAGTCCAAGGTCTAGCATCAGGCTTACATGTAAATATTTGTACGTCATTATAATTTATTAAAATTGTCTTTATGTCAGACATAAAGTATTAAATTAAAGCTAAAAGATTTAGGCTTAAATGTATCAATTGGTTTTGGGCCTTAAATGAATAGAGAAATATTTAATGATTGTATTCAATTATAAGTTGAATATTAGTCTCAAGTTGTTATTATATATAACAGTTATGGTCCATTAATTATACGTGTTCCTTTTCTCTTTGCGCCCCAGTAGCAGAGAGAATTAAAAGTGAGAATATTACGAGTCATTACTATAAGGAATGTCTGGAAGATCTAACCGCTCTTGTTCTCCAAATTTTTTTGAGTATGATGATAATGATAAAAGAGTATAAAATGATAAAAATAAGTGCAAATGATATGTACGATTTCTCATACTCATCCTAGATAGATTTAATGGCATTACCGTATTAGAGTAATAAAATATTATTATCGTGAAAGTGATAGAATACTCTTTTGAATTAGGCATAATTAAATAAAATAATAATTATTCTTAGATATTGGTTGAGGTTCCGTCAACTTGTGATTGTTGTATTAATCAAAATCATATAGGAATACTTTAAAATCTTTTAGGAAAAAAACACATCCAAACTTATCTTTAAAAAAAGAGGTTTAAAAGAAAGAATTAGTGGATTATTACAAATGTACTAGTACTACTTACTTTCCTTAATGAAATTCCCTTTCAAAAAGTGAGTCATCAGATTTTAATAGTATAGTTTATGTTTATTCCTAAACATTCTATATGGTCGTATGTATAACTAATTCATTTTAAATTGTTAAATTTAATTATGAAATTATAAAGAAAGAATTTAAGGATGATTAAATTTAATTTTACCTACTTTTAAAATTAAGGATGAAATTAATTCAAATCTAAAATTATCTAAAGTTTATTGATTTTCAAGCATTAAATTTGATTTAATTCTAGATTTTCAAATTAATTAAATCATTATTTTCAAACATAGCATTAAGATTTGTAATTCGTAGGAATTGATATTTCAAGTATCAATTTGATTAAAGCACAGCGTGAAGTTTCAACCATCAATTTAAACTTTTGGTTGAGTTTGTGTCTTGACATAGTATCAAAAGTCAACGTGATAAGAGGTCACGTGTTCGAACCTCAACCATATCCCTCATTTAAAATGAAAATTCAGCGTTTATACACATCCACACTTTTAGCCTAATAGGCTCTCGTGTAAGAGAATGTGTTAGAATATACAACAATTCCTGGAGCTTCAACCACTAGTTCGAACTTTTGGTTGAGTTGAGTCTGACAAATTTATTTTAGCATAAAAGCGGGAATAATTTTAAAATATAAATTTTCACTAAATTTAATTCTTTATGTGAACCAAACGATGGATGTAATTATTCCCAAGCAACAAAGCGGTTTTGCAAAAAGCAAATTTGTAAATATTCCTTAGCTATCAGTTTTAATAACCATCAATTAAAAAAAAGTGTGATCTATGATTTACACTATAAATAAAAGTATATGAGTCTTGAGTTTGAGATACTAATCCAAAAGAAACAGAGAACAACTAGTAAGAAGCTAATTAAGGGATGAGATTAATTGTCATTTTCTTAGTATTTCTTCTACCTCACCTCTTTTCAACTACTAATTGCTCCCATTTAGGTATTATTCTCAATTCTTTTTTTTTTTACTTAACTAATTATATTCCCCATTTTCTCCTATTATTAATATTTGGAGTATTAAGATTGTTATAATTGACATTTGTTATCTTATCTTGTTTGGTTGTTGGTATTATATTTTGGAAATATATGGTAAAGATAAAGGACACTTCCAGTGTCCCGCACAAGGCAAGGTATGGGTGGGGATTTTTTCTTTTTCTTAAAAGATGCAGAATCCCTACAACTGATACCTGCGTCCAGTAGGAGTCGAACCCCAAACCTTCTGACCTTATTTATTAGCTAAAGAAAATGGCATGGCATTTGATCTTGACCAATATCTATACCACTAAAGTTCTTTGACTAACATTTGTTTACAGATAAATTGAGTAAATTAGAGAATACAATATATTGCATAATATATTGTTGAGATCATATCATATAATACATTATATTAAAAAGCTTGGAAATTCTAACTGCCACAACTAAAAAGTGTTTGCCGATAGAACTTTTTTATTGGCTAAAGAAAATAACATTAAAGCATTCATGACTAGCTTTTATTTATAGTTAAATTACGTAAATTAGACTTATAATATAATATAAGCATAATAGCATATATACAAAAACGAAAAAGAAATTCGTAAGTCGCATGTACGTACAGATGATTCATAGTTGTGAATTTGCAGTTTTTGTACCTAAGTTAATAAGGGTATTGAATGGACTGAATCCTGGTTGGGCCAAGCTCAAACAAAAATAGGCTAAGATAAGTTGGATATGAGAATTAACAAACAACTTGTTTCTTGTGAGATCGTATCTTTGAGTGACGTATTTTAAATCCAATTCAGTAAAGACTAATGCACACTTATCTCTTAATGCTTATTTACATTATCATTTATGCTTACTTAACGTATCCTTAATGCCTACTTTTAATATCTTAAAATGTCTACTTACATCATCCATAATATTTACTTGCAATATTTTTAAAAATATATAATGAGCCGGCCCATTAAGAGATAGTCTCTCAAATATATCGTCTCTCACAAGAATTAGTGATAAATAAATCAATATAAAAATTGAAAAAAAATCAGCTAATTATCAAAAATAATTCTCAAATACTCCCTCTGTCCCTATGATTTTGCACCCCTGAATTTTGCATCCCTGAGATATTGGGTGACATTTAGTGAAAAGTGAAATTTGGTTGGAGAATAAGATAAAAAACAAGTGGATGATAGGAATGAGTGGTTAAGATGGAGAGAAAAAATAAGTTTGTGGATGAGATTTAAAGAAAGAAAGTGGGGCCATTGCCAAAAAAAAGAAAGATGCAAAATGAGTTGAACAACCTAAAAAGGAAAGAGGTGCAAATTGAGAGACACAGAAGGAGTAAGGTTTTGAAAACTTTGATTCCCAAAATAAACGTTTTTGTGTGAAAGCTGAGATCAAATATATTCATTGTTACTAACAATAGTACAATAAGCGTCTTCACCCAAACATCGACTCAACTTTGGATATTCAGTCTCGAACTGAGACTCTGTTCTAAGCAGCCAACGTCGCTTATAGGCAACAAGTTGGTGATTTCCCATTGTTTTCCAATTTTGTTTTTCTTTATTAGGCATATTTTGAATTTGATATTTATTGCATAAATCCCACCACTATACTTAGTATGTAGTATAATAATAGTAAACTATTTAAAATTAAAACAATCAGTTAGATCAAGAACGGAGCAAAGATTTTAAAGGTCCTATTTATTTTTGCGATTTTTAAAAATGGGGCCCTTTATTATAGCAAAAGATTCAAAATTTTCCACTTCAAGAAAATAATTCAAGAAAAATTATGAAAAAGCTTTACTGACAAATCACTTAAAAAGTATTGCTCGAAACCGGCACTAAATAGCACCATTTAATATTTGAGGCCTCGTATTTGGAGGGGCCCTAAATGATCGGCTACCTTGGATGCCCCGAAAACCGCCCATGCAGTTAATCAGTGGCGGATTTATAAATCAAAAGAGTGAGAGCACACGTATTAAAATCTTTCTAATTATTTGTGCGGTTCTTATGATTGAGTGTAGCATAATATTCTTTTAGTTGGTCAATGCCCTCAGTGGCGGAGCCACGTTGGAGCACCCGGGGTCACGTGCCCCTAGGCGTTTTTTTAAAAAAGATAATTAACGTAGACTTTTTTATTGTAAGAGTAAAAGTGTAAAATTAATATTGAAGTGTTTTGATGATAAATACTTCTCATTTTAGTATTTTTGTCTTATTTATTTATTTTATCTCATTTTTTAATTAGATCTGTTGATTTGATTTGTTCTATTTCTTTTTGTGGTATGTCGTATTTAAAATTTTAGTAAATAAGAGTAAAATAGTTGTTAATTTTGCATATAAAACTTTGCTGAAATCTCGTCCATTAGTTAATGCCCCCTGGGACTCCGAATGCTGGATCCGCCACTGAATGCCCTCAATTGCGCACACAAGAGGGCACCTGGCTCCGCCCCTAGTTAATCATCTATTAATTGTTACATTACATCTAACAAACATTATTGTATTTTGTCACATAGACATGCAAACCGAACCAATTACGAACACAGAGCTGCAAAAAAATGCAATCAACAAGTTAAGTGAAGGCGGTCATGGTGGCAATGGCGGTCACAGTGGCGGCACTGGTAGCGGGGAAGGTAGTACAAATGGTGGTGGTAATAGCAGTGGCGATGAAGGAGGAAATGATGGTGGCGGAAGAGGAGGCATGTATCCATATTACGGCGCGGCTGCAGGCGCTGCTTGCCTGCTAGTAGGAACCGCCAGCACGGTGCAGCTAGTAAAAATGTACATATTGGGCTAAAAGTACCTACATTTATGACAAGTCTTGTAACCTATCTAATTAAAATTTAAGCTTACTAACTAGTATATGGATTAGTGATTATAACATACGCCAAATAACTAGAGTGGACTTGTATATAGATCAATATGTACAAATTATGTAAACAAGTACAGATTATGTACAAGCTAAGTATAACTGTAATATTGAGAATATGTAAGAAACTGTTTTCACACTTGGCGTGTTTAGTATTGCGAAGAGAAAATATAATAGAAATAAAATTGATAAATTAAAAAGGTGTAAAGGTAATAACGGCCCGTTTGGTTAGTGGTATTAAATGGTGGTAATGAGAATGATTTATAGTGTAAAATTTCATTAAAAGATCCATATTATTCCCATGGTAATGAAACTTTGATAAAAAAAAGTTTTTTTGTATACAAATTTTGATTACCACCTAATACCACCTCTCCCAATGGTAATACATTGGAATGAATTTTATGAAGAAAATAAGATGATTGGACTTGGACAAGCATGGCCATCAAGGTAGACAAGAGATTTTTCAACTAAAATTACACTAATTTTTCATTCCCGTTAATTACCATCGTTTATGACCACCTACCAAACGGGCCGTTAAGGTAACACATATGTACAAATATGGCTTTGGCATGTCATGAGTTTATGGCATTGGTATGTAATTAATTACACAAATTCTTGTGAGAGACGGTTTCTTTGAAAAACCATCTCTTATTGGGTTGACCCATAAAAAAATGAAAAGTAAAAGTATAAAGTAAACTTGATGGACTGGGCTTACGTCTCTCAGAACGACGGTCTCTCAAAAACAAGCTGAATTAATTAACATATATAGTCAATAGTCCATTGCCCAAACTATTGACATGCCATGATAGTTGATGACTGGTCTCTATAGGAAAAGACAAAAGTTTATAGTGCCTAAATTGCTGGTTTCAAACGACATATTTATTTTGAGTACCAATTAATACAGTTTATGAGAATATACGCTTTTTATTTTGAGGAATTTTAAAGTTTGAAAATGTTGAAAATAGAATCATGTCTTAGAATTTTGAAATTTTTAAAGTTTTAAACGGACAATAAAATTTTGAATCCAGACTTTACACATGATAAGACTCAAGTAATTCAATATTTCCTCCGTTCTATTAAATTGCTACATTAAGATTTTACAAAAATTAAGAAATAGGTGTGCTGGCCTGCTGGGTGAAAAAGACCATTGAACCTTTAAATTGATGAGTGTCATAGTTAATAATGTATGGGTAGGAAAAAAATTAGGAGCAAAGTTGACATTTTTTGTTATTTAGCCAAAATTAGTAATATAATATTTATTTTGAAATAGTTAGATAAGAAAAGTGTCACAAGTAAAATAAAATGGAAAAAAAAAATACTACTCTCTTCGTCCCATTGAATTTGCATCATTTTATATTTTGGTACTTACCACTTAATTTGCATCATTTTTTATTTTTAGACAATGGTCCACCACTTTCTTTTAATCTCATCCATACATTTCAACCCACTTTTAATTTCAACTACACAATTCATTCTCTCTATTCATTTATTACCACTTTTTTAAAATTTACATATTTTCTCTTTGATGCAATTCAAAAGGGACAGATGAATATATGATAAACTAGAGTACTTGAGCAACAAATTTTATCTCAGTTTAAATTTATCATTTTCATCAAATAAGCACTTAGAGTTGATTTTTATTTAGTCTTCCCATCCATATAAAGAATTAAAAAAATGCGGAATTGATGTCACTTCTAACCTTTGTTGGAGTGTCCATGTTGTTACCCACATGTGAATTGTCTCACATCGAAGAAAAAGAAAAGTATGCATCACTCTAAAATTCAAGGAGTAATCACCAATTGGTTTTAGCAGTGGAGCTTTTTTGGGTTTATGAATGGACTACTTCTCTTTATTTGTGTTGTCTAAGCCCATTTTCTAAATTCTACTATAAAAATTGAAAAAAAATCCATTGCCTTTAATACGATATACAAGTTGTTCCTGTCAGAAAATGAAGCTGCACATACTTCAGTTTTCTTCATAAATACAATATTATACAATTTTCTTGCTTCCAAAAATAAAATTTAGAAAAAAAAATAGAGAACTGCAAATTAAAGATCAAAAAGAAACACAATAAGATGACGAAGAAGCTGAAATTATTTGCCATTTTTTTGGTATTTTTGCAAATTCATCATTTTTTTATTCCTTCCCATTCCTCCATTTCAGGTACGTATACTTTCTTCTCTCTTTGCCCACCATTCTTAATTATAATGAATAATAGCAATTTTTCTTGAATTTTTAATAAAAATCAATATTTAAATTGAGCTTACACATGAAATATTTAATTTTACATTATATGATAATTTCTTATATGATAATTTTACATATAATTTAATTGAATGATAAATTAATTAAATGGGTGTCTTTTAGATTTTTAATATTTAAATTTTACATTATATGATAATTTAATTAAAAGGAGTAATGAAGTTAATTTTAGATGAATAACATGACATATTAGATTATTTCTTATGTTTTGTTTAATTTGTAATTGATTCTTATTTTAGGTTATCTTACCGAATTTGTACCATCTCCTCTTTTGATAATCGTCCTTATTAATTACCTTATTTTTATCCATAAATTTATTAACTTTTATCATTCACTCATTTTTTAAGCTCACTTGATAATATAACTATACAAATTAATAATTACTCATTTTGGAAAAAGTTGTAAATTAAATTAAAATTAGATACTAAAAAGAGCATGTTGGAATCATGGTATGTAACTCAAGAACTAGAATAAGACGAAGATTTAATTTATTAATTCAAAATTTAAAATTGACCTCATATTGCTATTGAACTGAACTACTTCCTCTTAACCTAATTAAATATACTATTGTAATTCTAAATATATAGTTAATAGTTTAAAAAATTGCTATCAATCAAATTTATATGAGACAAACGTATCAAATAAAATTTTACTTACCTATATTTAAACTTATAAATTTTATAAATTGAAAATAAAATGTGGTCAGAAAATGCATCATACACTATATACTAAAAAAACTTGAAAATTTTCAAGTGTCACAATTAAAGGGAGTTTGTCAAATAAACTTAATAATTAGCTAAAGAAAAATGACATACATTTAATCTCGAGCAATATCTCTGTCATTGAAGTATCTCTGACTAGCGTTTATTTATAATTAAATTGAGTAAGTTAGAAAATATAATATACTGCATAATATGTTTTTGATAATATTCAAAACTACAAGGTAATATTTTTTTTCGGAAAGTAGGAATATGTATATTAAAAACAGAAAAAAGAAAGAAACACCGAATTTTGAATCCTCAAGACCGCCGGCATAAAAAACCCCGTGAGTGGAAAAAGCCATTGGACATGAGGAAAGCAAAACCCGGGCCACCCAAAACAGCATGGGGGTACCATACATCCCAAAAAGACAACCAAAATCACCATACACACCATGTAATTTTATATATATAATTATCAAAATTAAATATTTCTATTGCATAGTATCTCTAGTTTTTTTTTTTAATATCATATGCATTATATATGTCGATTTTTAAAAAAATCGTTCATTACACGTTTTTCTACACTAATTTTATTTTAAATATGATGGTAATTGTAAGTCAATTTGAATTGAAACTACCACATGGGCATGTGCCCACATCCCTTATGCGAAATATAAGTATACTTCATAATTTATTAAAGGAAAAAATCAAAGATACGATCTTGATTTCCTTTAACGTTTACTTAAATGATTGAAGTTGTACACAGATCACAGGCTTATTCCATTCTGTAATGTTCTGTTGATTTTGACCCAGTAACTAAAGTGGTTAGCGGGTCACCCATGACCCAGATTTTAGGGACAGTGGGCCAACTTGCTACAATCAACTGGGCCTGGTAATTATATATCCACTTCATTTCTGTGACTAATCGAAATTCCTACCAAAAGGTCTCTTGAGAGACTGTCTATGGACAAGACGGTTCTTCCAACAGTCCAGTCCAATGATTTTAAATTTAAAATAAGGTTGATGATGACTAATCAATTACTTATTTTGCAAGATGAGTTGGCTCATATTTACCCGTCTATGCTATAGACATTAGACGGTCTATAGCAAGAATATGTGAATTCTTACATGAGATAGTCTTGTTGTGAGATGTATTCATATATATAATTTTGTGTTGAGCTTATCCCCGAGAGACGGTTTCTTACCAGAGTAGTTCTTTAAGAAAACTTTGTTAAATTTTACTTTTAGAAATCAGTTTTATATGGTCTTAGTGTAAAAACTCGTGCAGTGCAAGGTTTTTTAGCATCGACATTTATATAAATATACTTGATTACACTCAATATTGACAGTTATATGTATAAAATAACCATGTAATTTTGAAAATTGTCGATAATGCATTGTATTATGTTCTCTAATTTATTCAATTTAACATAATTAAATGTTAGTTAAAAATACTTTGATGGTAGAGATATTGGTTAAGATCAAATGCAATCTCATTTTTCTTAGCCAATAAATGAGTTTAATTTGACAAACTCTTTTTAGTTGTCACACTTAAATTTTCCAAACTTTTTTAATATAATGTATGATTAGAATACAAATACTTCTATTTTCATTATAATATCATTTACTCAGTAATTATTTTTTAGATATATATACTTAGGAAATTAAGTTATTCTCTTATTTTTTATATTGATTTTTTTGAGTAATAATTAATATGATTGTGACACAACCATGAAATTTAGGGTTCAATAACGCCGAAAGCCGCCAGGCATTAGCAGAAGAAAATAGAGTGCAAAATATAACAACCGTGAGTAGGCTTCGTGCTGGCGGAATCGGTGGCGGTAGCAGTGGTGGTGGTGGTTTCCGGGGAGGTGGATTCGGTGGTAGAGCTCCCATTTATGGATCATCAGGACTAACTAGAGGCCAAGGGCGTCACAGTGGATCAATTTGTCCTACTCCACATTTTTGGTTAACCTTGTCTTCACTTTTTTTTATTTTTGGACTTTATCTCTTTTTATTTTAATATTTTTTCTTAGCTTAATTTTTGGTTAATGCCTTACTCCTATTATTTAATTATCAAACTCCTATGCCGTAATATTCAAGCTTTTTATTATGATTTGCTGATTTTTTTAAGTACTTTCTTATGTTATTTAAATCTTGTACTATTTACTTTTTTAATTTAATATGTCTAAGTTATAACATATTTTAGTTTTTTCCAAGAAAAATTTAAATTTAATTTTCGTTGTCCTCAATTTTCTAGCCCTCTTGCCCTTCAATCTATCTTATACCCAAAACAAAACAAAAATTTAACCCGACATCTGACCCTGACTGTGTCCAAATATTCATTTGTTCTTCATTGTGTGTTGGGTTATGTCATATGTGACTTCATTATACAAGATTTTTCATCGAGACTCGTACAATGTAACATTATTATTGTGAGTTTGTATATTATTAAGCGAATGTAGATTCAAAAGTTGGTGTTAGAGTATATAACATATCCTAGGGCTTCAACCATCAGCTTAAGCTTTTGGTTGAGTTGGTTCCTTGACATGGTGATTTACAAATTACAGTGCGTGATTAATTAGAAATTTTTTTAAAAAAATAATATGCAATCATAAAATTTGCAAATGCAATATTTTTAAAATTAAGATTAATTAAAAGCACGACAAGACCGTCGAATCTCTCCTTGATTACCAATAAGAACATCAATAGCTCCCAACTTAACCATGGCGTCACCAAATTTTACAAGAAAAGCCTCGTTATCTTTCGCTAGCTCCTTAACAATAGCACTAGTTGTTGAGTCAAATGCAATTTCTTGGTCAATTTGAAGTATGCCTCTTCCTTCTAGTATCTCTTTATAAAAGGAGTTGTTCATAAGATTAACATTTTTTGCCTTGGAATTTAATGGGATTAATGCTTGGCTAATTGTATCATTAGGGCATTTCCTTTTCAAGTATTGTGCTAGAGTTGGATTCATGTTTTTGTCTGTTTTCCCGCTGTTTTGAAAATTGTATAGTCGGTCTTGGACAAAGTTACAATGTGTCATTCCAACACTATGCCCACCTACAACACCAACAACTTGTGTTACAACACTACAAAAATCTTCGTCATTATTGGAGCTGATAGCTGATATGTGTAAGATGTCCGATCGTGTATAGGAATAACACTTCTTACGTTAAAGAGTCTTAAATAGTTTACATTACTTTTGATTTTTAATAATTTTTTAGGGTTAAAATTTTTGAAATATTGTATAAATAAAGTAGCGTTTTTTGTGTAACTTATCTCGGTCTCTATATAGCATGCAAGTTATGAAGCTCATGTTATGTTCCATTAGAACTTTATAAGATTTTAGTGTTATTAAGAGCTGAGCAGAGTATATATCGATACTATTTATTTTTTGATGTTTAAAGAATTGAGATCCTTCGTCAACCATTAGTAAAAAATGAACCAAAACTTATTAATGTTGGTAGGTTTTTGAATATCAACAATATCATAGAAAGTTACACCACTAATTATGTCACGTTTGACTGGTGAACTATACAAAATTTTTTAATATTTAAATTATATAAAGTCCCTAAACTCTATTTTATAGGGCCTTTACGATCAGACGTCTTAAATGTTCTAAAATAAACTCTTCTTTATGTGTATAGCTAAGTATTAAATTTTTACCCAAGAGAAGAACCATGTCCTCAATATTCAAACCTTTGTTTGAAAATATTTGAGTAGTTTCAAAAACTGATAGAAATGGTGAAGGAAGATTAACATCACTTGCTTGTGAAATGAGGCCATCTCTTCTTCCGGTCTCAACATGGTACCATTTTCCTCCATCCTATAAACCACAAATTACACAATACACTTATAATTAACTTTCTATAAAAACATCTAGCAATTTTGTTATTTCAAATACTAATAATCACGTGATTTTCATTTAGGCAGAATTTGAATGCTGATTGTAATTAATTTTATACTTAAATCAAAAACGTTTTGTGATTGACCTTTTATAGCAACATCATTTATAGCAGTGTACATATGAAAAGTAAATATAATTAAATGAGTCATTTTATTATGACTTGTTATTGTCTAAAGACAAATAATACGACTATTACGAATCTAAAACCATTATTGATAATAAAAGTTGTGTCCTTGCCAAATTAATTGATCATACAAAGGAAGCATACCAAGAAAACAGATACTCTAGCCGCAATAGCAATAATATCAGCACAAGAAACAATTTCGGGACATATTTTCTCCAAAGCATCCTTTGCCTCATCAACAACTTCAAAACCTTTGACACTTCCATTAGAAGGAGCATCCTTTTCGGTATTATTTCCATCAATTAGTATGGAAGCATCACATCCCTTTTCAATCAACAAAGCATTGCAAATTAATCATATAACTCCTTTCAATTTGAACATCATATCCCTTAAAATAGAAGGAAAATGTAGCACTTTTTAAAACTAACAATGCTTAATTTATAAATGATTTTTCTGAACCACTCAACCAAAAAATTAAGCTTATGGTTGAGATTTCAAGATGTTATATACTCTATAACACGCCCTCAAATGAAAGCCTTTTAGGCTAGAATTGTGGATATAACACATGCCTCTATTCATACATGGTGCTAAATATTTTACTTTAAATGAAGGGCGGTTTAGATTCGAACCCGTGACGATCTTATTACACTGGCTTCTAATATCATGTCAAAAAATCAATTCAACCAAAAGCTTAAGTTCATGGTTAAGGCCTCGAACGGATATTAGATATATATGTTATATACTCTAACATTTTCAAATATAAGGCATAGACGCATAGTTATTCAAGCAAGTTAAGTTGGCACTTACATGAACAAAACAATCATGAAATTGCATGCGAATAAGAGACGCGGTGATAGATGGGTCCCTTAGGAAATGCCTCTTTACTACCTTAGAAACCATTTTCTCAACATCTATAGAGTTACATTTGCCTTTGTAGAAGCCTACTTGCAAGGCACCATTAGATATCAATGCGACACTTAAGATCATCAAGATTACCACTAATAACGTCATTTTCATGGTAATACCTTTCGCCATTGTTTCCATGTTTATTTTCTATATGTTTTTAAATTTGTATACATTTTTTGCTTCACTTGGAATTCTACACTTTATTTATTTTATGCTTTAAATAAGTAACATAACTGTTTTGAGTCTCGTGAATTATGGCTTTTTCAGCACGTTGGTCTTGGAGGAAAAACCTTTGATGAAGTCATTGGATTAATAGAGCTAGGTGTTGTTCATGGATGTATACACTACAAGCTAAGCTAGCTAGTCTCTTGACAGATCATCTCTTTCAGAGACGTATATCAAGTCCAATTGTAGTCAAACTCAAATCATCTACAATTTCAAAAAAAAAAGTGTTAAACATATATAATATTGGGCGAGACCTCATTTCGAGCATCGGACACCGCGTATTCAAGAAATAAAGCAACTTCTAAAATTCATAAAAAATATAAAAATAAAAATGTATTTTTATTTTTAAGAAATAAAGCAACTTTTAAAATTCGGAGGAAAATATAGGTCTTTAGTACAAGTCGCAATTTATGTCAAATCAAGAAACAAGGTTTTTTTTGATTTTTTTTAATTAGGGTAGTTTGGCTATGAAACAATTCGCTATTTCATTAAATTGGTTGTTGGAGAAAAAATTGAGGGAGTTACAAATTGATGGTGGAAATTGAAGACCAAAATTTAGGGGATAAAGTTATCTTGGGAGGTGCTATTGTTGACAAGGATGCAATGTTATGGAAAAATCTATTTATATTTTAATGATTTTCATACTCAATGTATTTTACTTATAGGATTATTTTTTGAGCGAGTATGACCTACAATAATAGATTGGTGTATAGCAATTGTTGTCTTTATGTTCAATCTAAGTCAACATCAAGCTAAGTTAGTCCATATAATTAAGTTTGATTATTGTGAATTTAAATTCTTTTGAATGACAATCGGTTTACTCTAGTTTAAGTCAAGTTTCAATTTGAGTTCTTGTTGTTGAAGTTGTTGTTTGTTGCGAATATTACTTATCTTATTGACTTGTTGAAACTAATTTAAACTTATCAGAGTTCTAATAGTTCAAATTTTAACGATTTTCTATTTATATGAAGTTCATACGAGTGAAAAGAATACAACAATTCTACATATCAATGGATATTGTCTTTAGTTCAATACTCACCATTCTCTCCAAGACCATTAATAGGAATAGTGTGACCATTTTTGACAACATTATTATTTGTGCTTAAAGGAGAATAAGAAACAAAATTACCATTAGTGGATGTTAATTGTTATATGAGAAGTTGCCCCAATTTTCATGTACCAAGATGAGTATAACAAGAGTATGAAAAGTCGAGGCAATATTAATAGGCTATTGTCCAACAGAAATGTGGGTCGAATGAGATGTGTCTAGTCCAACGATGTCAGGTCCCTAATTGTTACTTTTGGAAGAGTTAGAGATGCAATTATGTTCTAGGGGCTGTTTGGCACAAGGAATTGAGACTTGTGATTTTGTGAGATTTTAAAATGAGACTTTTAAGTTAAGACTTTTAAGTTGAGATTTTGAAAATAAAAAAAGTCTCATCCCTTGTATGTCGTGGTAGGGACTTGGAAAAAATAGATAAAATAAAAGTCTCAACTCAAATACCTCCTATCCCCCCAAGACATTTTCTTAGGGACTTTCTCCATTTTAATTCCATTCCCCATATTCTCAATTGGAAAAAATAGATAAAATAAAATGAGACTTTCTCCATTTCTAGATAAAGTCTCATTCCTTCACCTCAAATCCCTCATGCCAAACACCCTCTAATTGTCCAACAGAAATCAATCTGAAATCATTACAAAATTTGAAATTAGTGATTTCATCAAAAAAAAAAAAAAGCATGTAATTAGATACTTTTAAACTTATTTCCATTTATAAGCGTCTGAAACCCCAACGCTAGCTTCGGATTAGTTCGCACTTACTAACTGCAAATAAAGAGAAATTGTCAAAAAAAATCAAGAGGTCTGTTTGCAGTTAGTAACTACGATAAAGGGGACTTGGTCAAAATCGCTCATTCAAATTTAACAAAAGTCAAAAAGTCAACTAAATCGGCCACTGTTAGTAAGAGCGGCCGATTACATGGCTGATTTTTGTTGACTCATCCTTAGTAATGACCCGTTGTTTAACCCTGTTTGACCAGCCTTTTGTTCGTAGTTACTAACTGCGAACAAACACCTTACTTATTTTGACCTTTGCTCTCTGTTCGTAGTTAGTATATACGAACTAATCCAAACCTAGCTTTGGGGAGTCAAACGCTCATAAATAAAATAAATTTAAAAGTATCTTATTTTATACTTTTCTTTAATTAATCCTATCCATTTTAAATTTTCAGCCTTTATTCCCCACACAAACCCTTATAAACCCTTATCCAAACAAGTAACAAAAAACCAATGTCCAAAACAAACGAACAAAGATGAATAGGTTAATTTCTCCGTCATAAATCATAATCCAAACCCTAAAACCCCAAATCCATTTCATTTCCCGAAAATGAGCACAATCAGAGCCCAAAAATGGAATTGGACATCCGCCCTAGTAGGTGCAACAACGGCGGCAACTACAGCGGCGCTAATAGCCGCAAAGCCGAGAGATCCAGCTTTCGAGCTAATCTCCATCGACTTAAACGCCTTCAAGCTCAACTTCCCCGCCTTAGACGCCGAGTTAACCCTCACCGTCCACGTCAACAATCCGAACATCGTAGCCATTCATTACAACTCCACCACCATGTCAATCTACTATGACGGATCGCTACTCGGCTCAGCTCGGCTCGAGGCTGGTTCGCAGCCGGCGCGCTCTTGTAGGCTTCTTCGTCTTCCTGCTCGGCTTAGCGGCTTGGAGCTAATGGCTAACCATAAGAACCAGTTTTTGTCTGACGTGGCGAAGAGAGAGATGGTTATTGATGCGGCTGTGGATATCAATGGAGCTGCGAAGGTGTTGTGGTGGGACCATAAGTTTAGGGTACACGTGGATAGTCGCGTGTCCGTTGATCCTGTTTTTCTTGATGTTATTGATCAGGAAAATAGAGCTGAGATGGAGCTCTTTGTTTCTTGAATTATTTTTATTTTTTAAATTAGTATTCGACTTTTTGTTGCTCCAAGATACAATACAAGTAGTAGTATTTAAATTTTGGAGAAATAGAAGAATCCCACATTTCACTTTTTTATTCTATAATAAAATTAATTTTTAATTATAAATAATAATATTTAGAATTCTTAAAGATGTACATAAAATTTAAAGAAAAAATAATAGATATTTTCATGATTTTCTATAATAATCTCATTTATTTTCTATAATAAGCTCATCTATTCATTAGCTATGAATATAGCCTTTAAAGTGTGTATATGTCCATTTCCTTTGATGCGTCAACTCGTCACGACCTTTCATCTTCAAAATGCATTAGGGTTTTGGAGTACGTCGACTCGTCATGATAACCTGTCATGGAATACATAGACTCATAACTTTCAATCTTCAAAATAAATATGACCTCTCTACAAAGGTTTAATTTTGAATTTTGATGGGTGATTGGCAAAGTAAATATGACCTCTCCACAAAGTTACAACTTTGCAAACGGTGTTCTATTTCCTATGTAATAAACAATGTTGATTGAGATAGTTAGCCCCTTTCTAATTTCGAGCTCTGACAAATGTCTACCTTGCTTAGAGTCAAAAACGACTCTGCACTTATTTGATGACTCATCATGACCTTCCATATCCGAATTGCATTTCTTTTATTTATTCGACGACTTGTCATGGCAAGTAGGTTTGGGTCATGATGATTCTTTGTGATTCTTTTATCTTTTTCTTCACCAAGCATAGTGTTATGTATACATTCATATTAGAAAAGCAGTTCCCTCATTCGTTTGATAAATAGTCTGACATGTATAACAAATAACAATTAACAAACCACAAAATGAAAAGTACTTTTAATCACATCGTTTAAAATGATTAAAATACATCCTATAAACATTAGAGGGCATAAAGTTCGACCCAAACTAAAACCATTTTCCAAGAAATAAAGTATACGAAAAATTCAACCAAATGAGATGAATCAAATAAAGCCAATTATGAATTCATTTATATTATCAATACTTATAAGTTCATTAATTACGAATTAAAACTAAAATTAGAACATAGCATTTATGTAAATTTGATTTAGTATAATACTTCATGGTTCACCCACAAAAGAAACAAAACCTATCACAAAATTAAAATTAAAGCTCATTTGTATTAATTATTACGATAGTTTTTTATTTTAAATTTTTGAATATTGTACGAAATATGTTACATGATAATTAATACATGAAAAATTAGTTTAATTGATTGAAAAATGATGATTTTAAAAACTGAAAACAAAAAATGAAATATTTATTTTTTTCTAATTATCCTTTTTTCGAATTATTAATTTGTTAATTCTTATATGGACAAGTAGCCAAGACTATAGACATCAAACACAAACCCTAAGTAAAATGTTTTGGAGGGAAGAAAAATGTTTTTGAAAAAATATAAAAATCTAAATATCCAAATATTCATAAATCCAATTAAATAAATACTTACAAATAATAAATCTACTCTACTAGGAGTAGTAGAAAATAGATAAACTCAATACAAGTGGTCCATCTAAATTGTATAAATACAAAAATTGGAAAAAAAAAAAAAAAAAAACTGTCTCATTAATTGAATAATTTACTCCAATAAAATTAAATACTCAAAAGAACAAACTACCTCCAAACTTCCATTTCTTCTCATCATCTCTCTCTACTTATTCAACTCTATCAATTGCAAAACTGTAGAAAAAGCACTCATCTTTGATGTAATCCTCCATTTTCTCTTTCTTTCATGTCTCCCACGTCCTCCATTTTTAATCATTCCAAATCCCCTTTTACATCCCTTTCTTTCTCATAAATCCCATTTCAAAAAAATCCCATTTGAAAAAGATTTGATCTTTGAAACTTTCATCCTAATTTCCCTAATTTTTTTAATTTTTTTAAGGAATATTTGGGTACCCAATTGATTGATAGCAATGACAGAAGTATTACAGCATTCTCCATCTCATTTCCCTTCATCTTCCTCAAGTACTCCTTCAGATGTTCTGTTTTGTTCCCAAACACATCCTTATAATCAAAACCCTAATACAAATTCTGTAGATTGTGGATGTGAATGTGATTGTAGTGAGAGAAGTGACAGTATTAGAGGGATTGAAGAAAGAGAAGAGCTGAAGAGGAGAGAGAAAGAAACGGAAGAGCTTTCTTTCTTAGCCCTTCTTGTAGCTTTGTTTAGAAAATCTTTGATTAGTTGCAGTACTACTGCTCATAGTTCTGCTTCTATGGATATTAGTTGGCCAACCAATGTTCGCCACGTGGCTCATGTTACCTTTGATAGATTTGATGGTTTTTTAGGTTTGCCTGTTGAATTTGAACCTGAAGTTCCTAGAAGAGCTCCTAGTGCAAGGTGATACATTTGCTCTTATTGGGTATAATCTTTATTGTTTATAGGATTTTATGTGGAATGTAGTATTTTTGATGGATGATTCAATGTGGGTTTTTGATTTTGTGTGTTATGTGAATTGGGTTTTTGTTAATTGTGAATTTATTAGAAAATTCATGTTCATTCTTTTCAAATTTGGTTAAATTTAGGCATGATGTGATTCATATTGGTGAATTATGAAATTGGGTATTGTTGATTTGTGAACAATGTAACAAAAATGTCATTTTTAAATCTGGGATTTGATATTTTAAGGATTAAAGCTCAATTTTTTTGTGTTATATTATATGATGTGAGCATGATATGTATCCGGACCTGGGTATTTATTTTCATACAGAAGCTATAAACTAAATCTGGATTATTGATGCCCAAATTGTGAAACATATAAATATATAATCATCATAGGAAAGGGTACTTCTTTTGCTTACATAAGTACATTGGGCAGTTGTGTTGGTATGAAAGTACTAATATGCTTTGAAGTTTGTTCTGCTGCCTGTTTTTCTGAATGACACATGGGTGATGATTTTTGCCGTTCGGGCGATTGAGAGGAGATTGACTTAGCTATGCAACAAGATTTGATCTGGGTAGTAAAAAGTAAAATTAAGCTGTATATGTGTACTTTATGTGGTTACATTTGTCATCAAATGATTCCTGATTATCTACATTGCAATATTATTTGGTTGAGGATTGATGGAGTTGATGGTGTGCCCTATTAATGTTTTGACTGTTCTATAAGTTTTTATAAGGTTATCTTTAGAGGTCAATGGAAATGCCCAAGAGCTTTTTAGATGTATAGAATCATTGCTGAGTACAGGGGACTCATCCTGCAAGCCTAAGGATGAGATTTTGTGATAGATAAAAAAAATTTACAATAGGACCATGTAGAGTTTGAAATTAAGGTTTAAGGATGTTTCACAATCATGTTTTATTGTCAAAGTGCTGTTATTTTTAAAGATCATCTACATTACAAGATCGTTTGGGTGGGGATTGATGACGTTGATGGTGAGCCGTATTAGTGTTTTGACTGTTATGTAATTTTGAATTTGGTTATCTTTAGAGGTCAATGGATATGTCCAAGAGCTTTTTACATGTATAGAATCATTGCTGAATATAGGGAACTCATCCTACAAGCCTAAAGACGAGTTTAAAATTTGCAATAGGACCGTGAAGAGTTTAAAATTGAAGGTTTAAGGATGATTTGGAATCATGTTTTATTGTCAAAGTGTTGTTATTATTTTAAAGATCATTCTAGCTTGCTTATTTTTCCATGCTTACATTTGGTAAAATTGAAAGATATGATCCCAATATTCGAGGTCCCTAATATGTAATGCCAATTTAAAGTCGATCTTCTGTGCGGCTGACATTAAACTTGGAAATTGTGAATTCAAAATTCGATATAAAATTCGCAGTCATTTTATTGGTTAAGACTGCTGAGGAATCCTTAGTCATTAAATTCATGAATTGTTATTGTATAACTCCCCCACCACCCATATTTTTTTTTGAGGCGGTCTTCTTTGTTTTGAAGTTTGGTTTCTACTTCCCCGTTCCCCCTTATACGTCTCTAGATTGTCATTTTTAGAGTAATGTCCTCGCACAATATTTTCATCCATCTATGTATGGTTATGAGATTGTTTTCTTTTGCCAGATAGATTACATTCTTTCTATTACTTCACATGTACCCTTGAATTATCGTCCTTGTTAATTTTTTATAGTGCAAAACAAACCACATTTTTTCTCTGATGTAAAAGGTGCATTTTATTTTCTGTTTTCTTATCCCGTCTTTATTTACCTTTGCAGTACATCGGTTTTTGGTGTTTCCACTGAATCCATGCAGCTCTCATATGACTCTAGAGGCAACTGTGTGCCGACAATACTAATATTGATGCAAAGGCGTCTCTATGCTCAAGGAGGCTTGCAGGTACTACTATCCTGCATTTTTGTATTGCATATTTTGTCACTCTTAATTAATCACAATGATATCATTATGGTTGTCGGAGATAATACAATTGTTAGGAATTGCTACTTTCTAATGTGTTATTCTCATGTACATTTCTTCAATTGAGGTCTCCACATTAACGGTGTCAATTCTCTTATTGCAGGAGGAAGGAATTTTTAGAATCACTGCAGACAACAATCAGGAGGAATTTGTTAGAGACCAACTGAATGGTGGTTTTATACCCGACGACATAGATGTTCATTGTCTAGCTGGCCTTATCAAGGTATGATTTTGCTAGCCGTGGACAAGTGATTTTTTATCATTTACGTGCATCTTATTGTGTCGAGTTGAGAACTTCGTAAGTCTTACTGCTGACTTGATATGTTCCATAAGTTCTGGTTAATGACATTTTCTCGCTTGACAACTTTTCTTGAGCAACTTAGTCTTTGGTGCATTGGAATATTCTTCAAGGCTCTTACAAATTTAAATATGTCTTGGTTGTTACTTTCATACGATGTGTTAGTAAAACTCACAAACCCACGTTTTTGGATGCTCTTTAGGCTTGGTTTAGAGAACTTCCAACTGGGGTTTTAGATCCTTTGGCACCCGAGGATGTCATGCAGTGCCAGTCCGAAGAAGATTGCATAGAGCTTGTGCGACTGCTTCCCCCAACAGAGAGTGCCTTGCTTGATTGGGCCATCAACTTGATGGCTGATGTAGTTCAAGAAGAACTGTACAATAAGATGAATGCTCACAACATTGCTATGGTGTTTGCACCAAATATGACACAGGTACTTCATCACTATATGTCCTTTGGATTCAACATTGTATGTACTATGTAGTGATAATATTGCTTGATCTGGATTCTGGATGCTTGTTTACTATAACATTGGTTTTTTTTATATATCTTGTGATACAAATTATTGCAACGAAAAAAGCTTAGGGGCTTTTGTGGGTCGCTACCCTAGAACATATCTTAAGTCAACACCACTATTACCAAAATGGATAGTTCTTACTGCTTTACCTTGAATAGTTGAATTCTCATTTGTCAGATTCATTTTCTGACAAGTCAAAATCATCAAGTAGCATTGCCTTCTTCTGCCATTCCACGAGCCAAAGTATGTTATGTAACCAAAGGTTTGATCCAAAGCGATGTAGTTTTCTAGTCACCTTGGTTTGTATCTACGATGATAAATACTTAATACACAGTTGGGTCAGGGTTCAACTCTGGTTTTTGGTCAAGACTCAAGTGTAATATCAGTATGAGGTCATATGAATATGATTCTGGTTCGGGTCGGTTATCCTTTGTGTAATTTGTGTTTGATTGATTTTAGGTTAGTACTATGGTCATTTTGGGTTTGAGTTAACTTTAGGTTGAATTATATGAGTTAGGGTTAAGTTTAAGTCGAATGTTGTCGGCTATGGGTGATTTTGATGTCGGTTAAGTTGTGGCCTAGCGGGTCAAGTAGATTCAAGTCGGGTTAAAGCGTCACTTGAAGCTGATCAAGTTAAAGCTGGGTTTGAGTTAACATCAAATTTTATGCACGTTAGGCATACTGAGTTCGAGTCATGTTGGGTGACTTGGGTTCACTCAAAGATTTTATCTGGTGGGGTCTAGTCTAGGTATATTCTGAATCAATAATAACCTGAGTTAGCTAGCAGTTCAAATAAGGTCAAAGTTCATGTTAAATTTGGCTTGATTCATATGGGATACAGATTAAGTTTTAGTCAGACAACATTAGGTTTGAGTCAAGTTCACATCGGTTGTATACGGTTTGGGTCAATTACAAATAAAGGCAAATTTAATCTCTTGACACTAAGTTAGATTTTGTGGAACATCAACAGTCGTTCGTTGCAGTTATTTAGCGGGTAAAGTGCAGGCTAGATCCCATATTGTAGACGAGTCAACATCCAGTTGGGCTTGAGCTAATTATAAGTTACCACACCTCAGATCAACCTTGTGGATTTATGCAGGTTGCTTTCCAACAATTTGCTGGGTTGTATGTGCTTCATACAAAGCTACTTCTAGACATGTATAGTTGCATATTGGATAAATGTCATTCCGTTGGAAGTAAAGGTTTCGAAAACACATCCGACTACGCAACATTTATCCTACCATGTAACCAAACCTGACTTTAACCTAATTTCAAAATGGATTTAAAATTATGTAAAAATCAATGTAGACACAAAATCTGATTGTAAATCGACCCGAAATCCCTGATCGAAAATCAATCCGATGACCCGAATGAATCCTATAGTTCAAATTTGGTGAATTTTGTGCCAAGATTGCTTTGAGATGTGTAGAAAATAATGCTTCAGTTTTGCTTTTGCGATCCACTTATCAGAATTATGAAAAGTTTGGACAACTTGAAGCACTGTATGTCTGTATATACCTCATAAATTTGACTTACTTATCTTGTATATCTGTTTTATGTCAGTATACAGTGGTTATTGAGATGCATGAATAGAGCTATGTTTTTCTTTATAAATGAATTACTTAATGTTGTAGATGGCGGATCCTTTGACCGCATTGATGTATGCTGTGCAAGTGATGAACTTCCTCAAAACTCTGATCACAAAACGATTACGAGACAGAGAAGATGCAAGAATAGACCCTCCTCCTCCTTCCTGTGCAGGACCCTCTGATGAAAGTGGCCATCAAAGCCCATCTCAGATGTGTCTTGGAGATTATCTCCATGATGAGACCGAGGGATCCGAACTCGAGCATTACTCATCTGATGACGAACCTGTTTTTGACAGCCCGCACGACACAAAACAGTCGGAAGATGGAGATGAGTCTGATGATTCTCCGTTTCATTGGCATTCCTTTAAGGGTTTACAAGCCAGTCTAAAGATCCATTCGGGACCCATGTTTCTATCGAGTGCTACTATGAAGAAAGATCGTGAGATTTTAACAGATAGGCCTCCTGTAGGCCCCGCTGAAAAGCCAAAGACCATGACCAACCTGAGCTGCGCAAGTTCGAGGGAGCGCATTGAAGCTTGGCGATAGATACAGATCGACTTAGCCGAGATTCAGATTGGTTTATCCTAGTACAAATGTATGTTATGGAGATTGGAGAAGATTTTGGGGTAGTCTCAGCTCAAGAATCAAGACTCTAAATTAACTTTCTTTTTTTACCCCTTTTCCTTTACTTTTTACACTTTTCCTGGGTGTTCTATCTTGCTTTATTAACTCATGTGACATAGCATCAGCAGCTAACAGAACTCTCATGGTTCATGTAGATTAGTGCTGGTCACGAGTCACGACTCATGGGTCACGACTAATCTTCGTAAGATTGTAAAAATTGTAGTGATTGTTCCGATTGTTTTTCCTGTCAAAGTGGCAGCTCGAATATTTAATCTCGCGGGTCGCTTTATCCTGTGGCCTTGCCCTGTTTTCCGAAATCGATCCCTAGTCAAATGTGGTGTGTTATTTAGATCGGCTAGGAAAACTTCTACTTTATACAAGAAATGGCCTTTTCACATGCACCAGCACAAGGGTGCCATTCTTTGTTGGTTTTTGACCCAAATGTGAGTAAATCATCTTGCTCTTTGAGATATTAAAGGAAGTTTGATGAACCCAATCATATTAACTTTTGGTTTGATAAAATCTTGAATAAAGTTGAGAATCACGACTCCTTATTGACCATAGACAAGTTAGACATTTACATGAGTTTAGAGCTAAAAAGGACTTAATACTTCAATTTAATAATGTTATTGTGTAGGACGAAGAATACTGTTTGTAAAATTATTACTAAACTGTTGCCAAATAATCATTGAAGACCCAATCAACGCTCTATATAATTTTGCCAAGAACCTGTAAAATGTCAAGAACAACACTAACCAAAACTCAAATTTTGTAGGCTTCATGTATCTTAACTTCTATTAGAAAAAAATTAGAATAACACCCATAAGTTGATATTGTTCAAAATTAATCAAAAATTGATATTATTGTAAAGAAATTAGCAAAATTATAATTTTTTATTTATTATGACAAGATATATTATTTAATGTTGTAAGATTGACATCACTTGGTTGGTGATCCAACTTTATGCCTTTAGTGGCAACACTAAAACCCTTAATTTCAAGGTTATGAGGTAAGCCCTTAACATTTGATTTTCGAGCCAATTTTAGTTAATAGTAGATTAGTAGTAGGGAGGAAATATTATATATCTATGAGAAGACGGAAATGATTGTGCAGCCAAGATATTTTACTCTATTTTTCATAGATTATTCATTCATCGGTTAAAGTTGATACCTACTTGCTAATTTTTATCTCTGGTATAGATGTCTGATATAGATGTCGTATGACTCTTTATTAATAAATTAGGTAATAAAAAAAAGAGTACACACGAAATTTGCTAATTTGCTTCCATGACAAAGCAAGCGAGGAACGAAGACTACAATTTAGCGGAGGAAATTTCTTTGATTGTACAAAATGATTTGCACATGATATAAACCGTTAATAGCATTATTATTAGTGGTCAATGGTCATACATCAAAAAGTTGGAGTTACATGACAAATAATTAGATAAATAATCCTTTTTTAACTCGGAAAAAACTTAGTTGACCGGTTGGTAAACTTCCTACTAATAATAGACAAAAAAAATATATACTCCCTCCGTTCTTTTTTGTTCTTCCCGTTTAGAATATTCCATTTTTGGAGAGAGAAATTTGATTAAGATTTTTAAGACATTTATAGATGATAAAATATATTCATATGAGATCTCCTTAGATTCGTCTTAATGTATACTTTTTTATCATATATTTTTTATAATTTTTTATAATGTGTATTTAGAGATATTTAGGCTCCAAAGTTGCTTTGAAAACTATGCAAAAAGTAAATAGGAAGAAAAAAAAGAACGGAGGAATTATTTATTATCAGTGATTTGAATCTTATTACTTATTAAAATCTATTAGTAATGAGTAATTTACTTGGTAGGTAGACGTAGCTAAGTCGCATACAAATTTCTTTACATCACTAGTCCTCAAGGGAGATGAATGAGCAAGTAGTAATTTCCTCCACAAAAAGGAAAAACACTTGTTAGGGATTTGGGTAGAATATTCCCAAGTTGACAAAAACCATACTAAAGGGCCAATACATATGGTCATTTGATCATGTTGGAGCTCAACTTGGATTCTATTGCCTTTCTTCCATGCCCAAAGGACATTATGCATTCTAGGAAGTAGGTACTCCTTTTCCTTCTTTAATTAGACCTAATTAGTAATTACTATTAGCTAGCTTAATTGGTAACATCTTTTGGGAGGATATCCATGATTAAAGATCATATTTATTTACTATCATTATTTGTCGATATTTGTTTTGGAAAAGTTTATATTTGTTAAGTGTTAGTGTAATGATTCAGGTGTCGTTGTGTGACTGAAAAGTCACAGAGAACTTTTCATTGGATCTTATATCTACAATGATGCTTTGTGCATCAACTACCCTTTATTAGTATCAATTTACAGAAAAAAAACCTTAAAACAATCCTCACAAAGATATGACTCAGATGATGAGGACTATTAGTTGCGTGCTTCTTACATTAGTTTCATTACCATCATGTGGTAATTCTGGACATATAATCACGATTAAAGCTTATCCATCATAGTAGAGACTACTTGAACTTAACGCTCTTTACTCAAATACAAAATGACCAAAAAAGTTTGATTGGTTTCAAAGGTAAAAAAAAGAATATGAGTTTGATACTTGATACAACACAAAGGGATTCAAGCAAATCAAGAAATCACAATCAATTTGTTACAAACACTATGAAGTAGGTGGAAGCAAATGGCTAAAATCAATTGAAAAAAGAAGAAAAGACTCCCTTTTTTCCTTCCATCCCTCTCTTTTCTTTATTCTCACTTTTTTTCCCACAATTTCTTCTTCCATCACCAACAAATAGTGAGCCAATGCATGGCATGCAACCTAAGTGGTAGATAGTAGATGAGATACTCTCAAATACAAGTCCCCCAATCATCCTTTTCCACCTTTCACCCAACTATATATTATATAAACCCCACACACACAAAGCTACTCTTTTTTCACAATTATTCTTCCTTTTTTTCTAACCAAAATATAATATTTTGCAATAAAAGATAAGGAGTACAACTACAAATTCATGACAAATCATGGAATATATATAATATTTAAAAATACTTTAAAATTAAAATTTATGAAGAATTTCGCGTGCCAATTAATATTTTTAAAATTTTTATAGTTTTTTAAATGTCTTCATATAAATCACTTCAAGGATTATAGATATCATATTCTTGGAAAAATTATTGGCTCTTTGTTCAAAGGTTAATCTAAAATCTATAACAATAAATTATTTAAATAAATTATCTTGTGTTTATCTTTAAATGATAAACTACTCAATGATCTATCTTAAAAAATATTGTAAATTTATGACAATTAAACTATTAAGAAATTGAACCAAGAGTAAAGCAAGAGAATCGAGTCTTACTATGTATATCATTTTCTCCGAATAAAATTTTGAATTCGATTCTCATAGTCCCTCTCCTAACCCTCCCCTTCCCTCTGCATCCTTTGTACTAAAATAAATAGAGCAAAAACCTATCCTATATTCAGCAATCTATATTTTTTAAAAAAAATAAAAAAAATTCGTTTTACACAAATTCTAGTATAAGACAATCTCACAGTGAAACTAACCTCATACTTAAGTCCAATAGCATAATAACAGAAACTTTTAGCATAATAGACCTTTTATGAGAGTTCATCTCACGATGAGCAAATCTCATACAAAAAGGCGGTTTATTTCAAGGTTCAAAATAAAAGGATAAATTAAAAAAAAGTGATGTATAGAAATCTTCTTGATTCCCTCCATAGTCCATCATCTCCTCTCAATAAAAGAAAGGGACCCACTTCACAATTCAACAATTTCTGAAATTTCCAATCCCAAAAAGAAATAATAAAAAAAAAAAGTTGGTATAATAATAGTATAAGAAGAAGCTATCACCTAGTTTTCAGCTCATTCATTCACCGGCCTTTGTTATCCTTTGAAGATATAAACCGCGTCTTCACGTCAATCCCGTGAACTTCTCTACCTCTCTTCCACCCTTTACTCTTTCCCTTTCTTTCTCCCTTTTAATCTTTTATCCTTCTAATCTTTACCCATTTTAATGGAAGATCTCAATTTCATACTATATATAATAATATAAAATAAAATTATAAAAATAACATACCCAAGAAAATTACATACAAAAGATAGATATAGAGAGAGAAATGGCAACCTGTGGAAGCTTAAGACACATCTTTGAAAACACCATACCTGAAAAAAACTCTTCTTCTTCTTCTTCATTGATTGATTCCCTCTTAAAGAATCAAATTAAGCCTCTTAAACCACCCATTGATCATTCTTTAACTGAGATTTTCGGCGAGCTTCATTTCAAAGAAAACAATCCAACAGCACCTGCACAAACTGAATGTCAACCTGTACAACCTGCATCAGTATCGGCCTTTTTTACGCCGCCATTGACTGCATCATCAGGATCAACAGCATTACCAATTGAGTCGATTTATGATGGTGGCAATAAAGAAGAAGAGAAGAGTGAAGGTATAATAAGTGCTTTGTTTACTAATACGAATAGCAATGATGGGTACTCAAAAACGTACCATCGAAGGAGTGCGAGCCTGCAGTTCTGCACTGAAGGGCTTGGTTCTGAGAGTTTGTACGATGGGGATGATTTGATGACGGAAAAGGATTCGAGTCTTATGAATGATGGGGAGGAGAAAGTGCATGTTAGAAGGCATTCGGATGACTCTTATTCTTACAGTAAGAATATGAGAGGTGGTGGAAAGGCTATGTTTCCACCACCTATATCTTATATAGGACAGACAGGTAAACCATTTGTTTCGTTTCAGTCGTACAGACAGAATGGAAGGTTTGTGTTGAAGGAGGTTAGGATTCCTACAAAAGAGTGTCTGCAAGCTAAAAGGGAAGATGGTCGGCTTCGTTTAAGTTTTGCTCAGACTGAGGACGAGGAAGAGGATGAGGATAAGGATGATGACGAGGAAAAAGACAAGGAAGAAAGAGAGCTGAGTGGTTGTGGAAGTATAGAAGAGGGTGAAGAGGAGGATGAACGAGGAGACGAGGTAGATGAGGAACATGGTGCAAAAGATTAAGTTACAGATGCAAGATAAGTCTCATCTAAGAGGTGGTCAGAAGTGCGATGAACAATGGTTCGTCGCAAAATACAGAAAAATAAAAAAAAACCTCAAATTTATAGGTTTGCTGCAGAAGTAACACTAGCAGGCTGCAGGAGTGAATAGGTTTCTAATTTGTTTTCTGTTGAGATTTCCAAGCAAGAGAGTGACAGGAAGAATAATAGATCCCCAAAAGTAGTTATTTTGTACAATAATTCTTAGTACTACTTCTTTATCCCCTTAATTAGTCTGAAAAATTTGAACTAATATTTGACATTGAAACTAGACAAAATTGTACAGGGGAAAGACTGAAGAGAAGCTCAAGTAATTGTAACATATAGGCAGTAACTATAAACTATAAATATGATTATAATGAATCAATCTCTTGCGTTACAGTAAGCAGTATAAAGCATCAAACAAGTACGACCAGTCTAAACAAAAATTTAAGGTCGAATTCCTCCATGAACATCGGCAAAATCGAAGACAACTTGGTTGTTACAGGTTTTAGGCGTAAGTCCCTTTTTCGGAGAATTTGTGAAGAGAGTAATACTAAGGTTGTGTATATTTGACTCCAAACCTTCCCTAGGTGAAACTTTATGAGCGAGCCACTTTACGGCATTGGATAAAGGAATATTGCAATTTCTAAAAGTACAAAACAATTGTCTGAATGGCTGAAAGATTCTTTGTAAGGGCAGAAATTGACATGAATAGAATCAATGACATACACACTGACGATTATTTACTTTTATTTCACAAAACTGAGGTTTGGAACTTCATTCCATAAACAAAGGACTGTTGTGAGTATGTAATACCTTAACAGACTACTGACACTAGTTTATTTCAGAACAACTACATCATGCTCAATCTATCAACAGCCAACAGGTCATTTATAATAGCAGACCGACTTTCAAGTTTGACGTACACAAGGATCACAGAGAAATTCCGGGAAGGTGATGGGAAAATAATAACCAAGAGACGGGGAGTTTATAATCATAGTATCAGAAGATAAAAACGTGCTTGAAGCACTTTTTGGCACTAGGAAAGCCGCGTTTACTCTTTGTTTGGATATCTAATTAAGACAAAAAAGGAAAGAAAGGAAGGGGAAGCAAGGAAGCTAAAGGAAGGAGGTGGGTTTAAAGGTACAGTGCACCTTGTTTGTTTAGAAATGGATGGAAGGAAAAAGAAAGGAAACTAAGTGTTTTCTATTCAAATCTTTCCATTTTAGGAGAGAATGTATTCTTAACAAAATTTGTCTATGTTTTCCCTTCAAACTCCTTTCCTCCAAATCTCTTTCTCTTTTTGTTATCCAAACAATGAATTCTCAATCCTTCCAAATCTCTCAGCTTCCTTTCCGTCCATTTCACTCTATTCAAACACAGTGTTAAAACTTCAGGCAAAGGCTAGTCAACAAGCCCAAGGAGATGCTGGAGGCGCACATGCATTGGAGGCTTATTTCAGCCTAGGCGCACATATAAAAAATCTAAAAAAATAACAAATTCTTGGTTGTGCAATTTTCAAAAGCAGGTAAAAGTACACTTAAAATTCATGGACTAAAATGATCTTTTACAGTATAGAGCGACTCACGTTTTTTAAGGATAGGAAAGAGACTAGAGAATCCCTACAGACAAGGAGGAGAAATTAATCCTCCTCTAGGTGGTGGGAATCGAACTCCTATCACAAAAGTGAAAGAGAAAGCTTTCGACCACTAGACTCACTCATGATTCTCACAAATCACACTTTTTAAAACTACGTTGAAAATGGAGATAAACAACATTAGCATTATAATTAACAAGTCAAATGGTATGTAGCAGGACCAGCAGAGCAATAGCATGGTAAAGTGTAAACAGTACAATTTGACGAACAATGTACAGTGGAGAACATCAAATGAAAAGTAGAAAGTCTTTTGTTTCTTTATTTAAGGTGAGGATAAATCACCACTCACCACATGATATGAGATAAGAAAATTCTGATTCTACCAATGAAAACTAACATTGCATCATAAATCACAATCCTACAAACTAGAGATCAACAAACATAGGCTTAAAAGCAAAGGTCTAAAAGAATTCAAATGAATGAACAATCTTAATATAGTAAAAGCATCCCTTTTTATGACCACAGCATCACTTGAGTAGACACTGGTCATAAGATATACGAATTCCTTAGAGTTATGCCACTTAAACTCGAATAAACTCGAATATCTCGAATAATTGTATCAACAAAAGGACGTGTCCAAGTAGTGTACTGTCAGAATACGTTGTTTTATGTAAATTTTCGTATAGCTTTGGTCGAAATTTAATGTTTATAACCATGCTAGATAAACCACATTAGAGTATTTGAATTCTAAACCCAGGTACAGATGCTAGAGATCAAATGAAAAGTCAAAAGTAATAAAAAAGATTCCAGCAAAATCAATATGTATGTTTAAAGTGACTGGTACTGAAGATCACACCCATCATAAATTAATTTGAACAATAACAATCAAAGCAAAAGAAAAAAAAGGCAATGTCACTTGGCACTTTAAGAATGGAGCATTGATAAACCACACATATCACGTTTTGATTCGCTTTAAAGGATAAAAAATGAAATCTTTAGTTGTTTGGACAGTAGAATATGATTTTTTTTTTTCTTTCTCCTAAATTTTGCTATATTTACATCATTAATTCGGCCCACTAATAAATTTACTAGATTTTGTTTTTGAAAATAATCCCAGTATTTCACTAATTGTCATTCACACATTTATATAAAGTCGAACGGAACAAATCAAAAAAGTAAATGTAGTAATCTTTAAGGAATGGAGTAATACTTGATAAAGGAAGATCTTTTTGGCTGGAGAACATATCATATCTTTCGTACAAAAATCCAGCATGATGGCAAAATTATCAACAGCATAGATTGAGTGTGTCTGTGTGATGCATATGTACTACCTTATCCACACAAAAGTAATCGTCTCTTCGTAAAAAGATGTCACAAATGCTAGATTTGCTAATTATCAAAAAAGTTCTTACGATGCCTCTACGTAAGATTTACGAGTTTCAAAATAAAACAAATACTTCACTCCATGAAATCATAATATATCCTTAACTACAAAGTTGGAAAACGTAACAACTATTTCTAGACGACAAGGGCAGATATTTTGAATTGTAAAACCCTCCTATACCTAACCATATTTTAAAATTCAAAAGCAAATATCACCGCAATTTTAAAAATAAAAAGCCAAGGACAATATTACAAAGTTTAATATCAATTCAGCTATAGGGAAATACTTGATTAACACGCTTATTTATTTGACCAAAAAATACTTAAAAAAAACCCAAAACAGATAATGGTTAGAAGAATAAAAAATAAATGCCCATGGACAACCCTTAGAAGTATTAATAGGGTAGGGTGAGATGAGGATGGGAATGGGCTGACTTACCCTTTGCTAAAACCCAACAGTTATAAGTCCACATATTGACAAATGTATTACAGAAATGCAATCATCACCAGTTTTCCCCATTTCTAAGTTATTGAAGTCAGAGCTTGATATGCTCAGCAATAATGTAAACAAGGACTTAAACAAACAAACGAATGCCACAAAATAGCAATTTTGAAGCATCTTGGAAATTGTTAGTCTGAGTTCAAGTCGGTCAGAAATCCCAACTCAGTAGATGCATAGCACAATTGAGAAATTCTAGGCCGTCTTTGAGAAATTCAGCAAATTGAAAACGAGAAAGCAAAGGTATGAAAAAAAGACAGTATGAATCGAACAGAAAAGCATGGATCCTAAACCAATTTCTGAAAGTTCATCAGCATAAGATGTAAGAATTGCTCAACGAATAGATTAATTCCAAGTCTAAGAAGTTTGTGAAAGTATAAGATTATGTTTATCTCATGACGTCACTTATTGGAGATCAATAAATATGTTAGTGCTACCCGCCTACAATGTAAATAGGTTTCACTTATGCAATTCATTCATTTAAAAGAAAAAATTAATTTAAGATGTATTGCCACCATCCAGAGTTAGGAGCACCTTGTACAACTCTGGGCGACGATCCCGAAATACTCCCCAGCTACATCGCTTGTACTTTATTTTCTCCAAATCAAATTCAGCAACAATGACTGCCTCCTCTTTGTCATCAGCAGAGGCAACAATCTCTCCAGTAGGGCCTGTCAACAAATATTTCAGATTCAAAATTTATTAAGAAATAGCCATAGCCAAATACAACTAATTGAAAAATTGTCAAAAGGGCTTCCAGAAATGATTGACCTGCAATGAAGGAGTTACCATAAAAGGTAATCTGACTTTTACCATGTTCAGTCTCAATTGTTTCCTTTCCAATACGGTTTGAAGCCACTAATGGTACCTGAAGTTATGCATCATGGGAAGTACCAATATTCGATTAATGAGTGACATTTTCAAAAGTTTTTCAATTATAGGGAAAAATTTTGTGGATTTTGTCACGATTTTAGTAACGGCCACGATGTCGCGGACGCGGCATCTTGCGATATTACAAATCGCTTCACGGCATCACAATATGAACTGTTAACTTGAATTGATCATAGTAATTCAAGTATTCAAAAACATATATTTAAATTAAAACTTACAGTAGACCGTTTGGAACCTAATACATATTAGGAAAATGATTATAATGGCTAATATAATAGAATAACATCTTATAATGGTTGTTACTCCAAGATTATAAATCATGTTAAACGTGACAGGGTTTTGTGGTACGGTATGCTCAAAATTTCTTATAACACCGCCATAATTTAAAGGAACAGAATCATTTTTAGTCCATGGTTAATTAATACTCAAGCACTCAAAATTTAATTTTCTGATAAATCTTTGCCAAAAAGGACTGCACACTACAAGAAAAAAAACACTGACTAATGAAAAACAATTAACAGCGGACGTACAAAAAATGAACGGCCAAAATTGAAGCAAAAGCATCAAACGGATAAAGAAACTAGAGATATGTGAGAACACAACGAGTAAAATAAAGTTGATCTTCGAATTGCTTAAGCTGACTTACCACATTAGCACCTGCATGTCCCTGCATCACTCGCTTCCAATGATCACGAGAATCAAGTCCTTCATCTTGGGGTTCAGATCCAATTGCTGTTGGATAGAACAATACCTCAGCACCTAGAAGTACCATTGCTCGGGCTGCCTCAGGAAACCACTGATCCCAACAGATACCTACACGCATCGAATTACACAGCCAGAAAAGGTAAGTTTCTTTGGATGCACATCAAAAATCGAAACAAAAAATACAGAAATCAAAATATGTTGGGAAATACTCACCCACTCCAATTTTAGCAAATTTAGTTTGGAACACCTGTAGCCAAAATTTACGAAAGAGACATATTAAGTAACACAATAGATGGAGCATCTAACCAGGATAAGAAGATAGAAAGGCAAATGCATTCATACAGATATACGATTTTATACATGTTGTACCTCAGTACCTCTCGCAAGCTCGAATACACTGAATAGAATTCTAAAATTCTAGCAGAATGGACATCTCATTTTCTTATTTGAGAAATGTACTTCTAACTCTCATGAGTCATGACTTTAGACTTTCATTGTACTACCTGATTCCTTCTTCCTTTTTTTAAATTAAAATATCACAAGTAACATTTCAATTTTAAATCCAGGTCTAATTATGGTGCATAAATTAATATGGAAAACTACCAACCTTGAAGCCAGTATCACCAGGATTGAAATAGAATTTCTCCTCATAACCTGAAGCAAGAGATAGGATGTAAAGCTGGTGATATCAAACAACAGAGATGACATAATGCCATAAAAACCTCCAAGCACCCTACTTTGTAGCAACAAAAAGGGGGAAAGAGGGATAGAAAAGGATGAGAAAATTCGATACCTGGCCCATCTGGTATATGAGACTTGCGATAAAGTCCAAGATCAGTTCCATCTGCATCAATAACCGCCACTGAATTGTAATGAGCATTATTTGCCTCTTCAAAGAAGCTAACTGGTATCACTACTCCTAGCTCTTTTGCTAGTTTCTGCATCCTGTAAGTATCCAAAAGATTATCCTTTAAGTTTTAAATATGCAGGTTAAGGCAAAAACTCCACCCCAAATGAGAAAGAGACATTATACATTGTACTGGAAGTGTTTGCAACTACAAAGTTGTACAATGTATACTATCTGTATGAAGAGAAAATTAGTTTTGCCTCTCTTAAAAACTCCAATGACATGACAGTTAAAATAAGCTATAACTCAGCCTCAACACAATAAGAAAAAACTGCTTATTTAGATACATGGTGACTTTCTACAAATTTAGTATATTGAGGAGATAATTTACCTCACAATTGTAGGGTGACCCTTGTATGGTTTGGCTCTTTGGAAGAAATCCTCCCTCTGAGCTTGACAAAAGTAATAACCTTCAAAGAGTTCCTGAAATATGAAAAGAAGTTTTCAGCATAACAAAACTACTTACCAAAAGAACATGGATAAACTAGAGAAGGTGGTTGGGGTTATTTTGAGAGAGGGGGAACACTAGACATGAACCAAAACCTGCATGAGGTACCAACCATCATATGATCAAAATTACACACCTGGATAAGGATGATATTTGCACCCTTTTTATGAGCAGCTCTCACCAGCCTACACAATGAGTGAAACAAAATACACAAATAAACAGCGATCCAAAACATTTGAAAACAACAGAACTCGGAAATTAGGTAGGAAGTCAAAACGAATGATGGCACTCTTATTCATTTTTCATTAGTCACAGAGTGGGGATAGAGCGGAAGGGGTCACGAGTACTCGCTTCAATTGGACAGTATCTGTTTTGTAAAGCAGTACAGAAACCTTGTTGAAAATTACAGTGTATTACTATACAACACAACTTACCTCCAATCAGTTATCTTCCTAGTTATAGTAAGATAGCTAGCACATAAGATAACTGCAGTTGTTCCAGAACATCCAAAACCTTTCATCTGTAATATTTACTCGTCAGGAGGATCCCACTTTCTCATTACCTCATGAGTTTAACATATAAGATTTGGGAAAAGTTGAGCATAGCATTGTGTTTTTTAATGCAAACAATACATTAATTGCTTGTTCGAAAATTTTTTAGAGATATCATTGTTTCCACTTTTCAAAAGCTGGTTTCTATTGACAATTGATCTCCGACTAGGTTAAATTCAGAGCTGATAAGTTAAATGGAATCTAGGAAAAGACTGATACGTCCCATTTAAAATTTGGGCCGATTAAACTTCAATTGTTTATCGACTAGCATAGAGAAACTGCAGTTACTCTCTGGCAGTAACTATTAAGAATAGTGAGCTTCTATCATAAAATTTCTCCTTTAACTTTGAAGACTTAAGCATAGTTCGCACTGACTTCCACAAATCTTCTGCTTGATCATAGTATCTTTACCCCTATATTGCACTAATAACATTATAATTTGAGCCAGCTTTCTTTTACGAAACCTCATTCTTGTTGTTACAGTAAAATTCAACTAAGAGTGTAGGACATAATAACCTACCAATTGGTTGACTCATTTCCCAACCCACTACTCACTATTAATTAACCACTCCTTTCACACACTCCTTATCGTCTCTGTAGGTTCTATAGATTCTACACCCACTCTAAACACCCTCAACGAGCGACCAAGTGTAAAGTAGCTAATTGCACTCCAGCATTACACACCTCCTTCATCTCAAACGTCAAACTAGAGGAGAAAAAAACAAGACAGTCCGACAGGTATGATACTGAGTACCAACTAGAGCATTTTGCCAACAAAATTACTTCCAGCCCAGGAATGGCCAATCTAAGTGTCAGTTAGCTGTGAAAAAACTTCTAATTATCAAATTCTTAATTTGCCTTCTCGAATTTGCTTTATGCATTTGGTTTTATATTAAATTTGTCACCTTCAAAAATTGTTGAAGACCCACCACTGCTTCCACAGTGTCACACCTAACGCCATAAACAAGAGCCAACATAGATAACTACTCCCAAGTCCCTCCATAGTCCATTTCAAAATCTATATTGATATGATGTTATTTGTTAGTTGTTAATATAAGATATGGATGAAATATTCAGTGCCGAAGTTGCAAACCCAGTACAATAACTAACAACCACTTGACATTTGTGCCAAAAGATCAGAAATTATGGTATGCATAATTCATAGAGCTAATTTACATCCACATCAATCTAACCCAGAAATGATATCTTCAACCATTTCAACACCCAATGAAAATAAAAACCAATAACAAGTGCAAACAAATATAATGTAACAGACTCCTTATCTTACAATAAAAAGAACTCACACAACCCATACTGTTATCTTCATAACCTCCAATTTTAATTATAATGATAATGTATCGGCCCTTTTACTACTTCTTTTGTAAGTGCATCAGCAATACGACCCTAGTTTCCTCTGATACTCATAAATCATATTCTAAAGCATTTGAACATCCAAAAAAAATAAGAAAAACAACCAGAACAGGAACTTGAATTACAATGAACTGAAATTCCTCGAACCTAACTTAAATCTTCGATTAATCAAACAGTGACCTAACCAGAATACAATTGCATAAAACTAAATTCAATAAATTAAAATTTGGCAGTAATTTGAAATAAAATTTGGAGGGCAAACTGAAAATAAAAAAGAAAAACCTTTCAGCAGTAGAAACATTGAAAGAGACGTCATCGGAACAAGCGAATTGAAGAGCAGCAACCGTTACTTTTCTTCCTTCCATTTTAAACCACCCGAGTACTTCTCTCTCTCGTCTGAAAGTAGAATTGAAAGCTGACTACTGTGATGTGAGAAGCGCAGGGGAAGGAGGATTAAATAAGGTGCGAGAAGGTGCAGGGGAATACAATGGTCGGCGTTGTAGACGGTTATGATTAAAGGGCTCCCTGGAGAGAGGGGTCCAACTGGTTACGCTAGTACCTGGTGATGAGCCAACTTACCGATTATTGGACGACGATGAGGTGATACCCTCTCATGTTGGAGGAAGTATGGATGCCTACATTTGCTTTTTCTTTAATAATTATCAATGTGCACTTTATCAATGGTATCATACACTATATAAAAAGCTTGGAAAATTTTAAGTGGTTCAAATACAATTTAAGAGTTTTTCAAAATGAGACTTATTTATTGGCTAAAAAAATAACATATAATTTTATCTTGACCAATATTTCTATCATCAAGTATCTTTGATTAGCAATTATCAATAATTAAATTGAGTAACTTAGAGAATATATTATACTGCATAATATAGTATTGACAAAAAAACTTGTTCATGCTTGACAACCTTTAATAATCTCATTTTGTTCATAAAATACATTCCAATGCATTACCAATTGGTGAGGTGGACAGGTGGTATTAGGTGGTAATGAAAATCTGAACAAAAAACTTTTTTTGTGATGAAATTTTACACTATAAATCATTTCTAATACCAACATTTAGTAACAGTAACCAAACGGGTTGTTAATGACTAGAAAACTCCGGTAAATACACTAACGTCATATTGAAAGTTTCCTGGTCGCTGTTCATATGATTATTGACATGCATTTTCACGATCGAAAATTCCAGTTACCATGCTAACAAGTTTATTACGATTAAACTTTATGCTGTTTCAATACCAATTACCAAGTTTGTGCGTTAACTTTTTATGTCATAATTAAGTAGGAGCTTTTCATGATTGATGATATTCATTTTTTTCAACAAGTTTGTGGGCCTTTTATTGATTGTGATGGTGATCGGTGTGGTGATTATATATTACTCTATATATTCTTTATAGTTGTTCTTACAAAGAATATTTATGAAAATTTAAAAAAATACTCCAATTTTTAAATTGTAAATATATTATTTTATTAAAATATAAAATTGATTGAGAAAAAGTAAAAACCATAAACATAAAAAAAAAAAAAAAAAATCAAAATATATGGACCACACATTTAATGGTGTCCTTAAACGGCAACTAAAACCATTAATTGCACTTTTATTAACATGGGAATTCAAGGCGGCTAAAAAGTGCCTAAACGCCAACAAAAGAAAGGATGATTTTTGAGAATCAACTTATTTTCATGGAACAGATGTATTACCACCCAAAGGCATGTGAAAGCAAACTAAATGATTAGGGAATGCCCAAAGAAAACTCGATTGTCTTATGACGGAATCTCATGGATTGATCAAACATGTTCATAGTCAAGCATCACCCTCTTCAATGAGGACTAAAACATTCAGGTATCTCTACTCAGTCATGTACTTCTTCAGTCTTCTTTGATCTTGATTTATACCACCACCCTCCAGCAGCTAAAGCAGTGATTGTTCCAGCAACGATAGCGTAATTCTTGAATTTGTCTTCTGAGACTTTGGGAGCTTCAGTTGGCTTAACACCTTCAGTTACTGGAGCCCCTGAGGTTGAGCCACTTGCCTGTGTCTCTGGTTTAACACCCTGAAGTAACAAATAGGTTAGGTGTCTCTAGTCTCGATCCACAGCAGGGTAAACGTTAGACGAAAAAATATCCACAAGAATAGTTTAGACTTAAGGTTATCAGAGTAACAAGTACAACCATTTTCATGGGTGAATAATTGTTGGGTAGGTCTTCCATCTCTAGCCAATCAAACCAAAGTTAATATCAAGATAATGAATAAACATCAAAGCATGTCAAATTTTCTTTGCTTTGGCAAAAAAGTATATACAGCACGTTTCAAGTTTGGTTGTCAGTATAGAATGGTGGGAATGGTAATGGAGAATTAACTTTAGTAGGAAATTCTCTTGAGAAGTTTAATGGTCACCTTTATTCTACTTGAATCATCTTATTTTATTCACAAAATTCGTTTCAATGAATTACCATTTGGAAGGTAGTATTATGTGGTATTAAATAAATTGTGAAAAGAAAGACTTCTATATAATCAGAGTTTCAATACCATGAAATAACATGGCACATTTTATGAAAATTCACAATACAAATCATTCTCATCACCAACCAAACATGCCGGTGGAAAAAAGGAGCAGGAATAGCACAATTTTTGCAATATTAAACTACCAGAAACCAAATATTATCAATAAGACTTGAAAAGGGTACTGCAAGCCTAAGCCTCACCACCTCGCCTCCCCATCATGTCTCCTGTTGAGTACAACGTAGCAGACGGCCACAGACTCTACAGGGACCAAGGGTTTGGACAGATTACAGACGTAAAAAAGGAAGTGTAAACTCTCAAACTTCAGAGATACTTGCTCACAATTAGTAAACTAAGCAATTTTCATACCTGACGTGCAAGCTTCTCCAGCTTCTCTTTCTCCATTTTCTGCAGTAGGAGATCAATTAGTATCACACCATAACACAGTTGCTTAAAAAGACTTGAGAAAACTACAACAAAAGCACAATAAATGATTCTGCTTCCGTAAAGTGACAAACTAGGGGTTCAATTTTTTTTCAAAACATTCTAGTACAAAAGCCCCCAACTCATTCTAACGTCATATACTCATAAGCTCCAAGTATAATAGGCATTTTAGAGACGAAAAAACAAATCCATCAGTCAGGAGTGTTAAGCAATCGTGCTCCCCGCTGCAAAACTAACATAATACAGATTCATTTTGTTGCACCAAGCATTCTGTGATCCAGCTAAGCAACTACTTTACAACATAACAACATCAGTCCTACTTGAGATAAGATCCAACTAATGATCATATTGTTGCATGATTCAATAGATTTGGAAGTTCAAGGATGACAGAAAGTTTGAGAGAAAACAATAAGGTGAGTACATTCTTTATGAACAAGTTAGACTCCAGTTACGTGAAAGTAATTTATTAGTCCAAGATATGTGTTGAAGACCAAGTGGCATCAACCAGGAATATTTGATACTAGAAAAATGAAGCACATGACACAGGGAGGCTACATTTAGAAAAACTACGAACATCAGAACATATATTCAATATTTCAATCTGCCGATCAGGCTACCACATCATGACAAGCAAAGAATTGGTGAAACATTAAAATGTTCCACCTCCTAACAATGCCAAGAGTCCACACAATATTTCAACAGAAACTTCATTGAACCAATATAAATAAGAGAATTGCATTACTTTGATGTAGACATTCTCAGCAGCTTTTTCCTCCTCACTGAGAACCTTGCCACCGCTTGAAAACCTCCTCATAAAGCATCTTGCTGCAGACCTTCCCGCCATAGAAATCACAAATAAATGATATGCTGGAAACCTGAGGACAGAAAACATCAAGCAATATGAGAATTATCAAATATCAATTTGCATAAATTCGTAGAGACCTCAACCAACTTTGTCATTAACCGACTAGCACAACAAAATGAGTTAAATCCCATGTGTATAAGAACATATTAAGAATGATCAAAGAAAAGCTTGTTTGATTGCAGATTCTGCAAAGTGCAAATGCACATGATTTCCTAGTATTTTGCAAGCAAATGAATATCAAGTGAACACTTCTCCCTCAGTCCCATTGGGTTTAAAACACTTTCCTTTTGAATCCCTCTCATAGGCTCTGCTACATTTCTATTTTCGACTATGAACTACAGTCTTTTTATTCTCATCCGCACGTTCAACTTATTTTATCATTTCATTCACACATTTCACTCACTTCCCCATAAAGTACATTATATTACTCTCTTTTCTCTCTTTCCTTAGTTTGCACAAAAAATATACTTGATGCAAACTCCATGGGACAAAGAGAGTACAGCATTAGAAACGCCAAAATAACAAACTTTGAACATCATAAAAATATTAGATGTGCGGTACCTGTACCAATCATAAAACCGCTTTTGCAATTGATTGATGTAAATGGTTTTGCATTCATAACCTATATCGCAGTCACATAAACTAAAAAATCTTAACAAATGTGGCCATGATGCAACCGATATTGTGCACTATGCATGCGTAACTAAACTCTAGTGGACTCAACACGATAGGAGTTATAGCCTTATAGGGGAAGAGAACTCGATCTCTCTTGTGAATAACAAACACCCCTTAAGCTGATGGTTTATCAATAAGTACAGCTCATTTTGATGATACATTCACACAAGTGCCAAAAACCAAATACCCTTCGAATCTCTTTCTAGCAACGAATATGATACATACCACAACAACCAAAAGACATCTACTAAACGAGAAGACACAATTAATTGGGCGACAGAAAAACCACAACCTTAAACTCAATGCACACATGCCTGTATCAATTTTCAAAAAAATTCCAACCCGCACTCTCTATCTCTATTTTATAGAGTACCTAGAGCAATATTAAAACAAGCGTCTACCATCACAACAAAAAAACTTCCAATCCGAACAATAAAAAAAAAAACATTTTTTTGTTCATCTCTAAGGTGGACATAGACAGAGGCATAACATCCAGCTTTCACACTAAACCTAACAAAAACTCAATGTCGATTAACTCCTATATAACGAGAATAAAATATCGTATAAACATCAAAGCAATATACAACAGAAAATTTTCTGAAACACTAACCAAACCTTCTATCTTACAAGCTATCGAGTATTTTAATCAGCTCAAAAACAACAGGCAAAATAGTTACGAAATGAAGCGTCTAAAAATCATCAAATCCTTCGATAAAACCCTAACCTTAACCTTAAGTTGAAAACAAAAGAAAAACAATTAATTATCAAAGGTCAACGAAACGACACTATCACACTGATTATTTGAGCAATAAACACAATCACAAAGCTAACAAAACACTTCGATGGATCGACTATAAGAAGTTGAATGAAATCAATAGTTTTAAAGCTTGAAGATCGTGATTCGTGAGCAGGAATCATGGCGATAATCTCAGCAATGGTGAAGTAGAATATGCAGGAGAAGAGAGGGGATTTTACCTGAGATAAGTACAAGTATTTGACGAGGTTGAAATGGGATGGACAGAAGTTGAAGAAACAAAATGGTTTGATGCAAGCGGTTTAAAGGTGAGGTGGAGGAACTAGAACAACTTAGAAAATGGATATCAGCCGTTGGATTCAAGAAATGGATTGATTCTTTCCACCTGACATTGCCTTCCAATTTTCCATGTGTAATTTTTGTATATACTCCTTTGGATATAGAATTTGCAATGGATGTGTTTGGGTGATAGGTAATTGGTTGATTTTATCTGTTGATTTTGAATATGTTATCGAAGTAATTTATTGCAAATTAGTCATTTATAAAAATAAGTTGTTTTAATTAATTTGTTCACTAAATAATGGTGTTAATGAAAATTATTTATAGTATAAATTTTTATGAAGCGTGTCATATTATTACAATGATAATGAAACTTAGATATAAAAGAAAAACAATTTTCCCGAATTTTCTATTACTAACTGAAATGCAAGGGTTTAGGATCTTTGGTGAAGAACAAGATAAACAAATGCACAAAAACGAAGCACAACATCAAAGAACAAAAAAACAAAGATATAAGGATGAATACCTCTCTCTCAAAACAAGTTTCTTATCGTTTATATATTCAACAATACACCAATGACAAGGAAGAACTCTATTGGTGATAAACCCTACTTGCTTCTAATGCATTTGCCTCTCACACTACTCTAATGATGTTCTAAGACCCCACCTATATAGTCCTACAACATAGTAGAAATTCCTATGACAAATCCTTGATGCCCGAGAAAATGTGCCGCAAAACAAAAATGCAGTTGATTTTGGTTGCACCTCACTCGATCGAGCGCCAATATGCTCGACCGGGTCAAGTAGGCCCTTCAATTGTTTCCCTAGACTCGAGTGACCTGCTTCCTTGGTTTTGCAATGATCCCCTTGACCTTGCCTTTATCAAAGCACATCTTAACACCTTCCTTTAGCACTACATTACCTTCAACAAAGCATGTTATGTCATCACTTCATCAAGTGATCCAAAACATATCTTTCCATATTCTTTCGCATATATACTTCATCATTCTCAAATGTGCATGACAATGAGCATGCTATAAGATGATCAAAAATCATCTCCATTATCGTGAGAGTTGACTCTTCAAACACCAATTAATGTCATACTTTCAACTGATTAGGCCTTGTAATAAATTTTGTGAATAAAATAATAAGAACAAGCATGGCTATTAAACCTGTCACAAAATTTTCCTAATGTAATATGAACTATACGTAAAACAATAAAAGATTCATATCCTAAGATGGGATGCAATATGACTCTAGTGTAACATGAATTTATATAAGATAGCGAATGAGAATAACCAATAACACTAAAAAAGCGTCTTTTATTGATTGTTCATATATAACTAAAATGATTCAAGCAAGCTAGGAACTAGGAATTGCATGAAAACTTAACAAGAGTGCTTACTAAAATCAATGTTAAAAATATTTTGAGTCAAGTTGATTGCACACTTTTATTCACTCAATAATCATTGAAAACGCAACTCAAAGATTTCAATTTTTAATTACCTATTGTGTGTAAATGATTAAACTTCTATTCTCGATAAGATTAGATAAACATTGTATTTGGTATGTCGTAAAGCCTTTATCATTAACATGCAAAACTTATTTTTGAAAAGTAGGTGTTTGAAAAAATTACCAAGAACAATCTAACTTTTTTTATGATTTTCTTTTAATAATTTCACCTTTTGATTAAACTTGAATAATTTTAACTTTAAATGTATTTTTTAAAAATTATTTGATTTTTTTATTATTCAAAAATTTTTTATATAAATTTTCAAAATTTGTCTTTAAATTTAACATTAATTTTTAGTTTACTTTTTTTTAGTAAATAACTTTATATAGTAAGTCTTGGAGTACTCAAACTTGCTTTAGGCAAACATCCTAAAATCAAAACTATTTATAAATAGTCGAATTATTCTTGATAATTTTTCGAAGTTATTTTTTTTAGAAGAGGACAAACATAACCTGTAAAATTTACGTTTGTAGACCCAAATACAGATCTAGATCCATCGGGGTACAGGTATTGGATCTAGCATTAGAAACGGATTTAGATCCAGGTCCATTCTGCAAACCCTAAACACATTCCTTGTTCTTCCCCACTTCACTCATCATCTCCCTGATCTCGCCGGGACACAGAAACCGTCAACCTTCAGTCCGCCGGCGTTTCCTCCATTCCGGCATTCACCAACCGTTCACCTCCATCAAAAATGGTGAGTTTCCCACATCTCCCTTCTTTACCTTTTCATCTTGATCTCCCCTTCCTAACTTCATCGTTTTCCGTTCTCTTTTATCTCAGGGTCCAAAGAAGGAAAAACCTGTGAAATCCAGTGGTGCAAATCAAAACAAGGTAACATTAACAACAACGATAATCCGCCATTTTTATGAACATTCTAACTTCTTAAACCCTAGTTTTCGTTTGATTAATCCAATTTATTATCATTTGGTTAATTACAGAAATGGAATAAGGGAAAACAAAAGGAGAAGTTGAATAGTATGGTATTGTTCGATCAATCTTCATACGAAAAGCTATTATCGGAAATGCCTATAGCTAAACTCGTCCCTCCTTCAACTCTTTCTGAACGACTAAAGGTAATTTCCCCCCTTTTAAGGATTTAGTTCTTCCGAGGTTTTCTTATGTGGAAAAAGTATTTGGAAATCTGTACCGAAGAGGCATTGTTTTACTTTGAATCTGCACGTGTGCCGACTGTTGAGTCAATTCGGCTAGCATTCTATATTAATATGCCTTTTAATCGGATTACCGGGTTAGATTCCTTCATGTTCAGTTAAAACAGTATACTATATGCATTATTGCAGCTTGTTTAATTTATCAGGAAATGATTGAATGGGTGTTTATATTTTCATTGATTGGCCTATATTGATGATCAAATGAAAACTTTTGTTCTTCCAAGATGACCACATGCGGAAAAACTTTTTTGGAGACATGAACTAAAGAGGCTTTTCAGCTTTTTGTTTTTGTGTAAATGTTCAATCAATTAACAAACGTTTTGCATTTTGGTGTGTTTTAGTGATTTACTTGTGTCTCTCGATGCTTGAGTGTGTTAGCATAGTTTATTGTGCACTTGCTTAATGATTGATGATGGAGATTCACTGCCTAACTTGGCTCCCCTTATCAGGGGAGGGTATTTTTGATATATGTATTTATGGGTTTGTGCTATATGAATTAGATTTTTCTTGTTGGCCTCTAATGATGATGAAAGTTGTAACTTTTGTTCTTAGATTTTCACGCAGAAGCTTTAGGGAGACTTAAACTGAAGTGGCTTTAGGTGCTGCTCAATTGTTTTTATTTTTTATATTTTAGTTTGAATGTTAAGTATAAGAACGTTGTGGGGCCTTGGTGATTTATTTAATGATTTAAGGTTTCCTTGATTGTAATGTTAAATATAAATTTTAGGGAAATTTCACGTGGTAACTCTGAGGTTTTAGGTTTTCCACGTAGTAATCAAAACATTTAAAAAATCCACATGGTAACCTTGAGGTTTACCAACTTGTTCCACCATGACCTTTTTGCACATAAAACGTTAGCAAAACGTTAGGAAACATTAATTTTTAAACTTTAAGGTTGTTGTGCGCCTATATATATGACTCACCATTTTAAATGCCATCAGTTTCAACCATTTCCCTCAAAATATAAACTCAAACTCCACCATCTTTGGAATTGGGGGGAACTATATGATTTGGATGAAAAATGGTAGATTTGAGGTGTATATTTTGGGGAAAAGAGTTCAAACTGATGGCATTTGAAATGGTAAATCGCATAAATATGCATACAACAACCATAAAGCTTCAAAATTAACGTTTACTAACGTTTTTATGTGCAAAAAGGTCATGATGAAACATTTTTGTAAACCTCAGGGTTACCACGTGGATTTTTTAAAAATTTTGGTTACCACATGGAAAACCCAAAACCTCAAGGTTACCACGTGGAATTTCCCTAAATTTTAATATTGTGTGCCTGTTGTGTTGTTAAAATATGACCTTTTATCACCAGAGATTTTAATGTTGAAGGACTTTGGTAAATGAAGAGGCTTTTGTTATTCTATAGATGCATTTGAGTAACCCTTCATTGCAAAGAATCATTTGGTCTATTTTTCCTGAGTTAAGTTGTAAGTAATTGTTGGCTTAGGTACAGGGTGGAGTTTCATTTCTTAATATGGTTCTTGTGAAAATGTAAATGATAGTCCTATGTTAGGCGTTTCATTAAAGTGTTAACCCCTTGTAACTAGGGATGACAATATCCGTTTATCCATTTTTGTTTTTAGATGAGATAGATTTAGGCTGCGTCTCCTTTTTTATATCGATTTAAAATATAACTAAATTTCAATATCAAATTTGATTGAATCTCTCTTTCTCCTCACTCTTTTCTACTTTACTCTCAAAAAAGATATGAGATACTATTCTTGCAAGTTATGTCGCTTTCGTCTCATCTCATGTTTTTTACTACGGAAATCACTTATGATCCAGTTTTTGTTCACCGCAATTCATTAGCGCGTCTCAACTTCTCTTTCTCTCTTTCTCTCTTTCGTTCCTTCCTTGGCTTTTGAGAAGATGTATCTTACTTTTATCCTCTTATCTTCTTGTCTCATACTTAATTTTGTGTGATATGTTGTTTGTTTGAATTGTTTTGTTATTCAGTTTGGTTTTATTGATTTTGTTGCTTTCTCAACATTTTTATTTATTTTATGTGGGCCTTACTTAAATGAGCTTCATTGTATCAGATTTTCTTGTGGATTCATTTTAGTAGATTGATTTTGTCTACTATGCATGTTAGTTGTTTTTTTGGTTTGAAAGCGAGAAAATTGTGATGTGGAACCTTAATTGATTTGTTGAAAAGGATGTCTTTGGGATCATTGATTATTACGAGGGATGTTTTTTTGTTTCAGGATGTTTTAACGGTAATATAGTTGTGTACAAGTTTTGTTCTTTGCTTTGCTATCTTAGGCAAACTTTGTCCTTGCTTATGCCCATAATGTGGACAAGTTTTGTTCTTTGCTTATACTCATGATGTGGATTACTTGCTTTCTTGTACTCATAATGATTTACTCTTATCCTTATGTTTACTTGGAGACTTGGGTCGATGATTGAGCTTTAGATTTACGGACACACCCAACATCTTGGACAAAGTGTGAATATATGTTTGATTTGAATAATGTGGACAATTGTAATTTATTTAGAATGATGATTTGCAACTTGCTTACAATCATAATGTGGTTTACAAGTGTTTTTTTTTAATATTATGCGGATTTGATGTGTTTTTAAATTGTGGGATGATTTTTGGTTGACCTTGAACTTGTTTGCTGAATGGAATTTGACTTTACGTTGGATAAACATCTTGATATAATTCACTTCAAATTTGTAATTAGACGTTGGCTATGTATTTGGATTCATTGATCTCAGATTTTTGATGAACAAACAATTGCTAATGCTGATGGTGGTTCTAATAACCCTTTTGGAGAACCATTTGAGCAATATGAATCAAATGGAGAGTTTAAGGACGCTGAAGTCGGGTATGAATCAGATAATACCAAGTACCAAATCAAGCCAATTAGTGTTAAAAGCAAGAGACTAACTTCAGAAGCATGGTTGTATTTTGACATTGTTCAAATGAATGGTATACAAATGGCAAAATGTAGGAATTGTGAGAAAACACTTTCATATAAAGGGAATAGTGGAACTTCACACCTTCTTAAACATTGCAAAAGAACATGTCCAAGTAGACATTTGAACCTTGCGGCTAGCGAGTCACAATTGAAATTGAACACTCAAGTTGATGGATCCACTTCACACCTTAAACATGCCAAAAAAACACGTACACGTACAAATTTGAATCTTGCGGCTAGTCAATCACTATTGAAAATAAAAGGTGATGTTGATGGATCTAATGCTTTGGTACCTGAGGAAAAGCCAAAGAAAGTGATATTTGATCAAGAATTTTCAAAGAAAGAGTTAGTTAAAATGGTGGTGATACATGAGTATCCTTTGTCAATTGTGGATCACATTGGTTTTAGAAGTTTTGTTAAGAGTTTAAATGACAACTTCAAGATGGTTTCGAGGAACACATTGAGGAGTGATGTGTTGAAATTGTACAACGCAGAGAGGAGTTCTCTTAAAGTTTTGCTAGAGCGTAATGAGGGTAGAGTGGCTTTAACAATTGAAATGTGGACCAATTCTGACCAAAATAAGGGGTATATGGCTGTAATATCGCATTTCATTGATGAACAGTGGGTTTTACGTAATAGAGCATTAAGGTAATTATTTCCTTGCTATTTGTTTTTGTTATTGAGTGGCTAGTGATCTCTTTTATGTTCCTTGGTAATGAATTTGTCATTTGTTATATTTTTAATTGGAACAAGTAGCATATTGTTGGAATTTATTTTGATGTTGCTTCTATGTTGGTGTGTTTATTTTATCTAGGTTTTGTTATGTGCCACGTCTACATGCCAAAGGGGTTCTTGCAAAGATAATACTGAATTGTTTATCTCAATACAGCTTGGAAACTAAAATATCTTCAATGGTTGTTGATAATTCTTCGACTAGTGATGCAATGATGAATGTCTTGATGGATAATTTGGAAGGTGGTTGTTTAGTGTTAGGTGGAGCTTTTTTGCATATGAGGTGTAGTGCTCATATTTTGAGCTTGATTGTGAAAGATGGTTTGGAAGTAATTGATCACGCAATTGGAAAAATTCGAGAGTGTGTTGAATTTTGGATGTCTACTCCTAAAAGAATTGAAAAATTCGAGGAAGCTTGTCGCCTTTTGAATGTGACTAAATCTAGAAGGATAAGTCTTGATAGTACAAGTAGTTGGGACTCCACTTACTTGATGATTGACTCTAGTTTGCCTTTTAAGGATGTTTTTTATAAGTTGAAATGTTTATATAAAAGGCTAAATTTTGATGTTCCTAGTGATGATGATTGGACTATGGCTACTATTGTTTGTCAAAAGTTGGAAACTTTTTACAAGGCCTTCAAGGTTTTTTCTGCTAGAAACCATCCAACTTCCAATTTGTATTTTCGAAATGTTTGTGAGATTAAACTTGCTTTGAGCCGTTGGATGCAAAATGACAATACTGAGGTTCTGAGGGAAACAACCATGAGTATGCTTGAAAAGTTTGACAAATATTGGAATCATGTCAATGAACTTTTGGCCATTGCGGGCATTTTAGATCCAAGAAACAAGATGGATTGTGTGATTCATTATTTTAAGAAATTGTATGGCGATAGCGCCGATGTTGAATTGGCAAGAGTAAGGAATACTCTTGATAATCTTTTCATTGAGTACCAAAGTAAAAGTAATTTGGTGAATGGAAAATTACCATTGAAGAGAGGGTTTGAGGATAATATTGATGAGGATGAATTTGCTAGAGCAAAGAGGCAAAAATATGGATTTGTCTCGGTGGTTGAGGAGTATAGTGATGAAGATGATTTTGCTAGAACAAAGAGGCAAAATATCAGACTTGTGCCCGTGAAAAGTGAGGTTGATCAATACTTGGAAAGTGCTACCTTACCAGAGGATAACGAATTTGATATTCTTGCATGGTGGAAGAACAACCAAAACTACCCAACTTTGCGAAAAATTGCCAAGGACATCCTTGCAATTCCAGTTGCATCGGGTAATTTGAAAAATGCATTCAACATGAACGGACGTGTAGTTAGCGCTCATCGTTCTAGACTTCATTCTGAAACTCTGGAGGCTTTAATGTGCTTGCAGCATTGGATGGTTGATGATTTTAAAGGTAATTTTGTACTAGTTTCCTGGTTATATATTATGTTTAGTCTTTTACTAAAATACATTGTATTATTTTCTTTGATTTTGTCGTTGGAACTTTTGAAGGTACTCTTGCTTGTTCAACTGTTAATGAAGATTGTGATGATGTGGAAGTGGCGGATATTCTTGATATGGTAAATATAAAACATATTGTTTTATAAATTATTGATGCATATGTTATTTTTATTGTTATTGTTATTGTTATTGTTATTGTTATTGTTTATCGATTAACAAATTTTTTGTTTGCTTTTTTTTGTGTAGGATATAGACGATATTAGTGTGGAGCAGTGATGAGGATTAGAGATTAGCAAATTAGCAAGCAATATAAGTAGGTTTGTGATTATTTAAGAGACGATTGAGAAATTTGTTGGTGCTTAAAGGGTACTTGTAATGTTATCTCAATTGGTTAGCTTGGCTGCTAGTATTATTGTAAATTAACACTCGACAAGTGCTCGGTAAAAATGGTAGGAAGCCTTTTCGTCGAGTTGTTTATCAACGAGGCAAACAATGAAAAACGCTGGTTATATTTACAATATACTTTGTTACCTGAACTCGCTCGAAAAACCTTTATTGTGATTGATTTCTTATAGCGATCAGCCGATCAACTGAATTGCGTTATGTTTATCCATTACAATATGAAAATGACATTCTTGTAAAGAGTTAAGAGCAAAAAATAAGGAAATTGGGGTGGAAGATCAGCAATTTTTAGAGTGCTCATGATAGAAACAAAAAACTAGGTCATAGTTAAGACAATATCTTTAAAAATAAGTATGTTCTCTCCAAAAACCCAATCTTTCTCCCAAAATCTAAGAAATGAATTCTAATTTAAAATTTTCGCCAATTTCATTAAAAAAAAATCCTAAACAAAAAAAATCGAAACAGAGATGAAAAAAAACAAACCCTAACAACAAAATTTCAAAACACAAAACCGCAACAGAAATGAACAAAAATCCAGAAATGAAAAAATCCAAAACAACGAAAATCAAACAAAATTGAACAAACAAACCCTAACAACAAACCATAAACAAAAAAAATCATAAACAACAAAAATTGAAACAAAGATCAAGAGATAAACGAAGAAACAATAAAATCTCAAATAATAAAAATCGCAAACTAATGAAGAAACGAACCCATAAACAAAAAAAACCTAAACAACAAATATCGAGTCGAAAGATGAAGAAACATACCTTAAATCAAATAATGCCAAACACCTTAATTTGAAATACTAAATCAAACAATGCCAAACTGGAATCAAATATTTACTCAAAAAAAAAAAACTAGAATCATATATATATATATATATATATATATATATATATATATATATATATATATATATATATATATATATATATATATATATATATATATATATATATATATATATATATATATATATATATATATATATATATATATAATATTTTGATCCGTCGGGTACATGGATTGGATCTAGTATTGGAAACGGATATAGATCCGGTTCCATCATAATTCTTCCGCAAACCCTAAAAACTCAACCATTGACCTTGTTACTTCACCTCTCACTCATCATCTCCCCTATTTAATACTCATTTCCTCCATATCTTCCATTCCAGCATTCCCTAATCCTTCACCTCCATAAAAATGATGAGTTTTCCACATCTCCATTCTTTGCCTTCTCATCTTATCTACCCCCTAACGACGTGGTTGCTGTTCTCTTTATTTTAGGCTCCAAGGAAGAGTAAAGATCTTTAGTCCGTATTTTATCTCTAAAAACCAGTGAAATCCAATGGTGGCTATCAAAACAAGAAGGTAACATTAGTAATAACAATAAACCGCCATTTTTACGAACATTGTTTAACTTCTTAAACCCTAGTTTTCGTTTGATTTGATTCAATTTTTTTTTTCTTTTTAGTTAAATTACAGAAATGGAATAACGTAAAACAAAAGGAGAAGTTGAACATTATGTATTGTTCGTTCATTCTTCTTACGAAAAGCTATTGTCGGAAATGCCTATAGCTAAACGCGTCCCTACGTCAACTCTCTCTCTGAACGACTCAGGGTAGATTTTCCCTTTTTCTTAGGGTTTTTGAAACTTTTTTTAAAAGAATCTAATGATTAAAAAATGAATCTTTCGTTATTCCGAGTTGTTTTTATGTTGATAAGGTATTTGGAGATTTGAATTGAAGAGGCGTTGTTTGAATCAATTGGGCTAGCATTCTTACGTGAAGTATACTTCTATATTATTTGTATCATTGCAGTTTGTTTAATTTTCCAGGAAATGATTAATTAGGTGTTTTTATTTCGTTGATTGGGTGTTACCTACTGATTGGCCTCTAATGATGATCAAAAGAATACTTTTGTTCTTCCGATATGTTCCCATGCGGAAAAACTTTTTTGGAGACCTGAACTGAAAAGGCCTTTCATTTTTCGTTTTTGTGTAATTGTTCAATCATGGCAATGATTGTAAATTTGTAATGACTTCTCTGGTTGCCATTGTTGAAGTTTTGAAGTTTATCTATTGGATTTAATTTTTGGTTTATGCGTTTTCTGTGTTTTAGTGATTTACTAGATAGATTCCCGTGATAAACACGATTTATTAATTATTTAAATAAATAATTATTAATATTATATATGTAATTAATTATTATATGAATTTTAAATTATTGGTTTATAGTTACCCAAAAAAATTATTGGTTTATAAAAATGGTATAATTTTCATATAAAATAAAAAATAAAAAAATAAAAAATAAAAAAAATAAAAAACATTCTAATCAAAATTGGAAGAGTTTTATATGTGTCCAAATCTTCTATTGCTTCTATAATATCCCGTTAATTTTCGATTAAATTTTTTTCGGTTATTATATGAGTAGCATCATCATCATCATCATCATCATACCCAGTGTTCCCGCACATAGATACTCTATGGTCAGGGTCTGGGGAAGGAAGATCGACAGCGTCTCATACCCAGAAGGAGAGGGCGGTCATAAGAGTCCTTCGGCTCTATAATAGTCTTCAAGGATAGGACCTGCAAAGATCTGAAACCTGCATCTTACACCCACGTTAGCCAAAAATAAGGATCATTTATAAATTTATAAACGATACAGGTAAAAGAGGCAGTAGATAACGACGACGAAAGACACAAAACAGTAACAAACAAGTCTAGTAATCTAGGACGTGAATAAGGCGCCGCCATGTGGCTCTATCCCTAGTCAGGTCCTTAGAGAGGTGTAGTTCGAGCAGGTCGCTGTTAATCTGCTCCTCCCACGTCCTCTTAGGTCTTCCCTGGCTTCTCTTGCCCTCAACTATGATGTGTTCAACCCTTCTCATTGGAGCGTCATTGATGCTTCTCTGCACATGCCCAAACCATCTGAGCCTGTTCTCCCGCATCTTTGTAGAGAGAGGTCGCTATTATATGAGTATGTTATATAATGATATTCTATGACTTGTGAGCAATTGATATCTAAAAATATTAACAGGTTGCTCCTTAGTTTTTATTATGATAAAATTTATATAATAATAATAATAATAATAATAATAATAATAATAATAATAATAATAATAATAATAATAATAATAATATAAAATTTACCTTGCCAAAAAATAACAATAATAATAATAATAATAATAATAATAATAATAATAATAATAATAATAATAATAATAATAATAATAATAATAATAATATAAAATTTACCTTGCCACAACATAATAATAATAATAATAATAATAATAATAATAATAATAATAATAATAATAATAATAATAATAATAATAGTATCTTGTCGGTCTTTTTTATGGCACGATGATTTTACCAAAAGTTTTGGAGGCAACGTTAGTTGGTATAAGGTCTACTAACCGAAGAGTAGTGACCTAGGATGCGAAACCTTGATGTATGGAATTTAGTGGGCAAGCTTACCTGACATATCTGTTCAATGCAGGAGTTCTTATGGATCAAATGGATGCACGAAGTTTACACGAAAGGTGCTGATTGAATGCTCTTTAACCCTTCCATAACGGTTAGTTGGGTAGTTGGGCTCTGAAGAGGCTCTGATATGTAAAGTTTCAATTAAGTGAGTGGATGTGCAGGCAGAACCATAGATAAATTGGTTTAAATGGGTGTACGTTTGCCCAATGTGCAATGCTGCACCCGAGTCTATTGATCAATGATCATATCTTTGTTCAATGTACTTTCAGCATACATTGTTTGCAGTTTATGGAGCAGTGGCTAGCTATTCGAATCCCTCATGGTCTACACAGACTTGTTTTCAAAAAATGACATGGTCGTAGATTCCGTGTATCCCTAATCCTCACCAGTATTTGCAGCCTTACCTATATGGTCTGACGAACTTTGAATAAAACTATTTGAATGAGTATGAACACTGTTGTTGTTGTTACTAAAAAGACCCTCTAGTAAGTGAAGTGTCAAACTTTAAATTGTGAGTGATTACTTTAAATTTATAATTAATCACTTTAAATTTATTACCCTTGGAATTTTAAGTTCCTAAGAAATGGTATTATTCTAATTTATTTCGTTGCCAAAAAATCTTAAATTCCCAGGAATTATAAAATCCAAGGGAAGTTAATATCTATGAGACATAAGAATTAGGTTATCATATACCCCCTTAGTTATTAACAATTCTCAGGAATTATTTCTAAGGAAATGAAAATATCTATTGTCAACCCTTCCATAACCCTTTATTCTAATTTTAAGTTTATAGGGATTAGGTTACCATATACCCCCTTAGTCATTAATAATTTCCATGAATTACTTCCAATGAATTAAATTTCAATGAATTACAACTTCCCATATGAATTAAATTTGTACGTCAACCAAACTATTTCAAAATGTACATTCAATCACTCTAATAAAAATTGTCTCATCATAACTACATCATTTAGAATGGGTAAATGAACTATGGAAAACTTGGGCCATCATATAATAGACCCAATGAAAACCTTACTTATTCTCGTCTTCAGTCTATTTGGGATAACTCAATCAAATCTTCATCTCGTTTTCGACATTAGAGTACAGACACAGGTTTGGCAAAAACCCTAACCCTTTTTCTCTCTCTCACTCTCTAAATTTCTTATTCTATTGTTTTGTCTTTTAATTTGATTATAATTGGTTAGGGTTAATTGAAACCAATTTCTTCTCTAAATTTCTTATTCTATGGTTTTGTCTTTAATTTGATTCTAATCGGTTTTGATTCTAATCGGTTAATTGAAACCAATTTCTTTTAAAAACAACAAAATCAGTTAAGATTTTCAATGTTTTATAATCTGATTGAAGATGCCCTCTGTATAACCTAAAAATTGAAACTTTTGAAGATATTTTTGAAGTACTCTTTGCCTTTTTGATCTAGAAAATCATATGTAAGTGCACTTTTATCTTTTTGTTTTTTGGTTGCTAAAAAATAAAAATTGTTTATCATTGTTAATACTCAAAAACAAATAAAAATTGTTTATCATTGTTTTATGCTAATGAAGTGTGTTTGGTTACTGTGTTTTTGATAGTCATATGAGTTATGTTAATATATAGAAATTTAAGAATAAGAGATTTAATTAATACTCAAAAGTTTGAAAACATCTAATTCAAATATGAGATTTAATTAATACACAATGATGAAAAAAAGCATGATTTTGGTCAGGTAAGATGATTTATTTGTGGGCAATTGTAATAATTGTAATATAGCAAGAAACTTATTTACGGGCCATTGTAATAATTCGTGTAGTAATTGTAATATGACAATAAACATATTTGAAGGCAATTGTAATAATTGTGATAAATGCGATTGTAATAATTGTGATAAATGCGCTAAATAAGTTTTTAGAGAAGTCCTTTCGGCGGGAAACGAATCATTGTGGTAGTGACACGTGTCACATTAACATATTGTATTAGTATAGTTTATGACTTGTCTTGGGGCTTGTGTGTTTTAGTGGTTTATGAGTAGCATAGGTTACCCTGCACTTGCTTACTGATTGATGATGGAGATTCAGTGATTCAATGCTAGGTTTTTGCTATGCTTGTCAAGGAAGCTTATTTTTGATACATTTAAATTAAATTTTTGGATTGTTTTATATGAATTAGATTTCCTTTGTTGGTCTCTAATGATGATGAAAGTTATAACTTTCGTTCTTCTGAGATTTCATGCGGAAGCTTTAAGGAGACCTGAACTGAAGAGGCTTTAGGTGTTGCTCAACGGCTCTTATTATTAAAGATGTTATTCTAAAAAGGTTGATTATGAGAGGTTGTAGTGTAACGTTTTAAAATTTTGTAGATTGTGTTGTAATGTTTTCAAAATTTTCATATTGTTGCCTCTTGTGATGTTAAATATGACCTTTTATCACCTGAGATTTCAATGCTGAAAGACGTTAATAACTGAAGAGGCTTTTGTTATTTTGTTGATGCATTTGACTATTTGAGTCAACTATGCAGAATTATTTGGTCTACGCTGACGAGTTTAAGTTGCTAGTAAGGAAAACAAAAGGAGAACTTGGACAGTATGGTATTGTTGATCAATCTTCTTATCAAAAGTTATTGTGGGAATCGGTAAATGCCTATTGTTAAACCTGTCCCTCCTGTAACTCTTTCTGTATTCCCTTTTTTAGGGTTTTAAAAACGTTTTTAAAGCTTCTCAATGCTGAAAGACGTTGGTAAATAAAGAGGCTTTTGCTATTTTGTAGATGCATTTAAGTCAACTCTCCACTGCAGAGGCTTGTTTGGTCTATGTCTAGCTACCTGCTGTAAAATACTCGTTGGCATGTTACTTGGACTTTGTACTGATGTCGGTTTTGGTATGTGTCCTAGTGTTGGATACGTCTAAATATTCAATTTTATGTCTAAAATAAAGTGTCTAAGTGTCATTCCAATGTCCGAGCATTAAAGATGGGACATGTGTGCGTGAAGTATAATAAAGAGTCCGAGTATCAGAGGTTTCCTCAATCTTTATACAAAAAGCTATTGTGGGAGTATAGCTAAACTTTCCCTCATGTAAATCTTTTTGTACGACTCAGGGTAATTCCCTTTTTTTTGAAACTATTTTTTTAAAGCCTCCAATGATAAAATAATATATTTGTTCTTCCTAGATGTTTTTATGTGGAAAAAGTATTTGGAGATCTGAACTGAAGAAGAATTGTTTTTACTTGGCATTTGCAGTTTGTTTAATATTTGAGGAAATCATTAAATGGGTGTTTTTGGTTTTATTGATTGTGTATTATGCTATTGATTGACTCTAATGATGCTCAAATGAATTTTTGTGATCTTCTAAGATGTTTCCTGGTGGAAAATCTTTTTTTGGAGACGTGAACTAAAGGTTTATTGCTTGGTTTTGGCTTCCTTTATCAGGGGTGGATATTTTTGATTCATGTCAAACATGAGTTTGTGTTATATGAATTAGAATTCTCTTGTTGGCCTTTAATGATGGTGAAAGTTGTAAGCTTTTGTTCTTCTGAGATTTTCATGCGGAAGCTTTAGAGAGACCTGAACTAAAGAGGCTTTATGGTGCCTTGGTGATTCATTTATGATTTAAGGTTTTCTTGATTGTAATGTGATGTATTTCAAATTTTCATATTGTGTTGCCTCTTGTGATGTTAAAATATGACCTTTTATCACCTGAGATTTCAATGTTGAAAGACTTTGGTAACTGAAGAGGCTTTTGTTATTCTGTGGATGAATTTGAGTAACTCTGCATTGCAGAGAATCATTTGGTCTATGTTTCCGATGTTAAGTTGTTAGTAATTGTTGGCCTGGAATCACAATGGAGTTTTCCCGTCAATTCTTTTTTTAATGTGCGGTTCTTGTGAAGTAATGAATGATAGTCTTTTGTTAAGCGTGTAATGAAAGTGTTAACCCCTTGTAATTAGGGTTGACAATATCTGTCGATCCCAATTTGTTTCGAGAAAAGATAGATTTAGGTTGTGTTTTCGTTCTTCATATAAATTTGAAAATGATCAGAATTCTGATTTCTGATTCTGATATCAAATAGTAGAGTCTCTTTCTCCACACTCTATTCTTCTCAAAAAGGGTATGAAGCCCTATTCTTGCAAGTTTTTATGCCTCTTCCGTCTCCTTTCAAGTTCTCTACCGCAAAGCCACATATGATCCGGTCTTTGCTCACCACAAATCATCCGCGCGCCTCGACTTCACCCTCTTTTCCGTTCCATCCCCGGCTTTTTAGAAGAGGTACGTAGTACATTACCTTCATTCTCTCTTATTTTCTTGTTCCATACTTAATTTTGTTTGATATGTTTTTGTGAATTGTTCTGTTATTCGGTGTGGTTCTTTGGATTATGGTTTTTTATTAGATGAGTATCATTGCATCATTTTTTTTGTGGCTTAGTTTGAGGGGATAGATTTTGATCTTTTCTTCATGTGAGGTTTGATTTATTATTTTTTTTATGGGTTGAAAGTGAGAAAATATGGACATATGGAACCTTAATTGATTAGTTGAAAAGGAAGTGTTTGGAATCATGGGATTATTAGTGAACTTCTGTTTTAGGCTGTTAAATGAAAGTTGACTTAATGATGATTAAACTTTTTGATTAATGCACTTTAAATTTATAATTAGACGATGACTATGTATTTGGATTCATTGATTTTTAGATTGTTGATGAACAAACAAATATTAATGTTGATGGTTATCCTAGTCGCCCTCTTGAAGAACCATTTGAGCAACATGAATCATGTGGAGTGTGGACACTTTGAAGGCGTTGAAGTGAATCCGATAATAGCAAGTACCAATTACCAAACAAAGCCAATTATATATTAGTGTTAAAAGCAAGAAACAAACTTCACAAGCATAGTTGTATTTTGATTGTTGACATTGTTCAAGTGATTGTATGCAAATGGTGAAATACTTTTTCTTATTGCTCCTCTTTTCATCATGATTCCCACTTGTTCATTTGCGGTGTTTATAGATGTTCCAATGTCGTTCGTAACAAAAACTTAATGTCTATGTCATAAACCTAACCTAGTCTGGTTAGATTGGATGTTTTATCGGTATGAGATATTGTCTTTTTTTCCTCTTTAAATCCTGATCATAGTTTTCTTTTGAGCAGGATACACTGGTTATAATGATGATGGTGATTTAGATTAGCATCTTTCGTCTTCCACTAGCATGAGCTTGAGGACAACATCTTGACGACAAAGAGCGCACTCTTGGAAATTTTATTGGAGGATGTGAACATTCTTAGGTCGCATTCTCTCAATTGCAGCAAGATGCTTAGCAGCAATCAGAAATAAAGCTCCATCAAATTGCTGCTCCATTAAGCATTTGAGACATCAAGCATTGTATTAGGTGCAACTCAAAAAGAGTAATTCAATTTTGTAGAAGATGGAAGATGCTAATTTATACATCTATTCAAAAACACACACCAATACCCCTTCTTGGGGTGGATCTTTATGTTATGAAGCTAATTCATTCTATTAAATGAGAAATAGTTTTCCATTTGACACATAACTATCAAGTATTTAATCTTCAATTAGGGATGATTTTGGGTCTAAGTTCTTATTAGATTCGATTAATTTTTAGGGCTTGGGTCTTATTCTTTATACCCTGCGAATTTAGATTTGAAAAGAAGGGTTTGTGTATGGAAGTGGAATTAAGGTCTTTGCTCTTTGGACTTAGACTTAATTCAACTCTATCTTTTAAGACTCAGGCTTGCTAGATCCCTCTTAGATTCGCTTTAAACTTAACAATTAACCTATTACACAATCTAAAATCAATTTAAAATTTGTTGTAAACATAATTTTATATTTTTTGGTCTTATTGAGAAAGTTTAAGTTTGAGTAATCAAACCAAGACCAATCTAAGACTTGTATAAGACACTAGATCCATCAAACTCAACAAGTTTTAATTCAGGTTTAAAATTTTCAAATTGTAAGGGTTCGGGTCCAAAACCAAAAAATAATGTGTTTGGATTCTGAATTTGATCTGACGATAAGTTTCAATTTAGGTTTAAAAGTATATATATTTAAGTATTAAAGATAAGTTTTCAAAAAATTACTTCTATATTAGATCAAAATCATACAATCATATCATATTATACAATGCCATAAAAAACTGAAACAATCGCAAATGACTATATTATAGAGTTTTGTCACATCACATGGAGCATTTTTACTGATTCAGAGGGGATTGTTTAATATTCAAAAGATTTTATTACAATAGTTCTGATTATTAAAAAAAATTTTCTTCCAACAAAAATAAAGTATTAAAGGAAATTTTTTTTAAAAAAATTTATTAGATCAAATCATATAATAATATTATACAATACTTTAAAAAAAACTAGAAAAATTTCAAATGGCGATATTACAGTGTTTTTTGAAATGGAGTATTTTTGCAAATTCAAAGGTGATTGTCTAATATTCAAAAGATTTTATTACATTAACTATAATTATAATTATTAAAGCTTAAGTTTTCAAAAAGATTTTATTAGATCATATTATATAAGTACACAACTTTAAGAGTACAGGGAAATTGCAATTAATGATGTTATAGAACTTTGCCAAATGAAATTTTTTTTACAGGTTAAATATGATTGTTGGACATTCAAATCATAATCACTATCACTATAGTATACTATTGCATCTTTCTTTAGAATTGACATTTCCATACCAACAAACTTTGTGCATTGCACGACTTTATATACTAGTATGAATATAAATACGACGCCCGGTCATATCCAAATGGCAAACCCCCGTTGGCTCTTCCTATGTGGAGTTTTGTCAACACAATTCAACCCGGAAAAATAAAAATGAATCATCAACCTTCAAACGCTCTCCCACTCTAAATCACAATCAAATCAAATCTTTCATCCCGAATTTTCTCTCTCCTGGTAATCAATGGCGGTTCGGGCAACGGTTGCCCGATTTCCATCCGACCCTGATGAGCAAGAGACATCTGGTCTACCATGGGGAGTAACGATTACACCCTTTTGCGGTAGAGATGAGAATGGACTTCCGCCGTCGATGGGATCCGACGGTGAGAATTTACCGAGGTGTGAAAATTGTTGGGCGTACTTCAACTCTTATTGTGAGCTTGATCAATGGGCGTGGAATTGCTCTCTTTGTGGAACGCTTAATGGGCTTTCTGCTCACTCCATTGCCAAATACTCTCATCCTCAATCTTGCCCTGAAATGTCTTCCTCTTTTATTGATCTTGAATTGCCTTGTAAGTTCCAATTTTACCTTCAAATATGAATTCTATTATTATCTATAATTATCACTGTTATTACTTTTGACGGGCCTTTTTGTTTCAATTTTTCTGCTAAAGTGAATCAGAAGCTAATTTGCAATGTTGCATACATTATTGTTGTCAATTGAGGTATTATATGCAGTAGTGAAATAAATGATACCAGCATATGGGGGATGAACGGTGATCATGTGTTGAATTATCTAGAGTACCATCACGTTAAACAATTCAACATTAATAGTGTATTTTTACCTAAGCAGGCTGCCTAAAAACCACCTGATTATCTGCGATGGTGATAATAAAATGTGAAGTGCATGTAAACTATATTGCTTTTGGTGGTTTAGACAAAAATGGAATCAGTTGGGGTTTTATTTTTTTATTTGGAATAATTGTGTACAGCATTATTGTTTGCCCTCATAATTTGATTGTAATTAATAGATTTTTATCTGCCCACGATTTTTAATTGCATTATGGGTTGAAATATACTCTATGTTAAGTGCACATCTAGCCCCTATGCTTGCCGAGGCGGAAGTCACTTAGTGGGACTGAGGCATTGTGATGATTCTGATGAGTTGGAACACTTACCAGATAGGGAAACACAAAGTTAATTTAGAGTTTTAGCTTTTGAAGAACCAAGGGTTCATGGGTTTCTTACTTTGTTGTGTAATATTTTTATCTGTTATAGATCGACATATTTTGTTCATTAGATTATTGATTTGGAATTAGGGGAACAAAGTTTCTGAAATCTTAATCTAAAGTTTCGGGGACTGAGTTCTTAAAATGGGATTCAGTGGGATGTTTCTGATTTTTGTTGACTAGGAGCTGGAAGATTGTATATAACAATGATATTATTAGTGGGCAGTGGCTAAACTTAAATGAAAATTTGAAGGGGGGCAAAAGTTTAAACCCTAAACTTGAGTTAAAATGAGGGGAGAAAATGTTTAAAATCTCGACCTATTAGTTATAAAATGCATCTCTAAATCATTAATTATTTTACGATTTTTAAAGGTATTATTATACATATGTTATGTTTTAAAATAGTTTTGTGGTGGCGAAGCCCCCTCCCGCCTCTCCTATGTTTTGCCACTATATGTGGACATATGGTTCGTTTGGTGAGTTATCCAGCATAATGTGGGAACTTTTAAGTTGGTTGCCTTGTAGCAACTGGAAATGACTTCAATTTTGGGTTTCTCTGATCCTTAATAAATCTTAGATGATAATTGCTTTGTGTTTTCCCCTATAGAGACGGGAGGGTTGTTGAAATGCCATGGTTTTCTATTTCCCAGTGAAAGAGTTACTAATCCTTTAATCATATAAAAATTTTGGTTTACATGAAACAAAAAGAAAAAGAAGTGGTTGTCATGAACCATATACTTCTCCATAGATGAAATACAACTCCCTACGCCTTAATTGAGTTGCATTAAAGAATAGATTGATAAAATGACTTCTGTTAGTGTCATATGAGGTATCTCCAGTCTGATTTTATTATTGTTTTTATAGGCTAGTCTGAACTCTGAAGTATCTTTTGAAACAAAAAATTTGTTAGTTTGCTTGAATTTATAGAAATAATAATTAAAAAACTGAAGCTTATTGTGATGCTTGACATTTGCATTGTTTGAGGTGGCCTATGAGTTGCTGAGAAATTATAATGTTTCAAAAGAATTTTTTAGTTGGCGGTTGTTTACGGTCTTTGTGTTTGCTTTGGTGAAATATGGTTGTGTCACAAATATATTTGAATATTTTAAAATCAGCAACATTTTATTTCTGCGTTCTAATGTGTTGAGACTGTTGTAATTATGGTGCAGTGGAAGCATATGAGGAAGAATCAATGCAGGCTCGTCCTGTCTATGTGGCAGCAGTTGACCTGTCATGTAAGTTACAAACTCCCTCTCTCTACTTTGATGGGTCACTTTGTTATAAACCTGCACTTTCTCATCCTGTTAATTTAGAGCTTTGTGTAAATGTGTAATAAGTGGAAACTTACGGTATTTTAAAAATGGTAGGGAAAGATTAAAGATAATTTGGAGGGCAAGAGTGGAAAAATATATGAATAATCGAGATTTACGTGTTGAGATGGTAGATAATTAGAAGGGATGGAGAAAGAGAACCAATGTTTTGGGGTTAAGGCTTTCACATTGTTATTGTTGAAATTATCAACATTCAAGCTAATGGTGGCTTAAGCAATGGGTGTGTAAAAGTGGCAAAAAGCGTTATACTACAATATGAGGTTTGAATGTTTGATAATTGTATCCTTTGGACCGGTAGAGCAAAATAAATAGATGTTAACAGCCATATAAAAGGCTATCTAATTGGTTTATATGTTTTTGGGAATTGGAGTAAGTTGAAGCATATACAGCGTGTAGGATTTCCTTGTAATGGATGATGGGAGAACCTGATGTTGAAAGTCTCACTTGAAAGCCATTTATGGCATCGAGGAAATGGAATGTTGTTGATGTTGAAAATCTTGAATGTAACTTCTAAAGATTGTTAACTGAGAATTTGGATACTTTTTTTTTTGTTTGCTTCTCTATTTAAGTTGGTAAAAAATAGCTGACTTTCTCCTTGGCCACCCTTCTTCGCTTCTTCCCTCTTGCAGCTTCTGAAGAGTTTCTGGATCTTATCAAGAGTGCTTTACTGGCGGCTTTAGAAGGTTAGATAGCTGAATTTACTGTTTATTTCCTTTGTTCATTTACAAATATTTGAGATTTTAATTTATCTTGCGCAGCACTTCCTGCTGGAGCTCTATTTGGACTTGCTTCTTTCAGCCTTAAATTAGGGTTATATGATGTGCAAGGGCCTGTTCCAGTTGTGAAGAATATTTTCATTCCTTCTGATGCTGAAGGAACTATACAAATAGGGCTTGAAGATGTCATGCCCTTGTCTTGTTTTTTAGCCCCAGTATGATATCAAGTGTTATTTGCTTACTAATGTATTCCATAGCAATTGCCAATTGGTCACTTCTGTCTTTTGCCTGACTTTGTAAATGCTATATGAATTGTTACCCTATGTCTTGGACTCTTATCATTATCTAGGTGGAGACTTGCAAAGAGCGGATAGCATCTGCCATTGAGACTCTTAAACCAGTGACATCATGGGAAAGATCAACAGCTGCTAATCAAGCTCTAGATGGTGTACTATTAGGCGGCCGAGGGTTTGGAGCATCAATGGAGGCCCTCTTCAATTACCTTGGATCAGAATATGGAACCACATTTGCACTAGGTACTAATGCTTCTATCTGTTGTAGTGGTTTAGTGTCCGTAGGTTGAGGCTCTATGATTGTTCTGGACAAATAAAGCATAATTACAATGTAATAACTGTTGGGATTAATTCTCCCACCCATGTAATTGAAATCTGGCAGCTAGGATTTTCGCGTTCTTGTCTGGCGCTCCTGATTATGGAGCTGGGACTCTAGATACAAGACGGTATGGTGAGCAATATGCTAGTAAAGGAGAGGATGCTGACCGTGCTTTACTTCCTGAACAAACCTCATTTTACAAGGAACTTGTAAGTTGGGCTCAAATTCGAGTTATTCCATAGTTATCTGATTAGTAAATGCAAGTGTTGACATATATTTCACAGGCAGCTGTCGCTGTTCAAGCAGGTGTTTGCGTAGACATATTTGCAGTTACGAATGAGTATACAGATCTGGCATCACTGAAGTTCCTTAGCATTGAAAGCGGAGGGTCCCTTTTTCTGTATCCAAACACTGATGATTCTACTCTACCTCAAGACATGTGAGTGTCAAATATGCTGAAATACAGTCTGTTTTTACCGTGTTACTGGCCTACTTAATTAGATAAATGTGATATCTTATCTCTAATTGATAGTAATAATGTGGCTGTGGTGTGATATCTGTTGCCTTGAAGCTAATAGGCTGGGCATTAATATGTTCTATGTTAAGAATAATCTGTTTTTCCTTTTTGTTAGCTTAATTTGTTTACTCAAATGATCTTGCAGGTATCGCATGTTAAGTCGTCCATATGCTTTCAACTGTGTTTTACGATTAAGAACTTCTTCTGAATACAAAATCGGTCGCTCTGTAAGTTGGTGTTTTCTCTTTTTTTAGTTTGATAAATGATTCTTTATAATAAAATGCTAATTTTGTACCCTCTATCCTTTTAATGATTTCTTTTGCAGTATGGTCACTTTTTCCCTGATCCAGAATATGAAAATGTTCAGCACATAATATGCTGTGATTCTTATGCGACCTACGCATATGACTTTGAATTTTCAAAAGTTGAGGGTTTTTCAAGGTATTCGTTAATTTGCTTCCATTTTTATCTGTTCTATGGATGAGTAGTAGATGCATGTCTACTCCTGAAGTTTATATACATGAATTCCAGGAGCAGTCCGTATACGTGCATTTGTAGTTAAAAAATATTAACTTCTCAAATCCGAGTAATGGTTGAAGCAATAGTTGTTTATTTGTTGCTTGCTCTTGGTTGCATTTTACATATTGATAACTGACTTGGAAAGTGATGGAAGAAGCTTTTTTCTGCTTAATTCATATGTTCAAGTTGAAGTATCATCACTTTATTCTGTTTGCCTAATCCATCCATGCAAACTGTCTTTTTGAGTGCTATATTTTATATGTTTTGACAGGCATGCCTCTGAACCCCCTATGCTACAAGTTGCTTTCCAGTACTCTGTGGTTGTACCACCTGAGGAGCTTTCAAGTTCTGGATTGAGTTCTGCAAGTAGGTACGGTTGAAGTAGCTGTATGTCAGAAAGATTTCCTCATCTTGCACCTTTTTAGGATGAATTCGTTATGTTTTTTTGAATGCCAAATGTTACTTGAATCATCGTAAGTTATGCTGAATGAATATCGCCCGCACCCCCCCCCCCAGTAGGGATGGATTAGGGAAGCTAGGTTGACATTTTTGGCAAAGGCCTATCCAATTCTCCCATCCAAGTTTCCAACTCAACTCACTTTTGTCGGAGAATGACATAGAGATTGGGTGAAACACTTCATTGCTAAATTTAATAATTGAGTAAAAATGTCCATAGCTGTGAAATGTCGATGGCTTCTGATAATTATTGGTGTAAAGTCCTCCAAAGAACTAATTATTGTCAATTAACCCCCCTCACTGGTGCAGCATTTATAAGAAGCGTGCTAATGGTTCTAGCTCTAGCTCTACTGTATACAGTCCATGGCCTAATCATGTCTGCTTATCTGTGGAAAATCTATTTTTTGGTCATATTATTATTTTACATCACATTTCTAAAAGAACAAATCAAAAATTCATTGGAGAGTTGACACTGCTGATGAACGTAATACTAGCAGGTTTCATCAGATACTGTTTTCATTGCTCAGAAATCTTCATACCCATAACCGATAGGGATGCGAGGAAATTCCTTTCCAAATCCTCAAACTCTTGTCATTTGATCTTGTTTATGCTACGTGATATTAATATTTTACAAACGTGTAATAAAAACACCTTATTTTAGCGTTTTGTACCACCATTTTGATGAAGTTTGACTGTTACGAGAAAAATGCAGGAAAGGGAGAATTTATATTAGAAGGTTTATTGCTGATTAGATCATGAATTAATAGTCAAACTTTACAAATATCTCAAATGAATGAATGATAGTATAATACTTTGAAAATGTTATATAAGGTGGTCTTTTGAAAGAAAAATTATATAAGGCGGTTTTTCTTTGTTTTCCTTCGCTCTTATTACTGGTTTATAATTTATAATTTAGTTACACTATGCAAATGCTTCCCCAGGCCCAAATTTTCTATCAAACGGCGCCTAAGAATCAGAACTTTGCAATATGGAGCTGCACGCAACATTAACGAGCTTTATGACAGTGTTGACTCTGAAGTGGTTCTTTCAATTCTTGTTCACAAGGTATCTTTATGTATCGATTGCTGTCAGTGTACTTGTATGATGTACACCCTTGTCCAAATTATCTTAGAGCCTTGTGTAATATAGGTCATTCAGGCTTCTTTGGAGCAAGGAGTTCGAGAGGGCAGGGTACTGCTTCATGATTGGCTAGTTATTCTTACAGCGCAATACAATGATGCCCTTAAGCTCATCCAGTATGGAACTGGTACTTCTAGTGCTGTTCAACAAATTGATGTTGCATTTGCACAATGCCCTCAGTTGCAGCCTTTGCCTCGCTTGATCTTTGCTTTGCTTAGAAGTCCTCTACTTCGTCTGCATGAAGAGGGTGTTCATCCTGATTACCGAATATTCTTGCAATGTCTCTTCAGGTATTGGCACAGCTAAAATATACGAATGTTTTGAACAATAAATTCTCACTGTAAAATTACTGATGGTTCTCAATTTGGTATTTTGGATGGTTGTGACCATGAAATGGCGATGACCATCAGCTTCACGATATTCTAATTTTTTAGAGCTGATTTACAAAGAGTTAAGGATTGAATTTTATGCATTCTGCAACTTTGCCTACGTGATAGTAGAGAGGTAGTTTTGAGTTTGACCCTTGATTTGAAATTCAATGGCTCTATCTATTTGTAAAATACACTAAGAGGGTGTTTGGTTTGAAGAGGGAAAATGGAATGAAAAGGGATTCAATTAAGACGAATAAGGATAATGTCAAGTGTTATTGTTATGAATTCTTTGTTATATAAATGGGAATTCCATAAATGCCTATCTTTCAGAGCGTAAAAATTCATATTGCAACATTCATTTGACAATTAAAGCATCCATCTGAATATCCAAAAAGAAATCTTATCAATTGAACTTACTGGACATCTTTGGTAAGCCACAAAACCCACCTTAAACTTCCTGTTTCTATGGTAACCCACTCACCTATCTATGGTAAATGAAGCTAGATCAATTTAATTAGGTTACCGACAGAACGATGATGATTGAAAGCTGAACAATGGTGGTTGTCGGCTGAAAATTGGTTGTGGTGCTGTCCGATGCTACTAGATGATGCTGGCGTCAGATGGCCAGATTGTGGTAGGATTGGTTGCTTGAAGGATGGTTGATGATTTGAACTATGAAGGAGAGTGTTTCTATTACTCGTAAGTAAGGGTAATTGTTTCCTGAATATTTGCACAGGGAACAATATAGCGGTACCTTTTACTCCTAAGTAAGGGCAGAGGTTATCCTACCTCCCAAAACAAACAAGTTAAGTAAAAGGTTTAGATAACTATTATCTTTGTTTATTGTTTGTTTTGGAAGGTAGGATAACCCTTGCCCTTTAGGAGTAAAACCTGTTACCTGTTCATAAAAATCTCTAACCAAATGACCCCTAATATTACTAAGTGCAAGGTTTAATGAGTCATTATGATTCTGAACCATTGTAATTCATGTAGCCGATCTCATATATTGGGATTAAGGCTTTGGTATTGTGTGGTGTGATTCTCAAATGTTTGTAAGAAGCACGGTACATTTAATCATTAATAAAAACTGAAGTAATGATTACAGCACACTTGGACGACTTTACCTAACTCATGAATTGAGACTTTACCTAACTCATGAATTGATGAGTGCTTTCATTCCTCAATAAGATCTGATAAAAAGAAAGACGATACGAAGAAAAAAGCTTTTACCTTGAACTCCATCTTGGCAATTTTAAGTACTTGTGAATCGGATATAGCTTACTAAATATGCAATAGGTTCATTGAAAGAAATAATTCACAACCTTTTGGTACTATTTCTGCCAATATACTTTCTTTAGTTTAGAAGTATTGATTGCAAGTAACCATGTGTGCCGAGTAACGAAAATATAAGATGAATATATGCTCATATAGTTTTAATTTAATGGATGATTATGAATAGCGTATTTCTTGATTACAGATGTCCAAATCTCTCTTTCTTGTGCATTTGTGTTAGACTGAAACTTGTGTGCTATTTTCTGTATTTTACAGTGCGTTGGAACCAAGCTCTCTACATCGTGCTGTATATCCTGTGTTGAGTTCATATACAACACCAGATAAACAAGCGTATCCACGCCATTCCCTGAGCCGTGCTGCACTCATAACTAGTGGCAGTCCAATATTTCTTCTGGATGCATTCACAACTCTGATAGTGTTTTATTCCTCAACTGCTGACCCGTCACTGCCTTTCCCACCACCTCAGGATTGTAAGCAGAGTTTCTTCCTTCTAACCTACTCTATATGTCCTATATTTAACATTTCTTATTGCTCAAAGATTTATGGGATTTTTGGTTTGGGTAAATTTTTTTTCCAGAAAACTGTTTTCTTCATTTTCTATTGTTTGGTATCACTAGGGATATGAAATCGAAAAAATGGGATGTAAAGTGATTTTTTCATCCATTTGTTAACAATTTGCTCCAAATTTAAAAGAAAACCAACTTTCATACATTATCCCGTTCCCAAAATCTTCATTTATCCTTTGTTGGCTTATTCATTTTTCCGTCAAGCCAATAATTATCGGTTTCATTTTTCATTCAAAAGTAGTTTTCATGGAAGAGTGTTTCCATTCAAACCAAATACAAGAAGTTCTTTTAACATTTTATTTTGCTCTTTCAGGTTTACTAAGGGCAACAATAAATAAATTGAAAAAAGAGAGAAGTATTACACCAAAACTCTTATTCATTCGAGGCGGGCAGGACGATGCCACAGCTTTTGAAAACTATCTCATTGAGGAACAAGATGTTGGAGGTTCTGGCTTTACCAGCGTGATGGGATTTGTTTCATTTTTGGAGGATATAAATCGCGGCGTTTTGGAGTATTTGAAATAGATCAAATCTGATAACAGGTATGGCATACTAGTTAAACCAGAAGAGCATAGCAGATTTATACCCTGAAGTCTGAAAAAAATAAAAGACTTCAAACAGGAAAACGCTGATATATGATTAAAAGCGCCAAAGCTGGAAGCTTAATGTCCAAGTTCGGTAAATTGGTTGGTTAGTAGGTTAGTTCCCTAGTCGAAATTATGTTCGAATTTGCAAATTCCTGAGAAACCATTTTCATCCGAGGAGAGGTTTGATGCTAAACGCACGTTTGGACGATGAAAAACATAACTAAATGAATCAAATTTTGCTATCTGTGTTATTGAATCCTCTATCTAATTGGGGTTTTTGATACTTTCTCTGTGAACAAATGGATTCTGAGAATTAGTGTATACATTTAGATTTGTTCCTTGTCTTGAATGTACAATTCTGTTCTTACTAAACACTCTCTTAATGTGTGTGTATTTTGTGTTCCTAATTTTCCGGCCTTGTCTTGATGATAAGAAATCATACTGTTTATTTTTAAGCAAATTGTCATGTATTTAGAGGTCTACAAAACAGACTCGATAATTCAAAATTTATCCAATCTCGTAACTGAATATGATTTCACCCGACTTAAAAATGATTTATAATAGTCCAAAAAATAGACACAAAACCCAATATCAAACGGACCTGAAACTCCTAATTCAAATTCAATCCAATGACCCAAATGAACATACATGATATACTCACTCTGTCTCTTAGAAAAATCATTCCTCATCAATTCTTATTAATCAATGCAAGTGGTGCAAATGAACACATAACACAACCAGTTGAGATTAAATTTTCAATTTGTAATGAATGTGTCAAGGTTCCTAAAAAAGTTATGGGTAAAAACTCGTTCATTTAGGTGACATGTGAGTAAAAATCAATAATGAAATATTTAAAAAAGCACATAATTTTATTTTATTTTTAAAATGTAAAAAGAAAAAAAAATATAAATTAAAAGCATCAATATTATATAAACTTTTTTTTTTTGAAGATAATATTATATAAACTTTATCACAAAGATTCACTACAACTAATTAACTACTTAAATGTAGACAAAGTAAGGAATCCAAGCTCATATTTCAACACCTAAAATATACTTTTGTTGAAAAATTGTTGATAAGAGTACAAGTAACAAGAGTAGTGGAAGAAAATAAATTTATTAGATTGGCGAACCAATTTTTTTTTTTGATGAATCATAGAATTCTTTGAGAAGATAAGGTGACAATATCATTAAGTAAAATGTTATAATTAGAAGTGTCTAATGAGACAGATTAGTTTAACGGCTAAAATGGAAGTTCTATTTAAAGAATCATCAGTGACAATGAGATAGATATTAATGGACTTTGTTTGAAAGGGTTAATGATGTGTTTTGAAGGATCGATAATAAGTCTTTTTCTTCCATCCTTTTACCAAATCTATGAATGGGAAGGGTAAGAAAGAGAAGGGTTTATTACCCACAAATCTTATCCGAAAAACCAAAAAAACCAAAAACTCGATTCATAAGCTAGATTTGGTTTAATATGCTTCATTAAAGATGAATTATCATTGAAATTCCGCACACATTCCGTCAATTATCGATAAACATCAACACTATATGTGCATGAGCCTAATGTCATTCGTTTAAGGCTTCAACATCATTAAGGCTCATAACATAATTTGGTCAAACTCAAGTCAAAGATAGTCAATAAAATAATTAAGTCCCATTGTCTGTTTGATCATTTATCAGTACGTAAAACAAATCCAACCTGTTTCTAACATTAGTACAACTCTAACTACTATGAATACCGTCAAAAGTTCATATGAGAGAATTGTTCCAAGCGAATCTAAAAAATAAATTTCATATTCAATATTCAACTTGAACAACTTGGATTTTCAAGGTGCAATCTCCTAAGTTATTAACTTTCGTTCATTTTATAGCCTTATAGGTATGTTCGAAGATCTTCAACTACCTTCAATCATTTTCAAGTTCCTTCAACATCAAAGGCCATGAATAGCAAGACTTCCATCTTTAACAAATAGACATTTCACATGAACAAACTATAAACATTGCTTTTCCTTCACAATTCACTAACATAAGTTGCAACTAAATTTCACCCATAACAAGTATCATAGGAAAAATTGCATGGATGTTTCATATTCACAAGAAAAGCAAAAAAAAAAAAAATAAAAAATAAAATAAAAGCATTGATATATTTCCTCTATCACAAATATTCATGACAACTAATTAACAAGCTAAATGTTGACAAGGAAAGGAATCCAAGATAAAATTTCAACACCCAAAAGGCCAAACTATACTTTTGTTGAAAATATGTTGATAAAGAGTACAAGATTGGTGAATAATCAGAATTCAGAAAGAAAAAAAATTAGGGTGGCACTTGGCAGTATCATCATGCACAAGGCTCTAGCTTTACATTACATAACCTAGATGCCATAAACAATCAACTAGTTTTGGTTATTGCCAAGAAAACCAATAAAACAGAGAATTTGATCCCATAACATCTCTTTTGAAAACTTGTACCAAAGTTACATTTTTTGTGAATATTTGGAACTTTACCCCCAATTTCCACACACTAGATTTGATTCTCAAGCCACAGGAAATTAAGCATAAATTCCCTTTGACAACCATCAACTTAATGTAAGTCGCTTTCTCACTTCTTTCTCCCTAAAACTTCACCTATAATAACATCCTAACCTAAGAAACACCCAGATGTACTACTACTTTTTCTTGAGTACACACACAGTCATAAGCGCGAAAGTAGCAAGTGATTTTGATGGATAAAAAATCTAGTTCCTCCAATTCAAATAGTTGTTATGGGAAACTCTATAAAAAATCAGTCCGAACCATACGTTTCACCAAACAGAAGCAGCATCTTCAAGCTGCTGTTAAACCCACTGACTCGCCTTCTGCAACTATTTCTCTGACGTCTCCTACTACTATTGAAGATCGTTGTATTCGACTCACTAGAGTTGACACTGTTACCGTTGAAACTCCTAACGTGTCTATGGAAACTACTAACCTCAGTGATCGTTGCCCTCGAGTTTTCAAGCAATCTGTTGCGTCTACAACAACACCAACAGCAGCAGCAGCTGTAGCTGATGACAAGAAAGAAGCCTATCAGAAGGTTGCTGTTATTCAAGCCAAACCTAAGGTAACTGTTGTTCCAATAGAAGGCCATGAAAATAGAATTCCAGCAGTTATTTCTCATGTAGATGGCCGGAAGAAAACGTATATAGCAGAGAGTATAAATGGTATGTCATCTGAATATATTGATCATGTAGGGAAAATAATAAGAAAACCAACAGATGTGGGCGTTCATACATTTACCATTACGCATGATAGTTTTAATGATAGGGTTGACGACTTTATTAATCGAACTAAGAACAGGTTTCAAGCACCCTCTTTCATTGAAGCTTCTAAGGGCAAAGAGAATAGACTCAAATAAGATTCAGTCAAGGGTATGACAAGAAGTGGAGTTCTATTATATGTTTGTGTTTGTGTTGCGTACGCTATATATATGGAATCTGCATATGTTTCATGAATGTTACAGACTAAAGTAGGCATAAAAAGCTTACTGTCTTAAGTATCTGATGGCAACAGATATAATTGAGAATTTGAGATGACTGCAGATGATGATCATTTTTTGATGATGATTAATGTTCTTTTGGTTGTCGTATGTATAAGTGTGAGTGAAGAGATTGATTTAATTTTATTCAGTTGTACTTGTAGTATTATATTTATGTTGAATTATTATCCAGTTACTTAATATAAACTTATGCATCAGCACTGTCACCCCTTTTACACTGTATTGAAGCAACAAAGAACTAAAGTGGCTAGCTCATCACCTTCATTACCATAGCTCTAGCTCCCATACTTTCATTTCTTAAAGTTTGAATCGGCATACAAGCTGAAGATGCAACATAGACCCTTAGACGGTAACACAGTCAACAAAATTATACTTCTATTTCAGAATGGGCAGACGATTCAAAGATTCTGAAAGAGAATAACTTGAACCCAACAATTGTAGAATAATGGTTAGATGTTGAGTGAAAAACAGAGGAAGAAGAAGAGAACAACAAACAATGTTTATGATGTATCTATGGATACATCGCCCTCAAAAGATGATTACTTTTATTAATATACTCAACAATACATTAATGACTAGCCATATATACATGAGAACAAGCTTCAAGATAGTGATTCCATTCAACAATGGAGATCATCTATATGTTAAGTAATTATATTATTCATAAAGATATTGTAAATATTTCTTTCTAGTTTAGGTGAGTATATGATTGACTCAATTTAGGAATGCTGCTACATTAGTTCCTTAGACTAAGCCACTGATTATTACCTTGCATTACTTCAGTATATTCATACTTGATGATAATGATAATTATCTTTTCCCAAATTCTCCATATGGTATCAATAATCTAATACATAGAAGAGAAAACTCTCTACGTTCACAAACCCTAGTTGCTCTAACGTGCATTAGCCTCACTCTATTACTTTTAATGATGTTCTAAAATAGCCTACAACATATTAGAAAGTAGAAACCCTGGGGCAAGTTGCAACTTAACCCCCAAACAAGTCCTGCACAAACAGAAGCTCGTCTGTGGGCCAGCTGAAGCCCGCTCAACTGAGCCATATTCCGCTCGACCAGGTCAAGCGGTGCTTCAAAAGCCTCTGTCTTGCTACTGCTGCTTTGTGCTTCGTTCGATCATCCTTCCCCTTCTGCCTTGCCTCGATCAAGGCACATTCCAAGGCGCCTTTGGTGCACTCTCTTGCATTGATCAAGTCATCACTTTCACACTTGGTAGATTTAGTACGTGCTCTAACATAGACAACATTTCTTATGCCCACATAAAAAATCCCAAACTATAAGAAAAAGAAAGGCAAGGTTGCAAATTTATATAAGCAGCCAATTCCACCTATTAGCACCTATTTTTAGTTACAATACAAGTGAACTAAAAGTTTATCCATAGAGCTCATTGTTTACCTTCATTGTTTACTATGTCATCATCTTTGCCATTTTCCATCACCGTCTCAAGCCATCTGTGTATACTTGTTTGATTTTTTTGCCTTTACTGATCCTAAACTCTACAGATAAGTATATTAGTATCTCTAAACTCTAAGTTTCTCTCACAGTTAAATGCTCCTTCAATATCCACAATAACGTTAGCAATAGAGCTACATTTATTTTCTAACATGATGACAGATAATATCCTCAATTTATATAAGCCTTGACAAATTGCCCCAGAAAAACCCACATATAGGATATAGGTACACTATTACAAAATTACAAGGCTAATTTCCGGCAAAATTTTCCGATTCTCACTATATCAAAATACATAAAGAGCTATTCCTAGGTCAAATTACACAAATACTTGTCTAATTTTGATTATTTTGACGAAAAGGACCAAAATGCAAGTGTATTTGCAAATTCGTAAGTTAATTAATAAAACCTAAAAACTTATTTAAGAAAATTCAACAAGTGTTTTTAAAACCTAGCAGTATGTAAAACATAAAAACCCAAATTGTTGAATACTCCTAAAGTCCTAATCAACACCAGCAGCAAGACAAACAACGTATTTTACGTAACTGAAAGAAAGGAAATTTATCTGGAATCGAAGAGTTTTCTTGTTAAGAGTGATATTGCCGCCATTGATGGAAACCTCAGAGTTTGTATTTGAATTGACGACGCGTCATACGACTGTTATATCTGCCTTTTGCCACCAACTCAATCAACTTACCCAGTTTATGTAAGGAGGTACGGGGATTTTCCCGCCATTTTACAGAGGTATTTACTCCCACTCGTCATTCCCTCGCAATTTTTCGTGAAAAATTATCTAGAATAATTTAAATTTTTTAAATTTTTTACGATAATTTCACCTGTTGATTAACGATAAATAATCCTCTTCACATAAAATTTTTTTGTGTAGTTGGATAAGATGCCCTCCTTATATATGACGCTGCATATTCTACATTTACTAATTAAGATGTTGTTGAGACTTGAACCCATGTACAACCTTAGAAAATCTAACATAATTTGGTTAAGGTAATCGACGTAATATTATCGTATCCAAAACTCCATATAGTAACGACTCATGGCTATACGCCCATCCCAAAATCGAACTTACCCTCGAAGTAACAAATGAATCTTAGGTTTGGGTTTGTCTTGATTGGAGCAAGTTCGATTACCTTAACCAAATAGGATTACTTCGAGTAAGTTCGATTACCTATATTTAATCAGCATTTCTTCTTAGAGATTGTCTTTATAAGAGACGACTCTCCAACCCAATAATTAAAAAAAATGAAAAAAATCTAAAAATTAACACGCGCTGTTGAACATATTTGGAGTTGGTGTTATAAGTTATAATCTATAAAAGTTGAATTTATTAAATTTGGTATTTGAAGTTGGTGTAATAACCATTAAAGTTGGTATTATAACCTATTTGGAGATTAACAAGTTATAATACCAACTTTAATAGGTTATAATACCAACCATAAATAGGATTACATAGCACACATTTTTTTAAAGTTTTTTTCTAAGTAATAATGAATTGGCCGGCTAACCCATTTAAAATGTGTCTTTTATAAAGACAGTCTCAAGTATGAATTTATGATAATTAAAAACGTTACAAATATAAATTAGGATAAATGGAGATTAATAATCCCAACTTTGCGTGATCCGCTCAAAACAATCCCAACTTTCGCATATTTTCTAATATACCTAACTTTGCCACTTTGTTGCTCAGGACATACCCTTTAATATGGTAACCGGTTATAACAGGTAAATCACCTGTTATAACCGGTTATAACAGAAAATATGCGAAAGTTGGGATTGTTTTGCGCGGATCACGCAAAGTTGGGATTATTAATCTCCATTTATCCTTCTTATTTCCATGACAAAAAAGGTGATTTACCTGCTATAACCGATTACCATATTAAAGGGTATGTCCTGAGCAACAAAGTAGCAAAGTTAGGTATATTAGAAAATATGCGAAAGTTGAGATCACGCAAAGTTGGGATTATTAATCTCCATTTATCCTATAAATTATCACATAAATGACATTTTTGATATCTTTGAAATGTATGGAAGTTTCTTGAATACCCAATTGTCGGTTTTGACTAGAAGTTATCAACTCAATTTTGGCGTAATTCTAAAAAGATGAACATATCAATTGACAATTTGACATTGTATTCTTCCCAAACTCTTTCCTCTGTATTTCTTGCAACAATAAACTTTCTTTCTTTAATCAACGCGTTACACTTTAATTTCTTTATACTTCCACCCAAATCTTTTTACTCCAATCACTAATTCTAAATCCCCAAATTGAATTTCTGAAAAATTATGTCTTACAATCCTTCAGCACCTCCTATGCCCACTTCATCATCTTCAAATACAAATAGCTACAATCATTACAATCATAATCAAACTAATTATAATTACCCACCTTCTTCTCAATCTTACCATGTAGGTCATCAATCATATTCTTCTAATTATGGTTATAATTACAATCCTTTTCCTCCTGGAACTGACCCAGAAATCATTCGAAGTTTCCAGATGGTAGACCGAGATAATAGTGGTTTTATCGACGATTCTGAGTTGCAAAATGCTCTTTCTTATGGATATAACCGCTTTAATCTTAGCACTGTTCGTCTCCTTATGTTCCTTTTCAAGAACCCAACTGAAAAATCTATGAAAATTGGTGTGTTTTCTTTCTATTTTTGTCATGCACAACAAGTGTTTGCTCTTTTGTCTCAATGAAATGTAATAACTTTTACGTTAATGGGGTGTTTTTGACTGCCTTTTCTTATCCATTTACATTGTTTTTATGGGGTTGACATTCTAATTACCAAACAATAAACAAGTAAACTTAAAAAAAGTTGAATTTTCAATTTGAGTATAATTATTTTTGTTTGTATTATGCATTTTGTTTTGGCTAATTAGGGTTGACTGACTGCAGGTCCTGGTGAATTTGCTGCATTATGGAGTTGCCTGGGTCAATGGCGTGTAAGTTGTCGCACTAATAACATTATCACATGTGCTTTTCACCTTGACTATCTGAGATATTGATTTATGAATAACATAAGAAAATTTTTATAGAAGTGGATAAAGGTTTGACCTTTATAAACAATTCCTAGAATATTAAAATTTAATCTGCATATGAAGAGAATGTTTATAATGGCTGCCATGCCATGTAGGATGTTATGTTAATCACCTTTATGTAGAAAATTTATATGATAAGTTTGTCATTGGAGTTATACACAACACAATGAACTTCAATCCTAAAAGGCCAAAACCACTTGGTAGCCCATTAAACTTATATATTTATAAACCTCTCTTCAAAACTTTCAATAAAGGATCACGTGTAGTGTAGGATTACATGGCTCGTTAAATTATATGGACTTATCATTTTTAAGTTGCATATGATATTTTTCAGCAATGATCAATCGAAAATCATCTTTGTTATTGCCATAGGGTGTGAAATACTGATATGATCATACGACTATTACAATGCCTTAAAATCGGTTGCCCGTAAGATCCCTTGATACGGCTTTTAAAGTGCAATTTTCTTACCTCTTTACAATGCGGGGAATTTCAGTTTATTTTGAAAATCTTTACAATACAGTCGATGCAGCCTTATTTTTAAACTATGGTTATTGCTATATGTTGAAGTGTTCATGAGTTACCCACATGTGAGTTGTCCCACATTGGAGAAAGAGAAGCTGAGAAGAGTATGCATCAATTTATAAACTCAATGAGTAAATTCTACTATCACCAATTGATTTTAGCTTCTTTGGATTTATGAGTGGACTACTTCTTCTCCTCCTTATTGTCCAGACCCATTTTCTAAGTTCTATCACTATCATGGACAAGGGCTATCCTTCGTTGTAGTAATTTAATGTCATTGGGTAATTTGATGTCATAGGGTGGTTAATGGAATGTTATACTCCTATTAGATAAAAATTGTATCTGACAGCTCCATCAAACATTCAAACCAATTCTATGCATGTCCGAGAGCTACTGCTTGTACTGAGTTCAATATTGATTGGATCTGCTCTGCTTTCAGGCCATATTCGAGCGATTTGATAGAGATCGAAGTGGGAAAATCGAGGTAGATGAGCTAAGAGACGCTCTCTATAGTTTAGGATATGCAGTTCCACCTTCAGTGCTTCAGCTTTTGATTTCCCGTTACGACAATAGGAGTGGTCGGAAAGCTCAGCTTAGCTTCGATAATTTCGTTGAGTGAGGCTCCATAAAATCTTTTCATCTCTATGACACCCTAACATTGTATTTGTTCGCGGTTCTAAGTTCTAACTATTCGATTCATTATGTTTGATTTGCAGGTGTGGAATGGTTGTAAAGGTACGCGTATAACCTCATTACATGAACAAATCTCTATTGGTGTAGATTTCTAAGAATTATGATGTTTTCGATTTCAGGGTTTAACGGAGAAGTTCAAAGAGAAGGATTCGCGTTACACAGGTTCTGCAACAATAACTTATGAGGATTTTATGTCAATGGTTCTTCCATATCTTGTTACATACAATTAATTCAATCTCTCGAGTTTATTGGGGCTTGTAATGTAAAAATAGTCATAGGTGTTGTTTTGTTTACACGTACAAGTATTTTTGGTGTATATAGAGGAATGTACATTGTTTTGGATGGTTTTCATTCGATTTATCATTTATTCATTTGTAATTAGTTCATTTCCTGAATTGAGGTGTATTGGATTTAAAAGTGTCTGTCAAAGCTGCCCTTAGATTCACTTTTTGAACTATATTGCTCAAAGAAGTTTGGGCTTCACCCACATGTGTGGCCCAAAGTGACATTTTGTGCGACAAAGATAAAAATGAAGTCCAAAATTTCGACGACAATGCTTGCGTTCGTCACCCCACGTATGGGATGACAAGTTTTCATCGCCCAAAGTAATTTTTCCTGTAGTGATGCGAATGTTTTTAGGTGTCACGTTTAGGTAGCTAACACGAGATAACCTTGTGTGGACTCATTTAGAGTTAGAGGTGTTCATTCGGGTGATCGGGTCGGTTTCGGACGGGTGTCATTCGGTTCGGTTGTATTTCGAATCGGTTGTGTTTCGGCTGTTTGTTATGACGGGTCACACTCGGGTCGGGTCGGTTAGTCACGGTTCGGTTAAAGATCGGTTGTTCGAGCTATCGGGTTAGCATCAGTTCGGTGTCGGTTGACGTTCGGGTCGAGTGTTAATCGGTGTCAGGTTGTCATCGGTTAATAATTGGTTCGGTTTTGTCGGGTACAGATCGGGTTCGGTTTTTTAGAAAACAACACTCGGCTACGTATTACTAATTACTATCGATCGAAAATAAAATAGTTAAAATGCAAATCAATTAGTAATCATTATTACTTTGTTACTTTTACATGTTTGACCAAAAATTAAAAATATAAAGTTCTATTAATTTTCATATAATACGATTAAAAGTAGTTAAATAAACATTGACCAGTGATTATTAGCTCTAAATATATGAAATCATGTATTTATTAGATTAACTAATAAAATGATTGAATATAAGTATATCATACTTTTATGTTAAAAATTGGTTCAAATTTAATGCAATTCGATCTAAAATTCATTCGGATTAAGTCGGTTTTAGTCGGATCAAATTCGGTTTCGAGCATGATTCGGGTCGGATATGACTCGGATCGGTTATTTTTAGGTTCGGGTAAATTCGGTTAACGGTTATGTGTCGGTTACAAAACTCGGTTGCAGTTCGGGTTCAGCTTTCCCATTTTCGATTGTCAACTGGTTCGGGTACAACATCGGTTCGGGTATTGTCGATTCGATAAACCTAAAAACGGAAGATATTTTCGAGTCGATTTACTTTCGGTTTCGATTCAAGTTTTCGGGTCGGGTCACTTTCGAACAGCTCTATTTAGAGTGTATAATGGTTATCGGAAATAATAAAATTAATTAAATCAAGTTAATCAACTAAACAATTAATTATACTAAAATTGTAAAGTTACTAATTTTGTGGAAATAGTTTTTCATAGATCGCGAAAAGGCTCGAGGGTCACGAGTTTTCAAAGCACAGTTTCTGTTTTGGAAAAAAAATACTTTTAGCGAATGGCGATTTTTGTCACTGGTCGCGAGTTCACGGGACACGAGGTTGCGATTTTGTTGGTTATATTAACTGAATAATGGGGATGGAATGATTTCGTGACTCGATGTTGCGGTTCATGAAGTGGCATATTACTTCATAATGGTTATAAACTCTTCTATAAATATAGAAGGCATGTGTAAGTTATTTCTTATATAAGACTTAAATGAGATTTACATGAGACATACATGTAATTTCTGAATTCTTCTCCTCTTAAGGACTTTACATAGATAACTTGCAATTCTCGATTGTAAATTACCGTTTCTTCTTCCACTTAAGTTTTCTCATATCGTTCTAAGTTCCTTGTGGTAGAAAATTAAGTGTACTTTGTATATCAGAACATAGTTTCGGTAAACATTTCCAAGCACCGTAGTAGAGATGAAATGATGTTTTAGGAAAGAGCATCTCGCCTAAAATTAATATCAAGTTCACATTACAAGATTTATTTAAAATTAGGTATACAATAAATTTGTAAGGAATTGCTTTTGTATGGAGCACATAAAATGTAGGCATGGAGTGAATCATAGGTGTAGCGAGTTGGTCATAGTGAATAGGAATAAATCTAAATACATACTCAGGTGAACAGTCGTGGAGAAGAAAATGTTATCTGCCGACTGCCATGGGTAATGGTGACATTGAACATTAAATTACATGAAACATGAAACATGAAACATGATACATGATACATTAATCATTTATTTTATGTTTCATTATCTTCAAGCATGCATGGATTACATGTAGAGTACTCACATGGTCTTTAATCACTTTTCCTAATTACATTTAAACATTGCACATGCCATGCATAACCAAATTCACATATTTCAACGTTCGTACCTGTCAGAAACTAAATTAGGGGATCTGCAATATATTCTTTGCACGTGCTCCTCACCAAATAATACTTCCTCCGAATCATTTTAGATGTCTCATTTGGGTTTTCACGGTTATTAAGGATGGTGAGGGGTGCATTAAAAAGATGGTAGTTGGGTATTTTAATTGATTAAATTAATTGTAAAGGTAGTAGTTGAGTATTGGGAATAGTAAAAGAGAGGGTATTTAGGTAAAAAAAAATATAGACAAAAAAGGAAATGAGACGATTGATATGATTTTGCCAAATAAGGAAATGAGACAACTAAGATTCGGAGGGAGTACTTCCTCCGTTCCATAATATTTATCGATGTGACATGTTGTGTGGAAAAATGTCATAATTAGTAGCAAGTATTATAGAACGGAGGAAGTACGCGTTTCTATCAAATTTTGCACCATTTTTTTATTTTAATCCTTTGCTATATGTTGCATTTTTATTTGATACTCAATCCTATCAATAGTTGTAGGATCCTCTCTTTATGAATATCCTTTAGAGTCGAGGAAAACTCTTTTTTTTTTTTTTTTTTTTTTGATAATCGAGGAAAACTCTTTGATCGCACTCTTCTATATGGGTATAAGTTGCGCTCTATCTTTCCTCCCTAGACCCTGACCATAGTTTGTCTATAAGCGGATTACACTAGGGATGATGATGATGATGTTTCATTTTTATTATAACTTATGAAGTATTTTATTTTTAATTCACATTCACATATTTAATTTATCGTTTTGCTCTCTTTCACATATTTATCTCACTTTTCAAAAAAGTATAATGCTTTTTTCGGTTTTCCTTAATAGCGACATTTTCTAGTTATTAGGCTAACCACAAAATTCAAAAAACACATAATTGTATGTTAATTATATTCTATCACTCTACTATTTCTAAGTCAAAATACTTAATTCTCTCAGTTTTAGCATTCAGGTGTTTTAGTTTTTCAAGAAATGGTCATCCGTTTCTTAAGTCTAGCTATTATTCTATTTTCTCGAACTACTTCCTCTGTTCCGAAATACTTGCAACATTTTGTTTTTGGACACTATTCATCGTTTAAGCTTATTTTATATATTGCGGGCTTACGGCTAATATGTAAGTAATAATATAGTCAAGTGAGAACTTGTTTGAATTGTCTAATCGCATAGTTTTATAATATAAACTTTTTATAATTTTCAAATGTGTATAATTCGACATATCAGATGAACAAAATAGTACATTGAATTGCGTAAAAAAATTAAATGTAACAAGTATTATGGAACGGAGGAAGTACTGTGTATTGTATACTTGTATTATACTCCTACGATTTTTTAATAATTTTGTAAATACTTTGTATGAATTATTTTAGTATTTTATTTCGAAGAAAATATTTTCTAGTTCTAAATTTTAAAGTCTAATTTTTATGCATTATAACTTTTGCCAATCGTCTATAGCATAGTCGCTCAATAAATAACAACAATGTCAAATTAATTTTTTTTTTCTAAAGTAGGTGATAAAATGTTTAAAGTAAATATCGAACATGAAAGAACTAAATTTAAGATCATAAAATATACATAACTGATGAATATAAATTAAAGCAAAAGAAATTCACAAAATTTAACGAGATTGAATCCAACTTAAATTTGTTAAGTAATAGTAGGCGCATAAAATGAATCCGATGATTGTTAGAGTATATAATATATTTTGGGGCTTCAACCATAAGCTTAAGCGTTTGGTTGAAGCCCCAAGATATGTTATATACTCTAACACGCCCCCTCACATGAGAGTCCTTTGGGCTAGAAGTGTGGATGCAACACAGGCCCTCCTCATACCTAATGCTCAATATTCCACTTTTAAATGAGGGTGGTTGAGATTCGAACCTGTAACCTCTTGTCACACCGGCTCTGATACCATGTCAAGGAACCAACTCAGCCAAAAGCTTAAACTTATGGTTAAGGCCCCAAGATATGTTATATACTCTAACAATGACCTGATATTTACCTGGCCAACCTATACTGAATTTGACTTGACCCATTATTTCAAAATAAACTTAAAATTAAATAAAATCAATTTGAATACAAAATCCAAACTTAAACTAACAAAATTATTTAATAAGAAATACACCACTATATTTAAATTTCATGATATTTTAGTCTATTACAAGTATCAAAAGATGTAAGAACCTGATCTAAAGCTAAGCTCTAAGTCATAAAGGGACTGGCAAAAGAATTAGTTTTACTTATATAAATAAAATTCTAAGAATCTAATTATTTTATTTCATTTAATGAAATAATTAATGTCTGCAACTCTAATTTCTGAACAATGGATCTGGCGATGAATTTCATGCAATAAAAAATTAATAATTAACTGCTCTAAATGTTCTTTTCTGCACTGATCTGGTGTCTGTTGTTTGAGGTTTTCACTGGTTAACTCATGTGTATTGGAAATTGAAGCCTTCCTATTCTGTACCCTCCCCTGCAGAAAGAAACATAACAACAATTTAATTAAAATATTATTAATATTAATAAAGCTAATTCATTACTTAACTTTGAAATTATCACGTTTAATTAAAGATAATGAATCAAGCTTAATGTCGGTTAATCTTAGCTTAATTAATAATGTGAGTATATATGATATTCTGGACGGTTAACTTTGGTTGACTTGATTTCTTAACATGGTATTAAAAATCAACGTGTTTAGAGGTTTAGGTGCTCTTTTGAGAGACTGTTTTTTGTAAAAACGACTCTTAAAAGTCCAACCAAATCTATATTTAGAGTTATAACAATATATATTTAGAATTGAACTGAGCTTTTGAGAGTCATTTTTACAAAAGACGGTCTCAAGTAAGAATTTGTGTTAGAAGTTATAGATTTTTGTACTGCATCCACGTTCCCAACAAAAAAGACTAAGGGTATAAAAAAGTTTAGACTTTAACGGTTAATTTAAATTTTTGATTAAATTGATTTTTTATATAAAAAATCAATAACTAACGCAATAAAAAATTACAAGTTCGAATATCATAGAATACTAAAGTATTATGTTTGGTGAATGAAAATGATTAGTGGACTAAAATCTTTATAGGATAATAAGCAATCCTACTAAAGTTAAAAATGAATGATTTATTTTAATCATCATTACAACAAAGAAAGCAAAGCAGAAAAAGGAACTAGTGCATGCCTTAGAGGTAGCTAGTTAGTTCAGGGCTGCACAGAAAGTTATGTTTATCTACCGCTGAATTTCTTGATGAATAAAGTTGACAATAAAAGCTGGATAAAATATTATTTTAAAATCAATTAATTAAAGAAACAATCCAGTAAATTTATACATTATATTTTGATCTCTGTTTACTTATTTTATGTGGGATTATATGTAAATTATTTTTCAATAATTCTGACTTGGGTCACCATCAGTATTAAAGAAAAAATCATACCCTATGGTTGAAATTTTAATAAAGTCATTGAATCAATGAATGTTAATGATTTTGGCAGCTGACCAAATGCAACCATATGAAATGGCTGTTGAGTACTAGGGTAAATTTCAATTACAATGTGAACCTATGGTCCCACTCTCTTAGATAGCGTATTAAAATAATTTTTATATCTCTATGAATTTGTGTTATGGTACATACTCAAAGAGATGGAGGGAATAAATGTCAGCCTTTTAATTTGATTGTTTGATCACGAGAAAATATTAGTTGTTTTTATTGCTTTTAAGCTAGTCAGAAAAAATAAACAAGGGAGATATTAGATAAAACAAGTCAACAAAGCAAAGCTAATGAAAAAAGCTAACCAAAGCAAAGCTAATGAAAAAGCTAATCAATGGTCCATAACAACTTTTGTTTGACTTTTTAACTGAACACTATTATCTGACTTTTTAACTAACAATTAAAAGACAAGTCAACTAAAAAGCCAATATAAAAGTCAGCCAATCAAACACGCATATATGGAAAGAAAGAGTCCGCCATTCAAACACAAACCTTTTCAACCTCTAAAATCTCATATGACATCAGTCTTTATAACAATAGTTATTTCTTGAAAAGTTACATTCACCAAATTGCCTTGGATCCATAAACATCCATAGATGTCGATCTTATCCTAGCAATGGGTGAAAACTATAGAAGGAAGGAAACTTTCTTTTCAAGTGACAAAATAAGGGGTCCCACACCTCTAATCGAAAACTACAAGTAACCCCACTCTATGGTACTAATGACTCCACCATAACTTTGATGTTACATCTTATTCACTTGCTCATTATTATCTTCAAATAAAAGGCACCAACTTTTCATCAAAACAATACATTAAAATTCCTCTGGATGATATTGGTTTGTGGAAGTTTGTCGTCATTAAGGGTTACAAAAACTCGTGGGTGGTTGGCTAATCGTTTCCTTTCATTCCACAAATCATTTGATAAGATGAAAGTTATAACCACGTAATATGTTATATATTTCGAGCCCTTAAGGTATAAATAAAAAATAATTGATACTTTCTATATCATATCATGTGACTATTTAAAAAACTTATAAATGTTCGTTTGTTAAGTGATATTAAACAGTAGTAACGAATATGAAAACTAGTGTAATTTTGGTTTAAAAATCTATTGGCTATGCTGATGGTCATGGTTGCCCAACTTCAATCATCACATTAAGATTAATTCATTTCAATGAATGCCCATTAAGAGAGGTTGTAAGGGAAATTGGTAAAGAAAAAAAACTTTTTGTAATCAGTTTGATCACCTTGGAATAACATATAACTTTTGATGAATAAATCACTTTAAGTACTACTATTTAGTACTAATAACCAAATGACCCATTAAAATAAAAGTCGGAGCCCTAAGGTTTCATATAAGGTGTGTTTAGCAAATGACATTTTAATTGACTTTGTGCTTTTGGTCCAATTAACAACCATCCAAGTGTTTTGAAAATGACTTTTCGGCCAAAACAAAAAAGTACCTTTTTCAATACTGGCCAAATCGTCCAACATTTTCAGCTGGTCAAACAACTCGACAGTGATTGCGTAACAAACCATAGTTGATTAATATAAAAAGTTCATTAGACAAGATTGCGATTGCAATGACATGAATCTGAATTGAAAAGCTAGCTTATTTCCAAAAATGTGCACAGAGATTACCCTGTTTTTACAGATAACTAGAATATGCATCAGCAGAAGAAAGATCAAAGATGTCAACTTTTAAATACTGAAAGATAAGGGTATTTGAGAGGTTAGGCTGAATAGACTGAACCACATTTACACATTCATAGGGTTTGGTATCCACCTAAGGATGATAAGGCAGACTTCACTTTTACTAAAAGAAGCAAAAAGATCATACACCCCAAAAGGGACTGCTTCTGACTAAGATTCAGACCTCCAAAAAGAAGAAAATTTCTCCTTAAACACATTTTCTTGTGTTCAAATTTCTACGGTCAGAGATTATATAAATATTAGACATAGATGTGTAATATAATTGGCTGTAGGCTTGTAGCTTCCAATTTGGCAATTTCATTCATGGTTTGATTAATATGAAAACGGTATGAAAATGGCTCGTTAAGTTATCATCAAGAAAGCAATATGTTTGTTTTCACATGAATGTATCCGGGAATCAATTCAACCATAAGTTTAAGCTTATAGTTGAGGTCTTAAGATATGTAATACACTCTAACACGTCCCCTCACTCGAGAGTCCTTTGGCTTGAAGTGTGAATGCGACACAGACTCTCCTCATACCTGACACTTAGTATTCCACTTTAAATGAAGGGTGGTTGAGATTTGAAACAGTGCATGTCAAGAAACCAACTCAATTAAAAACTTAAGCTGATGGTTGAGGTCCTAAAATATGTTATACACTCTAACAGAATGTTGTTAATTGTTATATACACACAATTCTTAGCATTGACATTCAGATAATGAAATATTAAAATGAAATTTCATTGAATATAAGCAAGACGGATCGGAGTTAAAATTAATAATTCATGAAGGTCATGATGTTGAACATGCTCAAAATCTACCCTTAATGCGAGTATAAAAGAAAACATGACGACAGATAGAAAGTGATACAATGAAGTCACTTTCCAGAGATCATCAAAGTTGAAGTTTTTTAATTTTTGTTGGTTGAAGACAGGAGGTATTCAATCATAAAAAGAATATGTATGTATGATTGAAAATGGTGATATATACGCGTTTAATTATATTTTAGTGTTAATGGAAATTTCGTTATTATTTTTGATTCTTAATGCTTAAAGGTAATGCCAAATATCCCTAAAAAACAAAGAAAAAGACTTTAGAATTATAGATGTTCACTTAATTTTATATGGTTCATAGAAGTACAAGGAGAAGAAACAAATCAAGAAAAATAATTGTGTAATACACTAGAAGTTTTCTTATTTGAAAATCTCCTTGGTTTTTATATTCCAATTATTTATTAATCATAAAAATAACATGATTTTGGGAACCCTATGTTCACAAAGGAGAATTTGAAATTTTGATTAAGTGTTCTTTAAAGTTGTTTTCATAAAGAACGTTCATTGGCATTAAGAAGAAAAAATATTTTAGAATATAAATATATTATTTTATTAATTAATAAATTATATGAAGAAAAATAAGGTCTATAAGCATTAAAAATATTAAAATAAAGTTAGCAAAAAAAATATAGGAAACACAACTATTACAAAAATATTTAACTATAAAATAAAGTTAGAGAAAAATTTGTGGGGACAATAAGCAGTAATAAAATAATAAAATGACGATGAATAAAATTAATTATGTTCAAAATTTGTGATATATACCGTCTTAAACAAGAAATGAGAATAACTTTAAGAAAGAGACAAATTATTAACCAATTAGCTATATTAAAAAAAATTAAAAGTATATACTTAATACTAAAATTTTACCTTTTAAGTGGTATTTTGGTGCCGGGAGGGTAAGAAAATTGGATGGATCACAACCTCAACGCCAACCAAGAGCATCATTTCTACATTTGACCTCTATTTTCTCCACAAATTTCGTATAAATTAAATGTACAAATAAATTCCTTAAGCACGTATCATCAATGTTGTTAATAAGCTCAACAAAATTGTAAATGTACATATTTCCTGCAAGTTCATTAAATTTTACCGTTAGATTCAAAGTACTAATAATTTAATTACTTTTATTTTTTTGAAAAATTACCGTGAATAATACAATTTTTTTGTTAATTTCCCTGTAATAATACGAACTTTTGATTAACCATGAATAATACCAACTTTGGGGGTTTTTTTCCTAGAATAATACCAACTTTAGTTTATTGACTAATATACTAAATTTTTTTGTCATATAACCATCTATAGTTTGATTTTTAACATATTAACTATATTGTAGAGAAACACTCCCATAAGTTGGTATTATTCATGGTTAATCAAAAGTTTGTATATTATAGGGAAATAGGTGAAAGGTTGTATTATTCTCAGTAATTATCCTATTTTTTATTCATTTTTTCTAATAATTATATTATTTTAAAAAAACTCATAAGTAAAATTTTAAATCCGTCAATATTTAGAGTATTTTCTAAAAATCAATTGAAATATTGTAAGTAAATAACGCTGATTTGTAATATTAGCAAATCAATGTATGACACTTCTAAGATTTGAATTTATTTTTTTATTATTAACTTTAATGATATTTATTTTCTCTTTTTATAGTGATTTACGAATCAATGATTGATTATTTAAAAATATCTAAAATTGATTGCATGGTAATTAAATTGAAATGAGACTTACCAGGAGTGATGTCTTATGAGTGTCAGAAGAAATGTAAAATTGAGGAAGATAACCTTTTTGCAACCCAATATTGTAAACAGGTTCACCATTAGGATAATAAAGTCCATAATTCCTTTCAGAAGTGGGACCAGGTTTCAAATTCTCATTGAATAGTGCAAACACATACACAATTATAGGTACATTTGGCCTTCCTGGGGTACCCTCTTGTTTCTGTACCCTCTGTATCAGATTACCATTATAGGCAGCTGCATTTTGTATTGTGGCTCCATATTCATTCGGGTCACCCTTTGATGGCCAACCCGTTTCCGATACTTGAACCTCAATATCGGTATGACCCATTTGTTTAATCGCTGCATAGACCGCATCGATTTGGGCGTATAACATGTTATCGTAATGTAGGTTTGTGGCCGAGTCTGTAGTGCCCGCATTCGGCCTAAATAGGACATAATCCAAGGAAATTTCGTTCGGACTATCCTTATAGGTAAAAAAGGGGTACGCATTGATTAAAAATGGGGAGTTAATTTGGGATTGAAAGTTTAACATGGGTTGTAGGTATTGAGCAAATTCGGGTTTAAATGATGCGGATGAGGGAGGGAAGGAATTTTGCAAGATACCCGTAGAATGTGCGGTTGTGACAGTTACTTGATTAGACAACCCAAGAGTTTTAAGGGCAGAATAGACACCTTGCATAGCAGGGAATACATAAGAACTCAATTGTACATCAGGGCCGGTAAAAACTTCATTACCCACAACAATGCTAGTAATTTTTGTTTGACTAATGTAGGGTTGGATATGGGTTTGGATCCAAGCTTGGGCTTTTAACGGGTCGGTCATATTGATAAGGTATTCATTTCCTAGTCCTAGTATAAATTCCACATTTGAGTTTGCGAAGGCCATAAGAACATTCGGGTTAGCATCATAGAGTTTGACCCGGTACACTTGGATTGATTGTAAAAGAATTGCAACCCGACTAGGTGATGGTATGTTGTTGGCTATTTGTCCATAGTTTATTCCCACTTCTAGGCCTTGAATTCTCAATATTGATCCTGCAATTATATGGCACAACAAAATGAATATTATTTCTTCCACTAAGATATTTTTAAATTAATTTTTGTAAATGATTAATTTTAAAAAAAAATGAAAGAGGGAGGAAGGTGCTGATGCATTTAGTATTCCATTCTTGACTATTGTTTTATGCATTTCTAATTTGGAAACCTAGCTCATGAAAAGTGATGATCAGCTAGATACGCGTTGAAGCCTTTAAGGTGAAACTTCATCCCAATATGATTTATTGTGGCACCTAAATATAGTAAATACTAATAGCAACCTTACCCCAAAAAACTGAAAAGCCACTTAAAATTGCTAATATAAAGACCATTTTGAAGCCCCCAGCATATGTTTTTTACCCTAGATGTGCCCTCACGCAAGAGATTTTTAAGTATCATGCAGCACAAAATATTTCAATTTTAAATGAGGAGCAAATGTGATTGGAGTCTTAATCTTTTATGTCAGGTAGGCTTTAATATCGTGTCAGAAAACCAATTCAATCAATATCTTAAACTGATGATTGAAGCCCCAAAATATGTTATACTTTTATATTCTAATAATAAATTGTATATTAATATTAAATTATGTAATAGTATGTATTCCCTATTGATCTAATCATATAGGTATTAATCATTAATTTCTCTTAGTTTGTATTGTATTTTCTATCAAAAAGTTAAAACATGATCAATTGAAATCCCATTTAATTTATTGTTAACTTTATTAATATTAATTTCTATAATCTTTGATCAAACAAAATTACAGATTTTTAAAATTAATATAATGTATGAACATCAAATTAAATGTGACATTTAATTAGAATACAAGAGTTAATATAAATGATAGTCAATTTAATTGAGTTTATATGCAAAAGTGGACCAACTGAAAATATAATAGATGATGTTTAAATCATGGTAAAAAGTGACAATATTTTATCCTTACTTTTTAAATTTTCTAATTCATGAGAATTGTAAATTAACTAAATTTTTTTTCCTCAAGTGCAATTTACAAATTTAAAGTTGTAAAAGTACTGTGCAAAGAAGCAATACAAGGCTACAACTAATCTTGAAGACAGTTTGCACATGATTTAACATCTCTTAATCAATTAAACCAATTTGCACTTGTCATTTTCAAAAATTATAAGATTCCTCTGTTTTCTTAGAAAAATACAAAATAATTTTTTTTGAAACCAGAAAATTTAAAATTTAACAATTATTATTGAATTACATATACTGAATAATAATAATAACTCAAACAATTTCCACTCCACAAAAAAAAAACAGAGCACCGATAAAACGCAGCTAAAATGAACATTAAATCATAAAAAAGAATTGAAAATAAAAAAAATTAAAGAACAAAAAATATGTTTCGCAAAAAGTATAATTGATTAAAATCAAATAAATGAAAATTTAAAGAACAAAATAAGAGTAAAAAATACCTGAAAGAAGAATTAAGAAGATGAAGAAGAAAAAAGAGCGTGAAAATGTAGAAGAAGCCATAAGAGATCTGATAACAACGAAGACTCTACTCTGTTTCGGTAATTGAATCACCGCCTTTTTACGCTCCTTAATTAAATAAAATTAGTAGCTTAATTAAAATAAAATAAAATAAAAATAATTGAAGCTACCATTAAAATGGAGGAATCTAATTAATTAAAGCTTTCTCTCTCTAAACTCCAATATGATCTCCTGATCTTGGGAGAAGGAGAGAAGAATAGAAGAGAGTGGGCGCAAATGGGGAAGTTGGGAGCTTCTTAAATAATAATTATATAAGTTTTAAAGGACCACTTAAAATGGTATGGTGTGAATCTTGAAAATTTCTTTTATTTGTTGTTTTTGTATTTGTATACTATTACTCGGTTTAATAGTTAGTATAGTCGGTTAGTTATACTCTCCGATAATAACGAGTAATGGGTTTCCGTTTTGTTTATTTATAGTGATAAGTTTGTTTCTTGCTCATTTACCCACATTTTACATTTAATTATTTTATTGCAATTGGCAAATAGGGACCTTCTTGTTATGTGGTGGGCTTTTTTCATGTTGTGATTTTTTTGCCCCTTTTTTATTTATGAAAGTAATTTTTATTGCAAATTCACTTTTTTTTATAAATATTTATATTTTATACTATCCTTTTCAAAAACTCTCTAACTCAATTAGCTTTTTAATTCTCACAAAACTGATTAACGAAAACCTAGCTTATGGATTTTCATTTTTGATTAATTTTGATCAACGTAACTTATAGAAAATACAAATCTAAAATGTCGATTGATTTATTTCTCTCTCTGTGTGTGTGTGTGTGTGTATATATATATATATATATATATATATATATATATATATATATATATATATATATATATATATATATATATATATATATATATATATATATATATATATATATATATATATATATATATATATATATATATATATATATATATATATATATATATATATATATATATATATATATATATATATATATATATATATATATATATATATATATATATATAGTCTTTGTTTAACTAACGTAATCGCAATATAGGGATGAATCTACAAATGACGATCAATTTAATTTTAAAAAATTGTTAAAAAAAGGCCAAGTAGCACAAAATGTGCGACTTGGCCGAGGTCTAATCTTGGATTGTTCATTTCAAAACAAAACTTGGATTGTTGAATTTTCATCTGTGTGTGTGCCTTCTCTAATATCAAAAGAGGTACTACCGTTATCAAGGTAGCATTTATGTGCAAATATTGATTCTCAACTCCAAATATTGTCTAATTATCCATATGTGCACAATCATTCATCTGTGCATAGTGGTGAAACTTATTCTGGATTGAAACCGCAAACCGAACTAGTCCGAACCGAATAACAAATATGGTTTGGATTAGTTTGAAAAGTCAAAAACCGAAATATTAAGGTTTGGATTAGGTTTGAAAATTTCAAAAAAATCGCAAACCGAATTTCTAGACCGCAAACCGAAATATTTAAGAAATTACATATAGCCCACTAATATTAATGTATTAGCCCGAGCCCAATACATTCTAAACCTAAAAAATTGAAAACTCTAACCCTTGATAATACATGTACTACCGCCGTCCCACTCCCACACTTGTTTAGTATTTGGCAAGATTTGTTATTTTGAATTACTTTGTAAGACATTATGTCTATTATTATTAATCTTGTATGATTTGCTATTGTCTTAATTATTGTAATTGTAGTTTAAATTGTTATTCGCCTCAAAAAGAAAAATTTGGCCTAGGAAATTCGGTCTGGGTGGTTTGGTTTGGTCTGCAAATAAAAAATGTGGTTCGATTTGGTTTGGTCTAGAAACTAATTTGGTTCGATTTGGTCTGAAAATATGGAGACCGAATAAAATATGGTTCGATTTGGTTTCGATGAAAATCCAAACCGTAGACCGAACTTTCACCCCAATCTGTGCATGCACAAACTTGTTTTCATATTGTAGTTAAGTTCCCATGAATGTACTAGACGACCTCTTTTTTCCTCTTATTCCATACAAAAACATCGAATATCTAATAATGTTTTAATTTCAACTGTAAAAGCAACTAAATAAAGGGATCCACAGGATACTCCTAAATAACACCCCTTTTGAATTGTTATTAGTAGATACAAACTAGAAATCCCTTTAAATGTTAAAAAATACAAAGGTATGAGTTTGTAAAAGAAATGTAAAACATAAAATTTTTAAAATGGGACAATAAAATGAGAGTTTTCTTAGTACTATTTTTCCAAAACCTAATAAAAACCTGGTGAGGCAACTACTAAGTATTATAACATTTAAAAACTTAATAATTACTCATTTACTATAGTCATGTATATCAGCCATGCACCATTAATAGGCTGCTAATGGCATGACGAATTTTCAAGAAAGCCAACTAGTGTACGGTACACCACAATTACAACTTGGAACCGTGTACGAACGCGTCAGGACTCTCCAATTATATACTCCCATCATTTTATTATTACTCCCTTCAAACCAATTTAATTAGTTGTTCTATTTGTTTGTACACACTTGTCGAGATAATATTTTGACTCTTAATATCTCTGATTATACTTAAATAAAAATTTTAAAAAGTTGATATCACATGAGTACATGACTATGTTTTAACTTATGGATTAAGAATAAAATACAAATTAAATTAAACGAGATTGATGAATAGTGTGAAAAACCAAATGGAACATTAAATTGGTTCGGAGGGAGTATTATTATTCAATTTGGTTTGCACAAAATCTTACAAAATTGGGCCAGCCCATTTCTCTTAAATGATTTTTTTTATTATCATATCAATTATATTATGTTATAATCCTAAATGTAAGGTATTATAACCTCGAATATACTATTCTATAACCCCAAATATAAGTTATTATAACCCCAAATAATTTATTATAACCCCAAATATACTATGTTATATTTTGGGCTGGACTTCATGGATTCCGTCTATAGAATAGACCGTCTCCCATGAGACTTACTATTTGGTTTGTTGGTATTATTTATTGATCATTTTTTAATTTATATTTTATTTTTAATTTATAAGTTTAAACATAATTAAGTGGATCTTATTTAATTCGTCTTGAACTCTTTAATATCAACATTTAATAATTTTTAATTAAACACAATTTGTTACAATATTTATGACTGAATATATGGATTGATAAAATGCATAAACCAAATGAGATAATAATAGCGAAAAAGTGGAGAATACTTTTATTTGTCCCACAATAATGAATTGCAAGAACCATCAAATTATATGCAAAGAACTAAAATCGAAAGAAATAAGAGAAAAATGTATGAATAAAAATTAATGAAAACAATGAATAACATTCTAACACTAATTAAAATAAAAATATTATAAAATTAAACAAAAATAAAAATCAAGTAATAATTCAAAGTTTAGATAAAATAGTCTACATATGCGCGTATAAATCGTAATCGTGACCAAATCGATTTTTTTTTTCCCATCGCCAATATTTATATAAATAACCGGATAAATTCATGCTGGAGTCTGGACACATTTAAAGTGGTAATATTTATGTATAATTTCGGTGTCCATTTGCGGGAAAAAGTATTATTTTTTGTGTCACCTTTTTGTTTTTATCTAAATTTCTACCATCTTCAACTATCATTTTGTAAATATTATGGAGAATTCAAAAGAAATAAATTGTTTAATGGATGAGATTAGGCTTGGGTTTGTCTAAATTGTGACCTTTATTTTATTATTTGAAATAATCTTTTAATTTTTATTTTTGTAATAGTGATAAATGTCTCATTCACAATCAAGTGTTTTCCTTCACAATATCTTATTAATTATTCACATTATTTTTCTTTCTTGTTTATTTATGAGCTGTTTTCAAAGTAAAGTTTTAACCTCTATATCTCTAAATACACGTAATAAAAAGGTGTACATTAAGACGAATTTAATGAGATATCACATGGATATATTTTAGGAAAAATTACTTACAAGTTACAACCTTTTGCTTATTTCCCTACAATAATATCAACTTTTAATTAACCATGAATAATGCCAACTTATGGGGGTGTTTTCCTACAAAATACCTAATATGTTAAAAATCAAACTATAAGTGATTATATGACGAAAAAATTTAGTAAATTAGTTAATAAACTAAAGTTGGTATTATTCTAGGAAAAAACCCCCAAAGTTTGTATTATTCATAGTTAATCAAAAGTTTGTATTATTGTAGGAAAATTAACAAAAGGTTGTATTATTCACCGTAATTTTTCCTATATTTTATTTTCTAAAAGTGTACATTAGTATTGGCTTGTTCGAGCACACCTATACAGACACATGTTGTTACGTAAGCATGTATTTTGTTTCAATCTTAACTAATATTTTTAGATGTTATCAAACATGAAATCAAGAGATGAAATCATCCATATAACACTATACATGCATAAGAATTTTCTAATTATTCCGGTTCTTTTCACTCAACTTGAATATATTAGGAATTTTGTAAACTTTTTATAAATTTTTTGATTTTATTATGTTCTTGAATACAAAATTATTTATTCTATTCATGTTGTATTAAATGATTTAGTGTAATTGTTTGTATATCATTGTGAATTTTACATAGTATTTTTAAGTACTAATTATCAAATTTTCAAATGACTTAATAGTTGTCAACTTATCTTCACGGTCTTATACAATTCGGTGATTAATCAAGGAAGGAGTTCATTACTATCAATATAATGATATAGTACAAATATAAACTTGTAATTTTTCTTTTATATTATACTTCCTCCTATTCAACCTAAATGTCCCATTTAGTTTTTCACACTTGTCGAGACAATATTTTAACCCTTAATATCTCAAATTATTCTTGATTAAAAATTATAAAAATTTAATATTAATAAATCTTGTATTGAGACGAATCAAACAAGATCTCATATGACTATATTTTAACTTATAGATTAAGGGGGTGTTTGGTATGGAAATATAAAATCTAATGGAAAGGGAAATGATAAACAAGAGTAAGGGTAAAGGTATGTGTTGTAGTTAGATGTTGTTTGGTATGAAAAATATAAGGGAAATATTTAATTGATCATAGAAAGGGAATTGGTTACTTGACATGAAATGGTGGTAACAAAGTAAGGGTATCCATTACCCTCAAGAAAGGGATTGGATTAACCCAATATCATACCAAACAAAATATTTAGAGTAATGGTATTTGAATCCCTTACTTAGTATGAAAAAGTTCTTACCAAACACCCTCTAAGAGTAAAATACAAATTAAGAGTGATGAGTGAATAGTGCTAAAAAACTAAATGGGACATTTAGGCTGAATAGGAGGTAGTATCTAATATCAAGTAGCTAGATTTTTTTAATTTGGATTTCAAATCAAAGCAAAAAATGATAGTAATGAAATGAATTAAATAATTCTATTATCAATATCTCTAATTATTCATAATTAAAAATTCTACAAAGTTAATATCAATGATTTTTGCATTGAAAAATGAATCAAATAAAATCTCATCACTCGACTATATTATAATTAATAAATAATACTCCCTCCTATTCAGCTTAAATGTCCCATTTAGTTTTCTCACACTTGCCGAGGCAACATTTTAACCGTTAATATCTCAAAATATATTTAAATAAAAATTATAAAAATTTGATATTAATAATCCTTGTATTGAGACGAATCAAACAAGATCCCACATGACTATGTTTTAACTTATAGATTAAGAGTAAAATACAAATTAAGAGTCATGAGTGAATAGTACCAAAAAATCAAATGGGACATTTGAGCTGAATAGGAGGTAGTATTAACATGAGGCAATATTATTCTTCCGTCTTATATCAAGACAAAAAGTAATTGATTTATTAAAAAAAACAGAAACCAAAAGGTAATCATCCATTTGGCCCTTACCATAATATTAAAAATATAGCAAAAAAATATT